>OX155956.1:26653530-27005947 GCA_944548615.1 Micropterix aruncella
ATATATATATATATATATATATATATATATATATATATATATATATATATATATATATATATATATATATATATATATATATATATATATATATATATATATATATATATATATATATATATACGCAATAAAATTTGATCTCTTTGAAACGATTAGGAAATGTTATGAAGAAAGTGTGTCTCGGGCGGAGCTGCAGGTATATTTATACTCGTATACAAGTAGCAGTTTTTTTAAACACCCGATAAATATTCGTGAAAGAAACATTATTAAAAATTTCGTCGGGTTTCTTTTGTCCCTGACATGACAATCACCTATAGTACTCTAGAGATTCATGACGTGTTTAACATACATCACTTACTTTAGTGAATCAATCAATCCTTTTTTTTTGCATAGGGCTAGTTCTACACATTCACCTTTTCTCTCATTATAGATTTAATTAAGTTAGATGTTTTGAGACTCACAATTTTCGCCAATTTTCTCAAGCCTCAATCTAATAATTTCCAAAGAATGCATAGAGATTTATCTGCAGCAACCTCGACGAATCTACTCTGATTTATATCAACAATGCAGAATTCACAAATCATTTATCTACGGTGTTCATGTAAGCAGCTTTACACAAGTAGGTACCTTAAATTATTAAACTTCCTGAACAAGACAATTTTTTTGTTACGATAGGACCATAATTTTCAGTCGATAAGCCATGGGGATTAAAGCATAGGATAGTCTTACATAACCTAACCAATGAAGCTATCATAGCTGAATCAGCGTTCGGGACATTGCAGTCCAAAGACTGCATGGTCAAAACCATGAGTCAAAACCAACGACAAATTTCGTTTCTCTCATGGTTTTGACCATGAGAGAAACGAAATTTGTTGTTGAAAGTCATAGTATAGTAATGATCGATCAACCAGCCATCAACAGAAGCAGGTCTTCTACCAATCGTATCTTCGGGCAAAGCTGTACTCTCACGAGGACCAATTCAAGTAACAATTACAAAAATGAAGTAACAACTGTGCCTATCTGATTATTGAATAATAATATTTATACGAGACTTCGAGTATCTGAGTTCTGGTCCTTCCAGAAGAAGCTAGCCTAGGGTGTTCGAAAAGCCTGGTTCGGTGCGAGCGACTCTATCCTACTCCGAACTAGGAAGACAGCCCAACAACAATCACCTAGACACAGCTTTTACACAATCGAATAGACAACCCAGCTAGTCTACAAAAAGTTCAATTTTGTGTGCCACCGCGACTAACGAGAAGCTCTCAAACATTTTCTGTTGTCGCTTGCAATAGCAACATCGCGTCGAATAGACCTCTTACCAGAATGTGTCGCGTTTTTGATAAATCATGTAAAGGATTCGATGTATTTTACGATTCCATTAATTTAATTAAAGATTCGACCATACCTAGCCTATCTCCTACTTCTTAAGATTTCACTAACTGCCATCCTAGTGTACTGTATTATATGACTATTATATTACACCATACTATTATATTATATCATATTATTTATTATCGAATTATTCATACTTCTATTTTTTGCTTTATATAACCCTTTCTAGAACTAACCTTATTAACAACTTACCTTATTATTACTTTTCTTGCCCTTATATTATTATTAGTCTTATTACTTTTTTCCACTATCAACGTGTTCATGTTATTTCTATATTCATTTTTAATGCAAGCATTGTAAACTATTAATAGGATAGTAGATTTGTTTTGTTTAAAAAATACTTGTATTTGTAAGTTTACTATAAAATATCTGTAATATTACTTGTATGTGTAAGTTTACTATAGACTATCTGTAAGTTTACTATAAAATAAAATAATAATAATAATAACAAAATTTACCAAATATAGAGACCGGTAACGACAGATACTAAGCAAAATCCAACTCTATAGTAGATTGGCCAATATATAACTAATACTTTCGACATGACCGATTATAAATTGATTAAACAAATGTGACTGTTTTACTTTCTCGGACCACCAACCGACCAGGAGGGAAAGTATTGTAAACGCGCTAAAAAAATGTATCCGGAAATATCCATTTTGACCCTCCCTGAGACGACTAAGACCATTTCCAAAAATCTGTTTGTGTGTCTGTCTGTCTGTCTGTCTATCTATGTGTATGTATTCCTCCGCGATAGCACCCAAACGCCTAATTCGATTGACCTGATTTTAATATTCTGGCATCATTAGGTCATGACAAGTGTTGAAAAGTGGTTGAAATCTCGTCCACCGCTCACTAGTCATATATCCTCGAAATATTAGACTTAGAGTCCAGAGGCGGTTGTGTAACGGGACCCAAACGAGCTCATCCGCCGGCCGAGAGAGAACGCTCATCGATTTTATGTATGAAATAAATATTTAGAGAAAATCTGTCGTTGTCTACTTGCCGGGAAAGTCTTGGGGTGAAGCAACCGTTTATTGTGTTTCTCTGGGATCTTATTGCTTTGTTTTACTTCAGTTCACTTTGTGCATGATAAACTAAAATATCGCTAATGACAATGGGGATTGAAATCGCACCAAAAGCCTATAACCAAATTTAGTGACGTCATGTAGTCGAGATGACGTCATGACGTCATCCATATTCACATTACGATAAAATGCAATTTTTCCTAAAACAGAAGAAATAGAAATCCAGGCGTCCTGATTTCCAGTAATTTAATTACGTACACTTACGTTCCTGTGTCCTGAATAAAATTGCAGCAATGGGGTGATCTGAAAGAGGAGCTGCATTCAGAGGCTGTTTACCTTAAAATTAGATTATTCAGGTATTTTTTTTATGGAGTTTCACTCACAATAGGTCTATATTTATGTCATCATAGATATCAGAGGGTAAACAAAATAAAACACAGATTAAAACTACGTTCTAATATAGGTTTTTAAACTATAAAGCGTCGAGTATCATGTCAAAATAAGGCAGTTAATATACAAATCGATTGCACCCACACCTCTCTACATATTAAATTTAAAAAACACAAAGAGATTGTCACCTCACAATAAGACATTATCGACACAAAGGAGGCTAAAAGTATTATGGTTAGAAGTTACTTTGAAGGGTATCCATATAATATATGAGGTTAATATCATTTTGTCCATTCACTTATTTCTTTTATTATACTACAAGGTAGACACATAAGATTATACTTAAGACCTCTTTTAAAGTGCGTGATAAACTATTATATTGACCTCTGAGAATTTACACTCATTGTTTAATGTATGCTTGTTGTTGTCATGTATTTTTTAAATAACCAAATAATTATTTCTTTCTGCAATTTCAAAAATGTTCGACTACCTGCGGCCTGGTTTATTATAGTGAAGAGATTATTAATGATTTAATTCACAGGAACTAACACAAAACATTTACTCTAAAGGGATCCGTAGACGGTCAAAAATTGCTTGTAGTGAATTTTTCGTGCTTGACAAGCATTTTTGACCGTCTAGAACTAAGCTTAATGCCTTGACAAGTAAACTACGTGCTGTGGAAAATGCTTGATGCAAATAATTCTTTTTGCAATGTTTGTCAAGCCTAGCTTGACAGTCTAGGAAAATGCCTGTTAATCAACTCACATCCAGTGGTCTCT
This sequence comes from Micropterix aruncella, assembly GCA_944548615.1. Classification (NCBI taxonomy): domain Eukaryota; kingdom Metazoa; phylum Arthropoda; class Insecta; order Lepidoptera; family Micropterigidae; genus Micropterix; species Micropterix aruncella. The sequence continues at coordinate 26,657,120 of OX155956.1, forward strand.
AACCTTCCCATTTTTCGGTATTTTTACCGAATTATAACGATTTTTGAGAATACAAGGAATTTTAAAATTAGATTAATGACATGTTAATATTAAAAATACCCAGGTTTCAAATTTCAACTCTTCTAGCCTGTCTATTTGAAAATTCTTTTATAATGTCGTATTATTCCAACCCCGTAATTTATAGGAGTCTTTGCGCTGATAGGCTCTTCCCGGAAAGGCCTTGATAGCTACCTCGAGTTGTTTCTACCTGCCAACAGGTACCATTAGCAGTGTTTACTTTATTGAAAATATAGCTAAACCTAAAACCTATATTATATTGTTCCATAACAATTATTTACAAAGATTAATTACCATTTATGTAGACCGTTTATCTAAATATCTAATTTAGAAAATACATGGTGCTTACATCTAATGACTCTAATATCAATGTAGATATATATCTACCATGCTATCGCTGCTATATAAGAATTTTGAACATATATATATATATATATATATATATATATATATATATATATATATATATATATATATATATATATATATATATATATATATATATATATATATATATATATATATATATATATATATATATATATATATATATATATATATATATATATATATATATATATATATATATATATATATATATATATATATATATATATATATATATATATATATATTTATATATATATATATATATATATATATATATATATATATATATATATATATATATATATATATATATATATATATATATATATTTCATTGGTTTTTTGTAAAACTTCTTTATTTAAGAATTCGTTTGAAGGATGACACTGATGAAATAATAAAAATAATAAAAGCCACTTACATAGCTGGAAGGTTTTCCCGGACTGGATTGGGAAATGCTTATTTTAAATGAGATGTATGCCTGGATGAGCGCCACTTTCGACAGTGCAATGTAGGTTTAATGGGATCCCTTTATCGCTAGCGAACGATCGCCCTTCATCCACATCTCAAAAACAAAGCGTATCCTTTTGCAAACCAAAATAAAATGTCTTTATTAAAGACAAATTTAAGCAAAAACAATGAAAAAAATCGCAATGAATCGTCTCTTAAATGCGGAATGACATACCGAAAATTCGATTTGAAATTCGAATATATCCACTCTTTAAAAGGACGATATACCATTGGTGGGCTCGCTATCAGCCAGCCATTAAATGAAAATAAAAATAAAATACTTCATTTGCTCGTTGCCATGTTTGACATTTTTATCACATTTTATTTTTTTTTATAATTCGTGTACAAGAATATTATTCATCGTACGAGGCAATTTTTTTTTAATTTAATAATAGAGCAAAAATTCCGTCGCTGTAAAAGTTTTCATTATTAGGCTTCTGTTGGTTTTTCAATGCCATTGTCTTTTGTAATTTATCCCAAAAGTCCATGCGATGAGATTGCGGATTCGACCCCAGGGTCATGTCTCCGTTGATTTCAAGATAGTTGAACGAATTCGGTTCAACCGGAATCCACTTCACAGGAAGCAGCTGCGATGGTTGATCAGGAGTAGGATTTCTGAAAAAAAAAAGAATCATGAAAATTATAATCTATTTTTAGGTACCAATAAGTACCTACTATTTTCTATTCGTATGAACACTTAATTGCAGGCACTGCGGTAAGCTTGATAATTGGTGGCGAAATTTGAAACTTCAACTTTAAATATAATTATTTATTTAACTAATTAACAATTTACATCATTTCTAATTTCTAAGCCAACCAAATTTTTAAATTAAACTTAAAGCGCTTAGGATGGATTAGTAATTTCAGTAAATAGCAATCGCTATATTCGAACATTTTGGTTCTAAATGTTATATTTTGACTTTGGGGGGTTTAAATTGCAGTCTACGATGAATGAACTTTTTATATAGCTAGAAACGATGTCATACTACATTAGTGCTACTTTGGGCTTCGCATCCTCTGATTGAACTTGGGAAATGACTTTATTTCGACTTTATGACGTTAGTTAGGAAATTCTTATGTGAAATTTATTTCCCAGTAATAAAAAATATGTCAACCAAAATGGCTCACCCTACATTAAAAGTATAAACTTTTATGTAATGCAATCTCTTCTCTCAAGACCAAAAGTGAATTCTGTAAAAAGTTGGATAATTTAATAATAAGTCTTTCGATTGTCAATAAGTATACATATGTAGAGCAGTAAAAACGGATATAGACGGTGAATTTAATATCTGAAGCATATTCGAATGCGGATATTTTTAAAAATTGTCTTTTATTCTCAAATTCAAAGTCGAACTAATACAATAAAAATAAACATAAGTAGAATACCCAGTCTTCATGAAGTTTGAATACAATTTCACCATTCTCTTTGTGACCCAGACATCTTTCGAACGTGAATCAATCCCATTGTCTTTATTTGGAAAAAGATAACGGTAGTCATCGCCATGTATAGCGCCAGGATACCGCAGAGATTTCAACGTATCGTCGTTTAGGCCACCGCTGTATGAAAATCTGCAATCAAAGGAGACGCCCCTTATATTCTTTTGAAATGTTGATCCAAATATGAAATATTATCAACAAATAATATCATAATACATTGGTTTTAATCCGTTATTACACATGTCTCACCTATATAAATAAATGGAATTTTGCGAAATTCCAGCTAATAAACGCGCATATTCAATGATTCCCTTAATTAGTAGCACGTCACTTGCGAGGTCAATAGCGTTCATGAAATTTTCAATATCATTAAGGTCAATATCTGCCTTGGAACCCAAATAGAATTTCTTGATTACATCCCTCACGACCGCTAAATGATGTGCCCTATTTTCCAAGTTAAAAGTCTCCAATATAAATGAAAGTGGGGTATCTATATAGTCTTTCAGACTTTCAGGAGTTCTGAAAAAGAAAGCGGTTTCTTTCGACATGAATCCAACCATCACTGGAACATCGCTAAATTGTTCACTTAAGTAATACTCCATCGGGTATTGAGTAATATATGGTCGTACTCCTTGTATTTCTTTTTCTATTGTGGGAGAGAAAGGAATGTCTTTATTCCAATCATTGTTAGTAGGGTTTACTTTCAAGGCCGCTCTGATCAATTCGGGGACTGGAGTACGCATTATGATATTATAGATCATTGAAGTGTTATTCGTTTTGTATTTTAAAAGCTCTACTAGCTTTATAGCCATCCCGATTGGATTTTCTTGGATACCGTTATCGTTCAAACTGGATGCAGAAGTGGCGAGTATAGAAGCGAATAGCCCCTTCGCCATTGGTGACACTTGATGAAGCATTAATGACACAGCACCGACGCTACCGCCTACTAAATTAATTCTGTTACTATCTCCTCCGAACTGTTTTATATTTTCTTTTGTCCACTTCATTGCTAATACTTGGTCTTTTAGTGCAGCATTTCCGGGAGCGTCTTCATTCCGAAGAGACAAAAATCCAAGAACTCCCAGCCTGTAATTTATTTTAACGACTACAAATCCGTCTTCAAGAAAATAGTCAACATTTCTAAATTCGGAAGCTGATCCATTTATGAAGCCTCCGCCGTGAATAAAAAATAATACTGGAAGAGGCGATTTTGGCTTTAAACTCGGCGTAAATACGTTGAGAAATAAGCAATCCTCATCGCCAATCAGTCCTCCATCCGAATCTATCTGAGGACACATTACATTTTCATCGATTGCATCCCTAAGCATAGGCCAATTCTTAACTGGTACAGGATTCTGAAAAATGTATATGGTATTAGAATTAGGAAACGACTGTCAACAAATTTATAGAAAAAAAATACATTTAAGCAAACCTTAAAACGTAGTTTATTGATTGGAGGTTCTGCATATGGAATCCCTTGGAAACTGAAATAACTCAAAGCATTTGAAGTCATTTTAATGCTTCCACGTAGTAATCCTTGTTTCACTTTAACGATCGTATTTTCATCGAACTTTAATTCGATAGCGGGGTTAATTTTTCTATCTGAAATAACATAGGTATATTTGGTAAATGCAAACTACATATCTCTTTATTGGTATTTTTGTTGAGGTATTAAATTATATTTATTGAAAATCATCATAATCTTGCATTATTCACAAATAACCATCAAGAATACATATCTTTTATAAGTAAACAAAATGGACCATATTTATAGATTCTACAATGTGAGCCTTAGTCGTAGCTTTCACTGCGTTCAAACCAATCTTTTACTGATAGAATTGGGCTCTTATGACTTTGACTAATTGACTAATAATATTTTAGTATACATATGTTTGCTAATAATAATTATGTGAGTTGTATGATAATATTTAATATTATTATGTAACCTTTTATTTGTGTAAAACTTATTACACATATTGTATATTTAAAACCTATTATACAAATTAAACTTATATGAATATATCTACTTCTTATGCTCTTGTTAAGTCACATCTGCGGTAGGGTGTACTACTTTGGGGTACTGCAGCGCACATCGAAGATCTGTTACAATTACAAAAACGAGCCAAAAATATGTGCAGTAGTGAGTGTTGGTCCACGACAGGCCTATCGAAAAACCTGGAATATCGACCGTCTATGCATTTTTTGCCCAAGGAGCTCTTTGCAATTTTTTCCGCAATAAGAATTCGGTCAGAGATATTGCACTAATAATCCCACTAGGTAGTTCATTATCATGACACGAAGATCAAAATCCTTACCGCCTAACCATTGTATCTTGTAAGACCGAGTTTCAGGTCAGTAGTCTGTATGTAAGGGCTTAAATATTTTAATCGGTGTCCTGATGAACGAAAGGAAATTAAATATAAGGAAATTTCGAAATGGTCCATTCCAGCACACCTACTGAAAATTAACAAGCACGCACGTGAAGTACGTGCTTGTTAATTTTGTAAACATAGCTAATATTAGTATGTGTTAAGTGGAGTAACTTATTATTATTAAATCATGTTATTACAAAAAAATATATATTGTAATGATAATATTTTTTTGTATTCTTGGTTTTAATGACATTAAACTTTGTAGGGGAGACCGGGGATGGTTTGGACACGGGGATACAAAGGACTGGTTCATATTTCCCGCCCTAATGTGAATTCTACTGCCGCGATCGATAGTACCCATTGGCAACATTACGACAGACCAGCTGTCAAAAATATAGGGCCGCCGCTCTAAAATTGTGGTTTTAACCGAGGTTATGGAAATAAAAATAAATTTGAAATTTAGGGAATTCAAAAATAAATTAAAGAAATGGTTATCGAATCATGACAGACTAACCATACATCAAATGTTAGAAAAAATAGTTTAATAAAACTTAGGTGCTCAAATCATTAACATATTTTTAAACAAGTATGTTGAGTATGTTTTAATATTGAACTAACTACCAAAAATTATTTGACTTTGTTGTTATATATTATTTCGACAATGAATTGTACTTTTTTTGACTAGGTATTTTTATATTTAATCCTATATTACTTAACATATATTAAATATGAATGACTGTTTCTTTTTTTTTCTCACATATAACTTTATTTATATTATTTAATCGAATTTTATATTCTATTTATTGCCGATTATATAATGTAATTGCATTTTATTTATTATATTATCTTTTAATATTTTTTATTATTATTATTATTATTTTTGAAGACCACATTTTAGGGCAATTTAGTGTTATTAGCTTTTTACTAAAACTTGTACATTTGTAAGCAATCAAGCAATCAATCCAACTTGATTGTAATATTAGTGTCCTGTCCACCCTAGAACGGGCTAGTTCAGTTGGGTGACAGAATCAAATAAGCAAAAGGTTAAGGTTTTGCCATTCGGTTCTTTTATAGTAATTAATTCTTAAATAAATAAATGAATATATAACTAAAAATTTACTTCTCGACACATCTGGTGTAACTTTTCAAGGTAAGAACGTAAGGTTTTTCTGTAACTAGTTTCATGTTTTGTGTTTGGCGTTCCGTTTGCATGCAATGGTGACTAGTAGGGATATACTTATGTATGATTCATAAAGGTGCAATTTTTTATACAGATTTCACAGCCAGAAATGTGTTGATTACATCAATTGGGGATACAATGGACAACCTGTCCGATATATCTGTTAATGTGTATTTTTTAATTATTCTTATTTTATTTTGTTTTATCAAAAACATACAACATATAAAATAACATATACCTAAGCACAATATATAACGGTAACAAAGCCAATGACGACTTAAATTATTTGCAATATAAGGATTACAAAATATGCTAAACAATACAATACACCTAATGTAGCACTGCTTTACCTGCTTCTTACCTTATCTGTTTTATATTTAGAAAATAGACGAATTAGAATGATGTCTTGTTACTTAGTCAGTGTTTGTGTACGTACTCCAAACCCCAGGTGTCGTCCAAAGTATCATATACACGGGGATAGTTTGGACAGTTGGATTGCATCTAATTTCCGGCATTTTCTAAATAAATAATACGCTTCGAAAATTTATATCATGAGTAAATAAACCTAAAGGACTACTCTAAACATTAGCCTAAAAACCAAAAAGATAAAGTGTTTAGAAATAAAAATAAAAAATAAAATCCAAAAATTGTTCAAACCATCCCCGGTCTCCCCTAACAATAGTCAAAACCAACCACAACCACAAATGGCCGCACATATAAATGTCATTCTCAATTCGTAATTCTATAGTGGCAATAACAGGAAAAGTCTATCAATCAAATATGGACATAACGCCATTTAAAATGAAATTCCCAACATTATAGGTACATTTTTTCCTGCTTCTTCGTATTTAAGTGGAGAAATATGCGGAAGCGCCAAAAAAGCATATTGCAAAATCACATTGCAATAAATGGTATATCTACAAATACTTTACAAATTTTTTTAAGATTAAATTTTGATTTATTGTTCTCCTATATCTTATGATACAGAAAAATATCAATAAACACGATTAAAAATTTACACAGAATTTATGATTTTTAGAAAACGATCTTTAAAATATCGAATCCCTGTGTCAATTTCTAATTTGTCAAGTTGTTGATCCCCGAAAAGGGAAATCTATTCCTCTAAGTCGATCTTTCAGATTGCATTACTTTTTCAGTAAACATCCGGCAAAGCAAATCAGCAAAGAAATTAAAATCGGAAAAACTAAAAATAATGAAATTTTGTCGATTTTTATAGACTTTCACTATGCAAATCTCATAGTTTTTAGGTTTTTAAAAACGAGACTTTAATCAAAATGCAGTTTATACCTTTATCTACCAATACATATATAAATAAACATAAATATTTCATTATATTGCTACAAAATTGATACTATTTAATCATGTTTTTTTCGGTTTACCTATATTCTCCCCGTACATTTATATGAACTATAGCAGTAGGTACATTTAAAACAAATGATATTTTTGTCTGCTGTTATAATTTGCTATCTTTGTTTTTATGAGCCTATTTACTTTCCATTGAACGTTTATTTTCTATTTTTTCCATTGATTTATAAAAATTGAAGACTTGATGTCATTAGTAAAAACATTTTTTTATTTTAAATCCATTTTCAAACTTTTTTAAGCAACAAGTAAAGGAATAAAATAGGAATTACAAACACGACTGCCGTTACAAAAAGTGAACAACTGTATTTATAATTATTTTTATTACGGTTTTTTATGAAATATTGGTGGTTTATGTATTTATCCATACATATATGTTTTCGGAATGTACTCAATCAGACATTTAATTTGACACTAAACACGATACATTTATGTTATTTTAGTGACATTTGTATATTTAGACCACTATGTACTTAATATTTGGACAGTCAAGGTACTCTTTGACACTCCGGATGACATAACGATTCTAACAATAATGCATACTTCCAAATCGGTTTTAGCGTTTAGAAGTTATGGTGGAAAAAAGAAACTGAAAATATACATATATGAACCCTGTACACATTACACTCCTTTTTTGTTGAGCAGTTGTGTCAAACAGTCAACCTATATGCAGTGTATTGAAAAATTTCCCCCACTAAGAAAAAACGTCGGAAAGGAACTAAATCACTTACCGTTCTTTACAGCTGATAGTCCACAAAAAATAACAAACGCAACGAAATTTAACAGTTTCATCATTTTATAATAAATAAAACGGACTGTCTTCAATTATTTCGCGAAGACTTGGAAATATATAACTCTGTTTCCACTGGTGATAATGCACAAATGTTATATACCATACGGAAATGGACGCACTGTACTGACCGCACTTCGATTCAATCTGTGTCAACTTACTCTTTTAGTTGAGTACGAATGACGGAGCCGGATAGACAAGACGACAACTAGTTGATGCACCATTATTCGTACCAGATGTTATATCGATTATGTTTAATTAGATTTTTTCCCAAGGCAAATAACCTAAATGAATGATAATAACAATTCCGCTAGGAGACAAAAAAAATGAATAGCGATTATCATAACGGATTTTAAATAATGTTCAGAATATTTCCGTGACAGTAATATTATACATTAAAAAAATATATATAACAAAAACGACAATTAAATTGTCAGCTTTTAAATTTTTATTTATTTATTTAAGAATTAATTACTATAAAACATTGATTAGCTTACAAAAATAACAGAAACCGAATGGCAAAACCTTAACCTTTTGCTTATTAGTTTCTGTCACCCAACTGAACTAGCCCGTTCTAGGGTGGACAGGACTCAAATATTATAATCAAGTTTGCGTGACTGCTTAATTGCTTACAAATGTACAAGTTTTAGTAAAAAGCTAATAACACTAAATTGCCCTAAAATGTGGTCTTCAGAATAAAATAAAAAAATTATAAAAGATAATATAATAATTAAAATGCAATTCCATTATATAATCGCAATAAATATAATATAAAATTCGATTAAATAATATAAATACAGTTATATGTTAGAAAAGAAAGAAACAGTCATTAATATTTAATATATGTTAAGCAATATAGAATTTAATATAAAAATACCTAGTCAAAAAGTACAATTCATTGTCAAAGTCAAATAATTTTTGGTAGTTAGTTCAATGTTAAAATATACTCAACATACATGTTTAAAATCATGTTAATAATTTGTGCACTTAAGTTTTATTAGACTATTATTTCTAGCATTTGATGTATGGTTAGTCTGTCATGATTCGATAACCATTTTTGAATTCCCTAAATGTCAAATTCATTTTTATTTCCATATTGATCAGATTGTAACCGCTTTACATGGTAACGTCCTCAAAAGATATAAGGCAGAGGAAAGTTGATAAAACATATAAATCATAAAACATAACATAAATCAAACATGGATAAGTATAGTTATTCTCCCAAAAAAATATAAGTATGTATTTACAGTAGGTACATAAGTCGGTATCTATAAAAATAGCATTTGTTTTCGAGCACAGTATATACCTGACTCAATAATTAATAGGTAAAGCAATGCCCACACCTTGAAGAGATACTAGAGCTGTCAACTACAACGGCCGAACCTGTCACCTCAGGAAGTTTTAACGATATTAGATTGTTCTATCTCCCGTGAGGTGAGGGTAGAAGACTTGGGACGAAAACAGTCTAGCTACTCCACTCGCCCGTAAGAAGCCAACGCCTCGCCGCGAGATAGCCAGGTTTATTACTCTGTGGGCCGACACTCGCGCCCTTACTTCCAGTTGCAACCAGATTATGAATATCATAAGCATGACACGAGAGGAAATAATAACGTTGATTTGCCACGTCCTCGAAATGAGGTTTTCAGACGATGCCCGAATTATGTCGGCATTAAACTTTTCAACGGTTTGCCCACTTAATTTAAAACTCTCGTCAGGGAAAGGAATCCGCGATTATTTAAAAAAACAGCGCAAGAAGAATCTTATTAGCAAGGAATACTATGACTTAGATTTCAAAAGGTATTTTTTGTGAATTCTCATTAACATGTATGATTTTTAAACATTCTTATTGCAAATCATAATTCTTTTGATTTACTTTTATTATTTTTGACTATTTATTATTTCTGACAATTGAATATTATTAATTATTATTATTCCAGTGACCATTCTAGTACCTTTTAATTAATATTTTATTTTTTTAATGATTATTATATTACAAATTGATTATTAATTGAATACTTTTACTACCAATTTGTAAATCATTGTTAGTATAGGAAATTTATTTTCGTGCGATGCAACCTGGCGTAAAGTAGGAAACTGGAAATCTGTAAAACCGAATGCTATAATTTTCCTATATTATTATTATTATGGTTGTTTATCCCCTTATTGTTTCATAGTTATCAGTGTACTTATAGTGTAGGGTGAACTGTTAACCTTGAAATATTTTCATATATAGAGTAGGTAAGTTTCAACAATCTGTAAAGATTTTAGATAATAAATTGATATTGAAATTGAAATTACTCCGGTCTTCCGACTGGTTACAGGTTCGAGGTCGCTTGCGCAGTCCTCTCCCTTTCGTAACAGGGTGATACGGTGTCTACCGAATCTATCGCGGACCACGGCATCCTTTGCCCGGCTGTTCACCCGGTATCGATAAGCCAATTGGTCGTTTCAAGAGCAGTTGCCGTACAGTTAATAACTACGCCCGCTATGTAGGAGACAGTACTATTTCCAGACTCCCCCGGCTGTCGGTCAGAATGCACATTCGATTGGCTGACGCCGCACGGTACGCAAACTCAGGTTGATTCCTAAGGGAAACTGGCCTGCAGTCCAGAGTCCTACCCGGGCTCGCACTTCTGCGTGGAGGCCGCCGGATTAGTGTTGGCCCGTGAGTTTGACCGACCCTAAACATATGGGTCGTAGTGGCCTAACTACAACAGGGCCTATTAGCTCCCGGATCTATTGAACAAAACGCATGTATGTAAAGCGCGTTTGAGTAGGATATACAGCTTTAGATTAGTTCACGAATACGGATCCGCAAACACAAGATGTGACCGACCTCGTTTATATTTTTTTTAATTAAATTAATTTATTTTATTAATTTAAAAATCCGTTTCCATTGTCACAACTAGAAAAGATGACTACGTAACATATAAATTAACCCCCTAGCAACATATAGATAAAGCAAAAGATATTAGAATATTTTCCACTTTGAGATATAATCAATACTTATAAAAAACTAAAATCAAACAGAAACGACTGTAATCCGCAAATACATTATGTGGCCGACCTCAATTATTATTTACTGACATTAATTTATTTAAATTATTTAAGTAAAAAAATACGTTTCCATTGTCGCAACTAGAAAATGTGAGTACGATACATATTTTTTTATCTTCTAGCAACTCATATGTCTTGATGACGACATAAAAAAAATGAAAGTACCTTTTTATTCAATAAAAAAATAAAAAAATGGCTTTTTGACGATATAGGTCGTTCAAGGACAGAGAATGATCTTCTGCAAATAATCTTTTAAAAATAATATAGGTACCTGCATAAATGCGATATAAGATAATAAACATGTGTGTATATGTGTGTATATATATATATATATATATATATATATATATGTATATGTGAATGTGTATCTATGAATATATTTATATATGTATGTATTTAAGTATATGTATCTATATATTTGTATATATATATATATATATATATATATATATATATATATATATATATATATATATATATATATATATATATATATATATATATATATATATATATATATATATATATATATATATATATATATATATATATATACACACATATATAGATACATATACTATACACATATATATATATATATATATATATATATATATATATATATATATATATATATATATATATATATATATATATATATATATATATATATATATATATATATATATATATATATATATATATATATATATATATATATATATATATATATATATATATATATATATATATATATATATATCTATTAATATATTTATATATGTGTGTATATGTATGTGTATGAGTACATACGTCAGTTAGGCTTCTCCACCCAAGTCTGAAAATCGTATGCCCAGATACAGGCCATATTCGGCCTAGTTGGGCATGCGCTGAGCATGGTCATGTGATTGTGGGTCGTTGTTTACTTGGCACCATTATTTAGTATGACCATTTTATGAATTCTGCATGGTTATATTTAAAATAAATAAATAAATTTAAAAAAAATGTATGACACTAAAGATATTAGAATATTTCCCCGTTTGAGTTATAATCAATATTTATTAAAAAAAACTAACATTAAACAGAATCCTCAACAAGAATCTGTAGAAGAACTTTGCGGTGTAATAAAAATGTATGTCGTACCAATTTAATCAATAAGAAAAAAAGAAAATCACAGGCAAAAAATTGGCTAATTTATCGCATTTATTTTGAGCACACCGAAATGATATCGACTGAAAAACGACAGAAAAAAAAAACCATAAAATTAATGCGATTTTGCAATCACGAAAATCAACAAAGGGCAATACTAATCCGGTTAGGGTTGTTAAAATGACCGTTTTAAACGCATCGACAGTTACTTCCGGGTTCTAAAACCGCTGGCCACGCAATTTATCTACGATTCTCCGGAATTTAAATAAGAATTGTCAGTCAGGTCAGGACGGCACAAAATATCGTCCCTGAGGTCGATTTTATTGTGCTTCGAGGCTAATTTAGGTTTCCGAACGGTGCGTGAACTCAAATCTCAACTGCAAAGACCAAACAGCCAAATTTAACAGTTATTTTTAAATTATGAGTCTCACTTGAGCTGCCATTGCATTTCACGAGATGTCCCACTAACAGGTAAACAAGAGACAAAACAACCGTTTAATCATTTATACTTTTCAATACGAAGTGAAAATAATAGCTTTTATTAAATGGACAAATACTGGCGCATTCTTCGGCTAAAGTTACTCATTATAACCAGGGCTTTTCATTTTTTTAGATATATAGGTATAAATAGAGCTGTCAACTACAACGGGCGAACCCGCCACCTCAGGAAGTTTTAACGATTGGTCGTTCTATCTCCCGTGAAGTGAACGCAGAAGACTTGGACAAAACAGTCCACCGTCAAGCTCCGCCACATGCCCCTAAGAGACCAACGCCTTATCCGCGAGATAACCAGGTATGTTATCCAGCGGGCTTACACTCACGCCCTTACTTCCAATTGCGACCAGATTACTCCGGTCTCTCGACTGGTTATGTGTTCGAGGTCGCTTGCGCGGTTCACTCCCTTACGAAGCGGTGAAACGGTGTAAATCGAATCTATCGCGGACCACGGCATCTTTGCCCGGCTGTTCCACCCGGAATCGGGTAGCCGATGGTCGTTTCAAGAGCAGTCGCCGTAAGGTCAGCGACCACCCCCGCTCTATAAGAAACAGTGCTGTTTCCAGACTCCCCCGACTGTTGAATGTATGCACAATCGATTGGCTTACGCCGCACGGTGCGCAGACCGTCAGGAGCGCCACAAGACTGAATCCTAGGGGAAACTAGCCCCAATGCCAGAGTCCTACCCGGGCTCGCACTTCATGAGTGAAGACCGCCGGATGGATGTTGACCCGTGAGTGTGACCAACCCTGAACAAATGGGTCTACGTGGCCAACTCAGCAAGGGCCCATTAGCTCTCAATATATAGGTATAGAAAAGTTAGTATAGGGAGCATAGATTTATACTTACCATGATATTGCCTAAATTGTATGATCATCTCGATACCTCATAAATAAGTCCCAAAGTTCTTAGACAAGAAATCGGAATCAAACAAAATCTTTGGTAAAAATTTGGTGTGCAACAAGATATTTAATGACGAGTCCGCTCAATATTGTCGATTAGTTTGGCTTGTCCTATTTCAGATCGTGCATCTTTGCGTTCATAATCGAATGCTGGAAGTTTCTGCTCACAAATAAGGACCGACACTTAGAAAATATCAGGGAGCTAAGTTTAGAGTAAAGCTCAGCTTTTAAACAAGAACGCCAATATTAAAAGCCATAAATGTCTTGGTATAGTGGAATTCCCATGTAGAGGTATTAAGCGATAGGCTTTCCAGAGCTTGTACTAAGGAAAATACGGAAATTGACCAGCATTAATAGTTCAAGCATATGGGGGTTTTCTCAGGAAAAAAATGCGGAAATATTTTTCTCAACGGTTTTATGTGTATGTTTTTGGGCGCTGAATCCGATTTTCAACTGCAGTGTGCTAACTGAAGGAATCGCGAAAAATCGCAAATAAATTGCATTTCGGTTTGTTTTTAGCTTATAATTCACTTATAGAGCATTTTTTGATAACGACTATTTGAAACAAAATTAGAGTAGATGAAATTTCCTACAATTGATATCTATTGACTTAATTCCTCCGATGTGTCAAACCGCCGCTGAAGCGCGCTCAAAAATGTTTTTTGTAACTTGTTTTTATGCAGAAAATGGCATTTTGAAAGTGCGGTAGAGCTGCGCTATGACCTTTGCGGCATAAAACAAATTAATAGTTTCAAAAAACCACTAAAAACACGCTTTTATAAATGTACGTAAAAACCAAAAAATCCGGCTTCATCGTCAGACCTTGAAACTTAATCGTGGTCAAAGTTCATTACAAGACCTTTCTAACAAGTCCAAACACGGCTATGATACGATATTCCATCATGGAATGCCAGTGCCTATCTTCCGGCTTCATCATCAGACCTTGAAACCTAATCGTGGTCAAAGTTCATTCCAAGACTTTTCTAACAAGTCCAAACACAGCTATGATACGATGTTCCATCATGAAGTTCCAGTGCATATCTTCCGACTCCATCATCAGATCAGTTCGACAGTACCATATTATTGTATTGTCATCAGAAGTACATCAAGCTGCCAATTTTCATGACGCTACGATCCTTGGAAAATGGTTAAATTAGTTACCTTAGATTCCATTACATAGTTACATACAGGTCGACCTAATAAAAGCGTGTTAATGACCATTTTTGAGCGCGCTTTAGCGGCGGATTAGTACATCGAAGGAATTAAATCTATGAATATGAATTGTAGGAAATTGTGTCTACTCTAATTTCGTACTGAATAGTCGTTATTAGAAAATGCTTTATTCGTGAATTATAAGCGAAAAACTAAATGTAATGCAACATTTTAACGGTTTATCGCGATTTCTAAAGTTAGGTCACATCTGGCACGGTCGCAAAGTTAAAAATCGGATTCAGCGTTTAAAAATACATATTAAACCGTTGAGAGAAATACTTCCGGATTTTTTTCTTGGAACCTACACGCTTAGATCTCATATGCTTGGACTATAAACATACTAAAACAGTTTTCACTTACACAACAAACAAACTTTGCCTATTACGTATCATTTCACCATTACGGGATTCCCTTCCGATCGCAGTGTATCACAGTTTTAAGGCAACATATTTTCTTTGTCCAAAAACGAGCCTTTAAAATTTATATAATATTGACCGTACTGAATCACGTGGTCATTTCAGCACTCTCAGTTCCTTAATCTAGCATCGCTATATGTCTTTGAATGTACAAAGTTGATATTAAATAAAAAAATAGGTGTGGCACTCGGGGACTGCCGCGGTAAAGCTATTGCATAGCATTTTTAACAACTTATGCAATTATAATTATTTATTTATTTTATTTATTTTATTTTTTCTGATATCAGATAACTGCGCTCTATCGGAAAACGTTGAAATTATTCCGAATCATTTGCGGCTGCGGTAGCAAATGATTCGGAATAATTTAAACGTCTTCCGATAGAGCGCCGCCCACAAATTTTTTATTCGATAAAGCAAAAAAAACGGATTATTCGAAAAAAATCGTAGATACAAAGATAGATAATTAAATTATCTTTAAAATGGTGCAGGTTTCATAATAATGCGCCAGATAGTATTTGCGTAGTAGTCGTTTTTGTGTTCGGTTAGACCTAATTTCACAAATTAATTACACTATGTAATATAAACAAAATCTAAAATATTCAAAGCTAAGAATATTAGGAAAATGTTCTTGTTTTACATATATTTTTTTCGAATCGTAAGCATTACTCGTTTAGACGAAATTATCAGTTTAAAATCATTAATTTTCGTTAAGAAATTTCTTCATTCGGTCGCCGCGCTGGCCTAGGCCCGCGATAAAAGCTATGCAATAGCTTAAAAATATAGGAAATTTGAAAACGCTAAAGCAAATTCGCTCTCATTTTATTAGAGGTAGGCATAATTTAATATTACCCATCTTTAGATTACTTAAAAGGGATCCTAACTACGTTGGAATGGTATGTTATATTAAACTACCCCAAAACACTTCCATTATACGTAGAAACGGGAAAATACCAAAGTTTAAGTCCAAATTAAAAGGTTACCACATTGATATAGCATTGCATGATATCAACGAATTCTTATTAAGCTACTGATAATTTCCATTTTGATTTTCTTCATTTAGCTTGACATTTTTACCATTTAATTGACTATTATATTATTACGACAATTTTATTTTCTCTCCGATATTCATTGTATTTTTAATCGACTTCATTAAAAGGAGGAGGTTATCGATTCGGTTGTATCTTTTTTTAATGTTTGTTACCTCAGAACTCTGCTATTTATATCTTACCACTGATCGCTGCGGATATACTTACAGATTGGTCCCATTTCTATCAAAATCCTGTTCTGATGATGGGATCCATGAGAAATTGAGGGAACTCCTCAAATATTATCATATGATGTTAAAAATTTACATGTTCAATTTTATTTACAATTTAATTCCGATGACAATGCATTTTTTTATGGTAAGCATGACCTGATTCTACACCCTGGGTTGGCTCCCGACGAGGGGACTCCTCAACGGTCAACAGCACAGACACGAAATTTGTATACTCATTAAGTTATGATAGCCCGTTCTAGGTTTCACTATGACATGGCTGCTGCACCCAGGTTTATCTCCCGACGAGGCGACTCCTCAACGGTCAACAGCACAGACACGAAATTGTGTATATGCATTCAATTAAGACAGCCCGTTCTAGGTTTCACCAAGACAGGGCTGCGGCACCCAGGGTTGGCTTCCAACGAGGGAACTCCTCAACGGTCAACAGCACACACAAAATTTTGTATTCGCATTTAATTATGAAAGCCCGTTCAAATTATCACAATGACATGGCTGCTGCACTTATAAAAAATGGAGTCGTTTTTTTTCTTAATATTTTGTCTATTTTGTACCTATTTGTAGTACCATACAATTTTATATTTCATAAAAACTCAATTGATAATTCTCACGTCAAAATATGTTATAGTAAGTTATTACTTTTACACTTTTTTTACTATATCATGTCAAATAATAACCTGATTGCCTTTATAGTATTAAGTAGGTATCTATTATGATTGTTATAAATTATGTGGTGAGACTCACACGAAACATTTGGTATCGATATTTTAAACTATTTTAATCGTAAGCGTCTACCCAATGTATTTTGTACTTATGGCTAAACAACTATGTAAAGGGTTATGAAGACAATAAAATTGATTTGATTTGATTTGACTGCCCTTAAATGTGCGATTACAAAAAAGGGTTGCCGCTATGGAAGTGAATGCCGCTGGATCACCATTCCCATGCATCGCCTTCTAGAGAGCCCCATACAAATTCCTATGCAGAGCCATCCAGAGAGCCCCATACAAATTCCCATGCAGAGCTTTCTAGAGAGGTACATAAAGTTATGCATCGAAAGTCGCTGCAGCTGCATGAGGAAGAATTTGAAGTGCACAGTGGAAGCTGTTATTCTGACTTCTTCTATACAACTATAAATGTACTTTATGGACATCAGGTGCTACAAACTTCACGTGATAAATTCGTTTTTATCTTATTTATAAAGCCTAGCAACCGCGACAGTCTTCGATTTCATATTCATGTTTTTATGTATTCTATTGCTTTTCTGGAACGTGATAAGTTTAACAACAATGCGGCAAATTTGATATTTATCTTTTTAATGCGATGACATAACTTTATGGAGATGTGGACAGATAATACGATTACTGTATATTACACTACTCTGCTCAAATCTGGAATATTTTCTGAGGACCGTTTGAAGTTACATTTTTTTTATCCATGATGGCGGATTGCGATTTCGTGCAGGTCTGTGTGGCCGTGTCCATTTTACTTCATCGTGTCTTTAGTTTCTCTCTAATAACGGTGGATTTTCGGGGTTTATGATAATAAACCCCAGATATGTACAACCTGAGATAGGAAGAACCCCAGATAAAGGGTTTTACCTTTCTCTAAAGACGGTGTCTTTCTGGTATGATGCTTCCACTGAAGTGAAGTATTTTAAGTTGGTCTAGATGTCTAGTAACTGCCTGATCATCAATCCAGACTGAGTACAATTTGACTGCTTTTTGACTGAATTTGCTTAAGTCTTGAGTACAAGACTTGAGCACAGATTCGACGGTTTGTACGATTACGTTCAGCTCGACCAACACTATTTGATTGGTACGGTCACAGTATAATATTTATAGCAATCTTTAGGGCAACATTTCTGAAAACTTCAGCTGAGAATGATGTTCCATTGCGTGGTACAAAGAGTTCAGGTAAACCATTTGTTGAGAAGATATCTCTCAAGATTGCAATTGTTGTAGATGAGAACAGGGAGTTATCATAATTAAACTAGTTCATTTCACTTTTACGCAATTTCTGTTAACTGATTAAATTGAAAAGTATGTGTAGTTCCGATTATAATATAATATTTTAGCACCATTGAGCTGGTCTAATCATGGAACCGGAAGGTGATCGATGGTACTCTATGATGATATAGAATATACCTGAACTCTACTTTAATTTGTCTTGACGGGTAGGTACATGCATAAAAGATTATCTTTACTGTAACTAACTAATGAGTACATGGTATACAAAATTAAGGGTTGATTTAAAATTAGAAAAACGTCCGTCTGACCGCCTATAACAACAGTTATCTAAGAACTTCATTCTAAAATAAAATTATAAAAAGTTTTTATTTATTTATTTATTTAAAGAAATGCGCATTTTTGAAACTATAGTATATTAGAGGCTCCGTTGTAAATAGTAGCAAAAAAGAGAGTACCCCAGCCAAGGCCATCTTTAGATCAACGCCGCCTCACTAGGCCTAGGCCCGTACTAAGGCAAGCGTACCAAGAAAATAGTGGATTGTGCATACTTCAAACTACATAAGTTAAAAGAGAAAAAAAGATAAATATAGTATCTAATAAGGCAATAAACAATGTATGTACAAATTAATAATTAATCTACAAGATAGGTCATTGATATGTCAATGCGTCTGTCAGTCTGTCAGTCTGCAAATAATATTTGTAAAATACCTATCATAAAACAAAATAAAATAATTTCAATAACACGAAAAAGGTAAATAATAAATAGGAATTGCAATAAATAGTGAAATAATCAAATTTAAATAATTGTGGATGGAAAAAAGAATTATAATAAATAGTCAAAAAATCAAATTGAAATAGTCAGAGGATTATCAAATTGAAATAGTCAATTATACATAAAATGTGCATGTTACTAGTTATAATATAATTTTGTATGTAATCGAATTAAAAATGAATAAAAATAATAAAAACCCAACGACAGTGAAAAAAACAATAATAACAATAAATTAAATAAATCTATATAATAGGGTCAAAAATTTGCTGGCTAACATGCCAGCCTTCATTCGTGAGCCATCTGTGACGTCGTTTTTCGAATTGGCCTTTATTATGTACGTTCCTTATAGACGCATCCAATTTGTTATGAGTATAGGCCCTGGGGCCTATACTCATTAGGTGTCTCTGGCCAAAGGTTGTTTTCATTCGTCGTACGTCTATCATATCCGCTATGGAACGCCTTTTTTTTGGTATACTTGTTGTGTGGACGTTCTGTTATTTTGAAATTTAATGAAAATCAGACAACATTTTAAATGCAGTTGCCACACTTCAAGTACACGAAACATTTCAAAAAGTTTTTTCCGACAGGACAGGGTTTACGGTTGATAATTTTGATTATCAGCTTCTGAACTACCTCTACTTGATGAATAATTGTTTTGGAGCAACCTCCCCACTCAATGATCCCGTAACTTAGGATGCTTTGACATAGAGACTAATAGGTAGTTTTTAATGTTTTGCGGTCTAAAATATTCCTTAAATCTTTAAGTATATATGACAGATGTCTGATTTTTTAAATACAAAGTTTCACAAAAAAAATAAGAATAATTATTAGTTATTAAAACAACAGGCGATTATCCCTTCGTGAATAAGAGTTGAAACATTATAAGTTACTACAAACTTGTAGAAAATTTTGTCGGCTTTAATTTTAATATTTTCAATTAAAAACTAAGGGTCATAGATTTCGAGAAGAGGCAAATAAAACAAAAAATGGGGACGTGTTTGACCCATTCTGTACCTAGCTAGGCATTTTCGTTTGGGTCCATAGCCTAATCAGACCCATCCCACCTACACCCTTACAGCGGTTTATCCTTACACCAAGCGGGCTTGTTTTGCGAGCAGTGTTTATGCACTGAAGATGCATATGGATTTTGAACATTTTATATTGTATGGAGAGCAATAACTTTATTTCTGAAATTCATACATTTATCAAAAATAAATAAAAGATATATTTATCTACTTCAATCTCAAGAAGAAATTAGGGTTACAGAGATATATAGAACCCTAACGGGAGATTATAAATTAACAAGCGCTTAGCCCCCCCCCCCCCCCACCTATCTGATAGTAATTTGAAAGTGTAAAGAAATTTGAAAACTTTTAAGGACTATTTTTTATCGAAACATTACCAACACAAACTGAAAATGAAACAAAACTCTTAATAATAACAATATTACCTAGACGTATATTAGGAATATTTTTAAATTAACAGAAATACTAAACAGACTCCAAAAATACAATTTAAATTTAGGTAATATTTGCTGCAGTCCGCAGTTCGCTAGTTGAAAACCCAAGACCCGCTAAACGCTCTTGAATGCTCAATGGCCAAGTGAGGGATTACCTTTCTGCGGCGTATTATTCAAATAAATAAAGACGTTGTCTTTAAAAAATGTCTTTCGTTCGCATGATACATCGATCCATTTTTCAATATCTGCTACAATGGCGATGAAGGTATATAAATAAACATGTTTTGGAAAGCATTCCCTTTCTAACTTAAAAACTATGCTATAGCAGTCGCCTGTATATTTGTCTATATCTTTGTGATTTTGTCTAGAAATGTGGTTATTTGTCTCAGAGATTCATTGTGATACTATTAACAACGCCGTCAATAAGTTATGGAGCAACATGCACTTGGTTTTCTATTGTTCTATCTTCTATGTAATTTACAAATTCTACGAGTACGAAATAAAACGCAAGACCAGTGGCTTACTAAGTTTACCAGGGCCTCTTTGTCTACCGTTTGTTGGAATTATGTATATGTTTATTGGAAAGAAAAGTGAGGTTATTTAATTTAATCGATTTCCTCGTGCATTGCATTCATATAGATTTCTAATTGTTTGATAATTTTAGATCCATTGAATGTAATGGATGACATGTCTAGAAGATTTCCTATTATGAAGAAGCCTTTTAAATTTATGTTTGGCTCGTATTTGATGGTCGGTGAGTAGTATCATAGTTTATATAGGATATAACATTGCTGTATCCCCTACTACGTTTTGGCAGCTAGGATTTTCCGACCAAACGCACCGTATTGATGGCACTCATACTTCCAAACATTGATTAATTTGCGAAGAGCGGTCTAAACACGCCCATACGGTATCCTATCTCAAATAAAATAATAATATAATAACAAATAAATATTTAAATATTAACTCATATTATTTTTTAAATATTTACATTAAGATGCCATTTTTTTATTTTGTAGATATGTTATAAATACGTAATAATTACGCACTTTAACCCTTCAGGCCTCGGCCCCTCAGCTGATTGACAAGTTGATGTCCCAAAAAATTTTTGTAAAAATTAGTAAAAAAAATGAATTATGACACTGTTTCACCAAAAACATTAATTACTGCCAAACCACTGTACCCATAATTAAAATGAAACATATTAACATAATAAAACATAATGAAATAAAACAAATTAAATTAAAATAAAATTAAAACGGGCCCGTCACGCTGAATCAGTTTGTGGCCGATATCGGCCAATCGGGGCTTGAGGGGTTAATGTTCAAATAGACTAATTAGATGGCATTGTAATATCTCCGTATCATTTCTGCTATGTAGCCAGCCTATATAAAAATGCGATAGATGGCATTAATAATTGAATGTCGTTATTGTTATCATTGGTTAAAATATATAATGAGTTTATATAATCAATCAGTCCTTTATAAAAAAAGACATTAATTATATTTAATGTTTTGATAATTATCAATGTTATTATAGATGACCAAATAAATTGCTAGTAGATCCACCGGACAATGCTACCAGCGCCACCTGCATGACACCAACGCAGAAGGGTTGCCAAAACCTACTATGACATTAAGCAATCTAATCTACCCGTAGTATATACGTAGTATATCATAAGAATAATTTAATATTTTAGCCATAGCGACACCGGATGATGTGAAGACAGTTCTCAATTCACCAAACGCTCTAAAAAAAGCAATTGTCTACACTTTCATAGGAAAGTTTTTGGGTAATGGACTTCTATCAGCGCCTGGTTCGTATACTCATTGATTGTAAAACATTATATTATAATAGAATATAAAATCATTTCATCGCCAAACTAATCGGATGAAAAATATAGATAGTAAATGTTGTTTTTTATATTAAAAATCCAGTTAGGTCGAAATGGTATCTTTTTTAAATACATTCCTAAACTTAGATCCATAGAACATTTCCATTGTGATGCATAACTTATAACAATAGTTTTTTGAAAGAGGAGTAATATGTTAGAAATAAACAAAATATACTTTAAAATATAAAGAAAAAATACTTTAAAAAAAGACATAGGTATATCGTTTTCATATAAAATAACATTGCACTCTAAGTATATATCGCTGCTTTACTTTGATAGTGGCACAACTAAACAAAAGTGGCTTTCATGTTTTGGGTTGAATCTATTCAAAACTTTTATCGTAGAAAAGTCAGGGAACTTTTATCGTAGAGAACAGCACATCTTAATTTCCTATAGATATCTATCAGCGTACCTACAGTTGTGCCGGTTACAACTTGTAAACAATATTTCACAATCAATGGCATAACGTTAATTGATCCAAGTTGTATGAAGGGATAGTTCGTTTCTTTTTCTTAAAAGTGACCCAATTTATCTTTGTGAGAAGTTTGTGTCCTAGTTTTTTCATTGACAGTGGCATATTTGGAGTTGGATCTGTTTTAAAGGTAAGCTGAGCAATCCAACATTATATATTTTTTGCATGAATAACGACCTATTTCGAGTTGTGTCTGTTTTAAAGATAATATATATTGAAAACTTTGCAAATAGTTTTTCCTAAAAAACCTGATTGGGTTGATTTCTCTTTTCATACTGTTATTTAGTGAATTTAGCTTCAAGATACAAAAACTTAAAATTGAATGCAATATTTGAATAAACGTTTCTTGTAAACGTTTGATGGCTTCTCCTGAATAATTAGCAAATTTCACTAGTGCCATTATCAATGCAAAGCAACGATATGTTTTAATTGTTGCATAGAAATTACATTGAATATGAATATGATCCCACCTAATATGAATAATCAGTGTTGTCTCTTAATTTGTTTTCAAAATGCAACTTTATTCAGTATAGGCACAGTATACCAACCAGTAGCTACTCTCGAGCTACAGGGCGTTGCCGGAAGAGGGTACGAGGATTATGGGCAGAGGGGTACGTCCCGACGAACGCCTTTGGTTAGAATTACGCGCAGGTAAAGGTTAGCGACCTTTTCGATCGTTTGGATATCCGCGTGGGCCGAGTAGCGGGACATCTTGAGGTCTAGGTGTCATTTGTTTTATCGCGATTAAATAGTCAAACTTGCCTCTTACTGTCATCTCAAACCTGAGAATCATTGGAAAATCATGAAACATGAATATATTTTTTTAACCCCGGACCGAAAATCGTATTTTCCTAATTTCCCAAAATCCAGATTTTCACCTGAATAACCACTAGGAGGAATAGCTACGTTATGACAATATACAACTCATGCAAAATTTAATCAACATTTTTCGACGATTTTGGGGGCATAACTCCCCCAACCTTTTTTTAAATTTTGTTATATTTTGTGCTGAGTTATTCCCCCAAAAACCTATGCCAAATTTCAACTAAATCCGTCCAGTAGTTTGGAGTGTAAAATAAATCTAAAATATATGTGAAAAAACTAAGAGCTTTCCACTTTCTCAGCAAGTACCTATGGGTTATTTATAAATGAAACTCCACAAGTATCTATATGTTTAGAGTTTGATCAGTTCGGCGGTGGGCAAATTCAGTGACGTAGATAGTTTTTTGGTCTAAGGTTTGTGATTTTTCTAATATTCTACCGTTTTAACCGAATAAAAAACGGATTCTTACCGCGTGGAACAAGACTGAATTTAATATCGTCAATAATTATCACCAAGATTTTGACTTGGATTAAATAGAGAAAAAACATTATAACACTTTTCAGTTGAAATTTGGAAGAGGCATAGAAAAACAATTAATCCTACCTTCCATCAAAAGATTTTGGATACTTTTATACCACTATTTGAGAAGCATAGCATTAAACTTGCGAAACGACTACGACCTAAGATGGGACAGCAAGAATTTAATGTGATTTATGAAATGACACGATGTACACTCGACATGGTTTGTGGTAAGTGTGTAATTTCTAAATTAAACCATTAATTGTATAGCGTATTCAATTGAACAACGTCATACTATAATTTGGCAACTAGGATTTTACTACGAAACGCAACGTGTAGATGGCACTCATAGTTCCACACATTGATTAATCTTTTATAATTATGTTCAATGTGGCAGCTCTCGAAATATAACAGCGGCGCACTGTAGATGGCGCTCTGAACACGCCTATACGGTATAAAATAACAATATAACAACAAAAGATTTTGTGAATCATAGCTTTTATTATTTTAATATTATTTACATAAAGATTTCAATGTTTCAATACGTAATAATTATGTCCTTTAAATTCAGATAGGCTAATATATGGCATTACATTACATTTTCGTCGTGTCCAATTGACGGCTAAAGGCCGCTCTTGAGCGTGTCAAAATAATTGGGTTAGGTAGTAAGTCTCGTTACTACTCTTTACTGAACATACATAGGCAGTCAAGGATTAACTAATACTAGATTGTCAAACTATAAATATAAATAATCAAAATAGAAGCCTAATATTTGAAGCAGTTAGTAATTCGAAAAGATACGTAGTAAACTTATTCATCGTAATATTCAAATTGTCAGTAAAATGTTAAATAATCAAATTAAATATACGTTATGCATTTTAAACTAAAAGTACATATATAAGACCATATAAATCAGACAATAAGGCTCTACTTTTTTAAGTAATTTAAATGGGCACATTATTTGAAAAATCATGGCCATCAAATTCGACCAGATTATAGAAAGGGTGGCCTATCAGCATCTCCTTGATGTTTTTTTTTAATTTTATGTCCTTTTATCTCTCCGTATTATTTTTATTCTATCTCTCCGTATTATTTCTGTGATGTAATTATCAGCCTTTATCAAAATACGATAAATGGCACTAATTATTTAATGTTTTTATTGTCGTCATTGGTTAAATTATTAGATTTTTATTATCAATCGGTCCTTTATAAAAAGGAGTACTTATTATCATTGATAAATTACTATTAATTTGGTTGTCAACGCTATCAGCGCCTCCTGCGTTTCGCGGTTTCAAAAAGGTTGCCAAATCGTTCTGTGAATTTGAGCTATCTAATACCATCTATAATCAATAATTAAAGGCTGTTCGGTTTTCTTCATAATTAATTATTAAAATATATGGAAATAGATACTGTGATGGGAGTATCCTTAACAAATGAAAAGGATGATCGACCTCCGTACATGCTAGCAGTAGCTAAGTAAGTTAACATATTATTATTATAAAATAGTTATGAAAATCTTATCAAAATATTCACTGCTTATTTAAGATTAATGAAAACCGTAAATCAGCGATTTTACAATCTATGGCTTTACCCAGATTTTATATACAATTTATCAGGAATGTATAAAAAAGAAATGGAAGAAAAACAAGTTGCGCGCTCTTTCTCTAATCGGGTAAGATTTTCCACAAAATATTAAATCTTGGTAGGATATAGAATGATACTTTATTTATCTTGCAGGTTGTGAAAGAAAAACTAAAAATATTCAACAAGAAAAATAATGAAATTATTTTGGAAGGTTAAATGATAAATTTTATGCATTTTTAAAGGTAAAAAAATACAAAACAATACAATAATTGAAAATTTTCAGATGGTAAAATACACCGCAAAAGATTCCTCGATCTACTAATAGAACTGACTCAGCAGGATTCTGAAGAAACAAAATGGGCTTCAGATGAATTAAGAGAAGAAGTCGATACTTTATTGGTGACAGTGAGTACCTAGTCATACATTATTATTTTTCTGAAATAATTAAAAATATATATATATTTTTACAGGGCACAGAAACTACAGCTACAACCAATTCTTTCGTTTTAATGATGCTTGGAATTTATCCCGATTTTCAAGAAAAAGTAGTAAAAGAGTATGTATCCATAACATATGAACATGTTCAAATAAATGTAATTAATACTTATTGTTAAATAATGACAGATTGCAAGAAATATTTGGAAATACAAAGCGATCTGTTAATTTGGAAGATCTTTTAAAGATGCAATACCTCGAGCGAGTCATCAAAGAAACGCTGCGAATTTTCCCTAATGGTCCAATTCTTGCAAGAGAAACAACAGATGAAATTAAACTCGGTATGACTTATTTAATTACAACTGCTTAATGGATTGAGAAAAGGAGTTTAAGTCACATTTCAATGAGAAAAAAACAAATTTGGACTACACGACCCAGATCCACGGTCACCTGATCTTACATTGTAAGGTGCCAGGTTCGATCCCCGGCTGGGTCCACATTTTCCGTTGGGATGAAAATAACGGAATTGCATTTCAATTCGGTTGATCGAATGCAATAACAAGACACATACTTACAGACATGTTCCATGCATACCTACATACATATAAACACTTCATAGTAGGGTTGGTTGTATGAGAGCGTCATATGATAATAAACCCAACCAATGTGAAATTTCACTAAAAAGAGCGTTTCACAAGCAAACAAACCCAAAACGATCGAATGCAATAACAAGACACACAGTTACAGAAACGTTCCATGCACACATTCATATAAACACTTCAGACTAGGGTTGTTTGCAAGAGATTGTCGGATGATAATAAACCCATTATGAAATTGTCCCATTGTGAAATTTCCTAATATCTTTATTAGGAACAAACGTTTATCTTTATTAGAAACAAACGAATGAACCCAAAACTTATGTCTAATGAAGACTGTAAGTGAAATCAGACGAGAAGTAGATGAAATTGGTCTTGATCAGAATAGTAAGTAGCTTTGATCAAACAAGATGACAAAAGTGCGTACATGGTGACGTAGTCGACGTAGAGAATAATTGAAATATACAACATAAAATTTGTCAATTCTATTACATTATCTCCATCCAACATTCACGAGCATTCGCTGGTCTACCTTGGTGTGCGATAAAAAGTTATATGATAAAGTTAACTTTTATTGAATCTTTTTTATTTTTCGATATATTACCCTTTTAGGTTTATACTCTTAATATATATATTTTTTAAACATAAAATACCCTTCCTAAGAAACTCTTCAACCTGATCACTTAAAAATTTCTGCACTGCGGCTATTACCGCATCATCATCTTCAAATTTTCGACCTCTCAGATGTTCCTTTAATATCAGAAATAGATAGAAATCACTAGGGGCAAAGTCCGGTGAGTATGAAAGAGGTTCCAGTACCTCAAAGCCAGCCTATTCAATGGCAGCCAACGTAACTCTGGATACTGGGGCGTTACTTGGTGAAACAAAATAATTTTAGCGAGTTTGCCTCCTCGTTTTTCACATATTTCGTTTGGCATTTTTTTTATTTGTTCAGCTTATACAGCCCCCGTTATATATAGTAGTTGCATGATCAAGGTATCCAATCATCATAACCCCTCGACTATTCCAGAAATGATCTCACCCAAAATACTCGTCATTGACTTCGTAGACTTTGTAAATATGACTTCATAAATATTTTTTTTCTGTATTATACATAATTTAATTGGATGAAAGTAGCTCCAGTTGTGTTGCGGAAACACAGACAAACAAATATGCCAAAATAAACAAGGGGCCACCCTTCATTTTCGTTTTGAACTGACCACTGACTCAACCAAAAAGTGGGTAGTTACAAAAGATCTTATAGATCTAGGTGACATCAAGGGCTGGAAACAAGCCCCCCACTCCGTTTACTACCACATAATTTAATAATTTTCCGACAAATGCTCTGATCCCGCAAGACACATATTTAATAAAAAAATGACGTTTTATAAAATTATTACACGTTTATGGTATGGACCAATGACTGTTTTTAGCAGCCATATATTGGCCCCGATTGCGGTTCTTCGTGAACTAAAATAGGAACTTAGTTCAAACGAACGAGATAGCGCAATTACGTTAGAACGGAATATGAAATGAACTATTGTCGATTTTCCCACGTCGATTTTCCCACCTGTCGAACTTAGAGACCCGAATAAGTTTGAATACATTTCGTGCAGTGTTAGATTTATCGGCTTTATCATTTGTGGGTGGAGGTATCGGTTTTATCTTTTAATGCGGAAAAGTGACAACCATTCATTTCACATTCCGCTCTGAAGTGCTGCTGTCTCGTTCAAATGAACTAATTTCCTATTTTACTTCAAGAGAAACGCAATCGAGCCCATTATAATAATACATATGAATAAAGCCTTTACTGTTTACAGTTAATTCGTCACATACTTAAAATTACTTAGTGATAGATAATGATAAATATTATTAAATTAAATTAAAAGCACTGAGAAGCTAATAAATAATTTTCCGAAGAAAAAAAATATTTATAAATTTTGGAGATATTCTTCTCAAAAAAAAACCATCAACTCAACCATGTCACTATACTTACTTAAACTATTAGAACCCGGCAATGGTATAAAAATTATGAATTATGTTAGTATATCATAATTTTATTAAAATGCCTTTTTAAATATTGGTTAATTCTGTATTTATAATATACAATTTATTGCAGTGTTTTTGCACAACTTTGCAAATGATTCCTTGACCAATATAGAGAATCAAATTTAGAATACAATATTACATAATTATACATTTTAATATTGTGATTTTTTCATATTATTTTAACTTAACATAAGTATCTAAAATATTAATGGTACATAAAATATTCCTTTATACAATTGGACAATTTTCAATTGGACAATTGGACAATTATGTAATAAGTTGCAGGCAAATTGATTCTAATTTTCGCTCTCTTGAAAAGTAAGCTGTTTTTGTCTTATCTCGTTGAGTCGTTTTCCTTCAAGACAGATTTTTTCCATGCAATATTTTAAAATTGATTTCTTCTTCTAGAACAATGTTCGGTTCCAAAAGACACAACAATCATTATCTTCGTCCGTCGGCTGCACTTGGACAAGGATTTATGGGGAGAAGATGCACATACATTTGATCCAGATCGATTCCTGCCAGAACGCTCTATGGGAAGACACCCGTATGCCTACATACCGTTTAGTGCCGGACCTAGAAATTGCATAGGATTCCGATATGCAATGATGGCAATGAAATGTCTCTTGACTACAATCATCCGAAATTACAGAATAGATTGTTCATATAAATTAGAAGATATTAAGATAAAAACATCTGTTACTCTTAAACCGTCCAACGGATACAACATAAAATTATTTGATAGAGTGCATTCGTTTTAGAATTGCAATAATAACGCTATATTTTGAAAAAACTATGTCAAACTTTATTTTAATTTAGAAATAAAAAACAGTTGTTTACAAAAGTATGTGATTGCAAACGCTACATTTTAATTATAAAAACTTCATTGAAAATTTTGTATCTTCCTCCCAGGGCTAACATAGCATTTCTATAAAATTAAGGATAATATAAAACATTTAGTCACAATAAATTTGGTAGAAAAATACGCGTAACCTCATCGTAATTTATTTTTTCTATTCCTTGATTTTGGCCGTTTCAATCCATCCAAGTTCGGTTCGACGTCTTCCCCTCTGTCAATTGCCTTCAATGCTTCAAGAAGTTTATTTTTCTTTTCGGCATCTATAAGGCGACTTGAATCAGAAGCAGAAACAGATTTCAAATTGTTGTTAAGTTCCGAAGGATCGATATTTTCCAAGAACTTTCCGGTATTCAGTGATTTACTCGCAGAATCGAGGACTTCTAGTTGTGCTAAAATTGACTCTTCTTCTTTTGAACTGTTGGCAAAATCCAAAACGTGCTTGTCGATCAGTTCACTGCTCTTTTCGACTCCCTTTGCAATGTCTTTATGATAGACGTCAATTGAAGATTCAATCTTGTTTCTATTCATTTCCGGATCGCTCGTCGAATAAAAATCGCTGCTCGACTGTTGGTTGGTCAACGGCATATCTTTAAAATTTCCATTTGGTTTTTTGTTGACGTGTAAATCTCGTACGGTTTCAAAGTCGGAATCGTCAGAGCCACTCTCCGAATAAGTCAAGTAACCTTTACTAGCTTTTACATAATCTTTTGTGCTGGTCTCTCTTTTCTCCTTTGCGATTTTTTGCATCAGTTCCCTTTTCATTTCTTTTATTTTTTCTTCCATGTCCAAATCTGGTTTAAGGAAATTGATATCCGTCGATAATCCATTCATATTAACTGTATTCATTCCGTTTTTTATCACCGCGGACAATGCTTGCAAATCTGGTTCAGTGTCATCGGTAGATGATGACGTCTTTCTGCCGTCGACTGAGTTGGAACCAACAGAGGATTTCCCGCTACCGCTGAATGAACTTCGCCGAGGGTTTGGAATTGGTAAACCGCTCGGCTGAAGCCTCCACTGATCTTTACCAGACACTTTCATCGATGAAACATCCCCGCTATATACTCCTCGATCACGGATCGATACTTTCTCTTTGAAATCATTCACAAACCTTTTAGATTTCGGGTAAAGCGATGAATTATTAGCGATCGCATTCAACGCCGGAAGCATCTTGTTCTGAACCTTCTTTGGTATATTCGAAGCGATATATTTCTGTTTCATCTCTATAACGGACGACAATTTATCGGTGTTTGCGATTGCAACGTGCAAGTCCTGCTTGGTCTCCTTGTGTTTATTTATTTCAACCTGCAGTCTGTGCTTAAAATTCTTATTTTCAAGCGTAATTCTCCTCTGCAGCGTGGTGATTGTATCGTTCTGTTGTTGCATCTTTTCTTTCAAGTCGGCCACTTGGTTTTGGAGTTTTTCTCTTTCACCAAGATTTCTGGAATAGAGAAAGAAAATGTAATTTAATATATTAACCCTTAACCTGTAACATGATTTTCACTGACACTATTAGTAACACCGGTCTGTCAGGACCCTATAGAGTTTTCACTGAAAATTAGGCCTGTTCTAGCCGAAATATTTATTTTAATGACATTTTCTTGAAAAGTAACAATATGCACACTTTATAACAGTATGCACACACAATAAGAAAACATTTTTCAGTTACTAATTTCTGAAATTATGATGAAATTGTAAAGAAATATTCAAATTTCAGAGTTTTCTTTTTATAACATTCACTTTTTATTTCATATTTTACACCTAACAAAGAATTAGTGCAGTATCTGTATGAGCATAGTCATGTTAGATACATTTTTTTTAAATTGAAACTTCAAGGTAGATATGGTTGCTACATTTGTAAGCAGTTTTTCTTTTGAGTGAGTAGGGGCAAATCAAACAGGTCTTCCTTGTTTCGAGTCTATCAGTGCTAAGAGCAGATTTTCGGTTTCTGAGACTGTGACAGGATTCACTATTTTTTATGGAAGTTACCAGCTTCCTTGGCAGGTTTGGGGTTTTGAGACGACAATGCAGGAATGGTATCACTAGTGATTTTGCTAAGGTTTATATGAAATCAAACCTTGTCATATGGGGTGTGGTAAGAAAGCAGTTGAATACTATGTGTGTGTTCACAGTAGATATGTTGACCATCTGGTAGAAAATGGTTAGTGGCCAGCGTCTCCTTCTTCGGTTAGAGGAGTAGCCTGCACATTTCATATCTAGAAGGTCAACCCCTGATTTTGTCATATTGTAGAAAGCAATGATGGTAGGGTTAATTTTTCCTATATCGTGGTGTCTGGTGGATACTAGCAGAACAGTTTTGTTACGTTTTGGGACAAAAGAGAGCAGAGTAGTACTTTCTGTAAATCCGTACAGAGAAGCGACCGACCACTCTTGTAGTTGATGATGGAAATTCAGGAGGGATATGCCATTAATTTTTCTTTGATTCCTACGTAAATCAGTCATTGATTTTTCAACTCATCTACCAAGTCTATAGAGGTAAAATAGTTGTTGACGGTTATATTGCGGTTTGTTTTTTGTACGTTAGTGGATATACCCGCTCCCGAGACCATCACGAAATCGACGCTACCAGCGTCATTTTGTGGCGGTCTGTGAGACCGCCACAAAATGCCAAGGTATTAGGAAATGCGAGGGAAACGACGGATCTTGTACGCATAAGCATGCGCTCGCATCGCCCGGCGGTCGAGCGGTAACTGGCGGAAAGGTACTATGGATGGCGGGGGGGGTCGGTTGATCTATCGCAGTGTTGCAAAACAAAACACAAAACGCCATGTTACAGGTGAAGGGTTAATGGGCCTTTATATATAAAAGATTAGGAAAATATTTGTGCTACAATTCAATATCGAGCAGGACTTGTGGATCTGATCTGAACAAGTGGAAACCCAAAAAATTGAACTCCTAAAATAACCATGTACAAGGCGGATGAAAAAATATCACTCACTATCTGAAAGAGGTACCTATTATTTTTCTCTCATCAGTGTGATTTTGGAAGTTATGTTTAAGTGTCCGACCAAAAAGCCAATTATTTTCAGCCAAAAACCGTAAATGTAAAGAAGTTTCTTTGATCTAAGGGCAAATAAAACAATTTTGCTAATGGGTTTTTTTGAATGTTTTTTACCATGTACAAAACTAAGCTTAGTAAGGCGAGATGCAAAATTTTCCGGGCCATATTACTCTAACAGGCTACCGGAAAGTTTAAAAATAGTTCAGATGGAAAGCTTAGTCAAAAAATTACTAAAACAATTCTTATTATAAAAAAGCTTTTTATTCGATCAAAGAGTGATTTTTAAGTGATTTTTCAATTTTTTCAAAAAAGAATGATCTTTTTTTGACAATTTTAAGTAGCATTTTGTCATTATTTTGACTTTTCCTGATTTTATATTATCTTGATTATTTTAATTTGTGTTTTTAGTGAGTTTCAACGTACCATACAGGCGACTGAGGCAGCACCTAACATTTCACCTTCCCACTTCGCAGACAAATCAATCTTTCCACAATCCTATTTCTAGTACATGCCGGTTATACAACACTATAACCGATAATATTGATTTCTTTAACCTGGGATCATTAGCAGTTAAGTCTATTATAAATAGCGTATTATGAGGCAAAGTGATAATTTACCGTTTTTTTTATTATTTTATTCCAGACAATATTTGATATCAATTTTTTTTTCTATTTAATTGTTTTTCAGAATTTACTGTAAACTTATTTTAAAAAATTTGAATTTTTGTTTTGGTAATTTTTAACTATATTATTTTTTGTACTGATACTTCTTTTGTGAATCATGAGATAAACGGCGCATAAGCAATTATTAATTAAGCATTCGGAGTATGCATAAGAAATTATACTTTAATTAGTAACAATGTAAAAATATTAGCGATAACCAATGTATTATTAGAGTATTGTTTGCGTACCTATTATACTAAATGAAAAATAAAAATAAAAAGTACCTCCATTTTAATAATGATTTTTGAGTATCGCCAGCATTTAAATGTTGCATATTGACATATCATAAAAGCAATAATGAAGAACTTTGAACTATATGTACTTGGTGATCAATTTGGATATTGTAAAAACGGACGAATAAACTGTAATTTAAATGTACCTGGATATTACGTTACTACAATCCATTTTTTTTTTTTGGAAATACAATCCTTTTTTTTTAAAATACAATCTACAATACGATTGAAATACGTTTCCACAATACTATTTTTTGGAAGTAAATAAATGAAATGAAATGAATCAGGTCATGCTCACCATAAAAATGAATTGTCTTTGGAACTGAACCACATGTAAAATTTCAACTTCATAGGATAAGAGGAAGTAGTTCTAATTCAGTTTGCAAGATTTGACCTAAACAAACTAACTAACAAACATTGCAAGGAAATTAAAAGCTTGTAAAAAGAAGCAAGACAGCATCAACTATAACAAAAATGACAACTGATTATTATAATTTTATTATTATTACTTCATAATAAGCGAATTGCTTATATGACCATATCTTAAGTGCAATTTCTTAAGCCTCTAATAAGTTTTTAAATACATTTACCAAAAAAGTTAAACTTGTTAACACTGTCCATGGACTGTCTCTTCTGAAAGGTTATCCCATTAGTCAACCACCCGATTGCAGGTGAAATGCTTCCTTTAGTTGATGGAAAAGACGCTTTTGGTAAGTTTAAAAGAGTTCCACGAAAAATATTTTTACTCCCAGATCCATACCGTTCAGCCAGTATGGAGTTTTAGGGTTAGTAGAACCAATATGCCACGCAACCATACACTGATCCTGTCCAGATCTCCCTGAAGTTGAGCTTGATGTGTCAGGGGATTTGTGAAAAATGAAATATATTAAAAAATATCGTTGCCATGCTTATCTATTTTACTTACTTGTCTTTGCAGAGGACAACTAGATGCTTGTATTCCGACTCCAGATGCTGCATCTGAGCATCTTTTTCTGCGAGCCTCTGCGATACATCCCGATATTGCTGCTTGAGTTGCTTGTAGCGGGACTGCCAAACTCGTATCTCTTCATTGTGCGTGTGGAGGACTTTGGGTAAATCTCCATTTGAGTTTTCATATCTGGAAAAAAATAATAATTGAGAAACTGAGCTTCTTAGATTTCAGTAAAGATTCACTTGTCTCACTCATGAGACAGGTGATGGTTCTCGCGCAGTTAGGCCACTAAGACCCGCTCGTTTTCTTGGATCGGCTCAACTCATGGTTCAACTCCTATCCGGTAGCCTCCTCAAAGATAGTAGAACCTGGAAGAGACTCACATGGTGGATCGGTTTCCTCAGGGGGATGTCCTTCAGGCGCTGTTGGGCGATTTTGACTGTGCACTCCGGCAAATAACCGGGGAGGTCTGGAAATGCTCTTATATGTTTCCTAAGCAGCGTGGGTGGTTGTTAACCTAATGTCAGCTACTCTTAAAACAACCCATTGGCTACCCGATCCGAAAAGGTAAATGGGCAAAGGCCACGGCCCAAGTAGCGCAAATTGGCTATATAACGGTCATGGCCACGTTATCGCTACAGTTTTTAGTCACAAGAACTGGTCATATAGCAGTCATTTAAACATTTATATGACTGCTATATGACCGGATTAGGCGCATTATATACGGCTATTAGCTGAATAGTGGCTGAATAGCGGTCATAACGGCTACCTTTGGTGGTATAAGCCACCTTTATATAGCCAGCGGCTGTAAAAGTCTCTCCAATTGATACTTTATTACAACTTCTAGTCGGGTAATGCCTTAAAATGATATAGAATGGTAACGAAAGTAAGCTGCATGATCATTTGCCGTCACAAACATAGAATTCCTAATGGCTGCTAATATATTACATTTCATTGACTTCAAAATGATTGTAATGTAGTTTAATACACCAAATTCTCTAGCGGACATCATTTTATTGACAATATTAAGTAACAGGTCTAACAAAATTTTAACGCGCCTTCAAAATATTAATATTTAACTCAATTTTAATTCATAATTATGGTTTAAAGTATTTTTGTAAATGAATTTTATTTTTCGCAGTAAAAAAGAACACTTGATGGGTATTGTTCACACACTTTGAAATAGGATTTACCTATAATACATGTATCTTAATACTTAAAATGCCTTTAAAAATATAACACAAAAATTTTAGGTTATAAAGATTCGAGAAAAAATGGCCGCTTTGCTTATATGGCATCTGCAACTTTAATATAACCTTTATAAAAGCTGCGTAAGTGAGGTCCTAGTGACATATAACCATTATACAGCCTTTGGTGGAGTAAGGGTAATGTAGTAGCTTTTGTTTTGTTTGTTCTATAAAGGTTATTTATTCGACTACTATACAGCTGTTAGTTATAAAGTGGTTATAAATTAGTATGCTTTATAGTGATTATACCATCCTTATTCAACTAAAAGGCTTTATACGACATAATTATATGACTAAAAGGTAATATAAGCCAAATTTCTTTAAATGACACCTTTACATAGCTGAGAGTTAATCTGAACGCCTTTACATGACTTTTAATCAGCTTAAAGTTATATTCGGCACTTCTTATATGGCTTTTGTGTTTGTTGGGGGTCCGCGAAAAACTTGAACTGAATTACATTTAACATTAGATAGAGGCTGTGTAAGTGACTTCAGACTTCGGATGAATAAATCTGGCCAAATCTGGTAGTCAGGATGCAAGGCTGGCCCACTGAGTTCTCTTCCCAGTGCCTCGCAGTAAGGCGTTGGCCTCTGACGGGCGTTTTGACATAGCTAGACGGTGGAAAGTCTTGTCTATAAGTCTCTACGTTCACCCCAAGGTTGAAAGAATGATTACATATCGGGAGATATGTATACCTTCCTAGGGAGACAGGTTCGCCAGTTGTAGGCGCCAACTTCAACTTCTCTCACTCATGATTCGAGTTAGAACAGATTTCTATTGGACAAACAGCCGGTGCAAGTTGTAAGTTTTAAGTAACCTGTATAGTGGAAATGCACTGTGCGACGGTAAACTTGTGCACCGGCAGGTACCCAATATTATCACTTGTGACCGGCGCGATAGTCAAGATAGAGTAAACGATCATTTTGAACACTACTTCACTCCTCGGCGTCATAGTTAAAAGTGCACACTGGTGAGCACGTCGAGTTTTGAGGTTGCCACTATATTTAAGCGCCAGCTTTCTACGCTTGCAACTTGCACGTCGGCTACTGGCTCAATAGAAACCTTCCTCTAGGCTATCCTTTTTTCTGGGAAGTAAATACCAACCCGCTGATTTTTTTATTATAATACATATATATTATCTTAGTTGAAAATACTTAAAGTATAGTAACTAAAATTACAACTTTTCTTTATATTTTTATATGAAGTGAAAGCATTGGATACATTATAAAATATTTGCGCAGCTATGCACTAATTTTATAAGAGTCGTCATAAATGACCAGTTGTATGTCACAGTGTAAATAAAACTACCAGTGAGCCAATGAAAATCCCCACTGTGGTGGAGGGCAAAGAAAATTCAATTCCAATACGAGATCAGCAATTTTGTGTGCTTGGTCGAAGGTTAAGCATTTTAATTAATGTGTGTCAAATTAGGCAACTTGTTTACGCTATTGAACCTGTTTACACTTAATAGGTACCGGGAAGGCAACATCCTCGACATGTCATTTGGTTATTTGACATTTTAATTAAAACGGATTCTTCCAAGTGAAACTAGACAATAGTTTTCCCTGTGTTTCGACAAAGTAACATTTAATTACTTCACGGGGACAATAAGAGTGTGACTGGCGCATATGCTGCGTGCTGGCACTCTGCCTTAATTGGGTGATGATTATTGTCTAGTTCCACGCATCATTATTGAATGTGCAGATATCAAGCTCCATAAGAACTACGCCAACCACTATATCTATATCCACTCGGATAGCAAGGCAGCTCTTATGGCACTAGCCTTGAATACCATTAATTCAAAGCTAGTGCAAAACTGCATATTACTACTGAATTCGCTGGGCGAAAAAAAACAAGGTAATTCTAAGATGGGTTCCTGGCCATGCAGGAATCGAGGGAATGGAAAAAGCCGATGAACTTGCTAAGACGGGAGCAAACGGATTGTTATACGGCCCTGAACCTTGCTGTGGTGTACCAAAAAGCCTTGCAAACCTAATGCTCAAACAAATATGTTTCGAACAATCCGTCAACCACTGGAACAACACGCCAGGGTTGAATCATTCCAAAGCGCTAATTAACCCCTCAGGCCCCGATTGGCCGATATCGGCCACAACACGATTCAGCGTTACGGCCCCGTTTTAATTTTATTTGTTTTATTTTATTATGTTTTATTATGTTGATATGTTTCATTTTAATTATGGATACAGTGGTTTGGCAGTAATTAATGTTTTGGTGAGACAGTGTCGTAATTCAATTTTTTTACTAATGTTTACAATATTTTTTTGGGACAGCAACTTGTCAATCGTCCGAGGGGCCGAGGCCTGAAGGGTTAAGGCTTACGACCGTAAGATGGCCTGTGAGGCTTTATCGCTAAATAGGAACAATCGACGCATACTGGTGAGGGCACTCACGGGGCATTGTAGTCTGAACAAACACATGTTCAACCTCAAGCTCCGAGACACAAAAATGTGCAGGTTCTGCCAAGGGGCAGAGGAAACTCCCCAGCACCTCATGTGCGAGTGTGGCCCGCTGATGCGCAAAAGATACACCCACTTGGGTGGTCATTACCTCTAACCTGAGGAGGTAAAACAATCTGGCGCCAAAAGTCTTTTGCGGTTCTTAAATGACACGAGGCTTAGCGCAGAACTATAGTAGGTGGCGAACACAATAGATTAGCAATGGTCGCAGTGTTACAAGCAGGCCCGGACTGGCCGTACGGGCAGATCGGGCAAATGCCCGATGGGCCGGGGTCGACGATAGGGCTGCCGCGCCGCAGGCGCGGTGGTCTTATCGTCGCCATATTGCCATGCATGCGCACGCGCGAACGGTGAGGCAGCGCAGAGCGGCGCGGGCCGGGCTGGAGCCAGTGCATGCCAGTGCGATGAAGGAGAGGCGAGCTGTATGCACGCAAATCCACGCACGAACGAGACCGCATCGACCGCTTCGAAAAAGCCGATGGAGTGTTTGTTGACAAATATTTTTACTCGTTCATCTACTTCTAATGCAGTGGTGGTAACTGAAGAAGCAACTGTCAAATCACCTCCTGAATGTAACAAAGAGTTATTCAGTCAGGAACAGCAATTCGAACAACCTCTAGTTGAAGTGGAACTTCAATATGAACAGCATGGGCATGTCCCTCATTATTCTGCAAATGACGCCAATAGGGAACTAGATGAAAATGCAAATTCTTCATTTAACTATTTTGCACGTCCTGAAAACGATCAGCTGAATTTTTTTCAAATTTCATCCTATGCAAGACATTATTGATCCTGTGTTACAGAAAGCTGTAAATCGTAAAGACGGAACCAATCGCAAGTGGCTGACCTACAGCAGTGAACAGTGTGCTTTGTTCTGTTCAGTTTGCCTAGCATTTTCTACAACTTCTGATACCAGCTCAAACCCTTTTTCACGAGGAATGCAAGATAAGAGACATGTTCACATCAGAGTAGAGGAACACGAAAAAACTGAAACGCATCGTGCTTGTGCGGAAGCTTACATTTTGAGGTCCAATAAAAAGACGTTCAAAGTTTAATTTTTGTCAATCAAATGTTCTTACATCGAGCACAAGTGCGGAAAAGAAGATAAATTTTACAGAGAATAATAGACATTGTGAAGTTTATTGGGAAACGCGGATTAAGTTATAGAGGTGACCAACTGGAAGCAGCATATAGTCTCGAGGACATGACTAGACCACGGCAACTTTTTTGAGCTCGTGGTTCTCCTCAGCAAATATGATATCTATCTGAAAGATCACTTGAAAGAGTGCATTGACAAAAGTAAAACACTTCATGGTTTGCCAAATGCGGGTAAAGAAGAGGATCAGTATTAACGTTTTTGTCAAAAACAACTATTAATAAAATTATCCTAGCAGTCGGTGAACTTATATGTAAGAATATTTGTCTGGAGTTACGAGCAGCTGGTATGTTTTCTTTGCAAGTAGATATCACTCAGGATATTACGTGCAAAGACCAATGCTCAATTATAATATGCTACGTGACAGATGCTCGTGTATATGAAAGACTTCTCGCTGTCGTAGAAAGTGAATCGTCAACTGGAAAAGTTTTAAAGTCTGTAAATGTAGATATAAAAAGATGCATCGGTAATTCAACGGATGGGGTAGCAAATATGCAAGGCCAATACAACGGATTTTCTTCATGGCTATCAAAAGAGTCTCCAGGTCAAATTCACGTTTGGTGCTACGCACATGTACTGAATTTAGTATTAGGAGATACTACTAAGTCGGTTATTCAAAGTGCATTATTGTTTAGTTTGTTGAATGACGTTGCAGTATTCCTTCGCGAATCGTATCAACGCATGGATGTTTAGGAAAAAACTAAAGAGGACGGCAATACGAAAAGACTCTCAACTATTGGCGAAACACGTTGGTGGTCAAAAGATACGGCCCTCAAGAAAATTTTTGGGTCATTTTCAAAACCAGAATCGTCTTTGTATGTAACATTGATCATGACATTGGCAACAATACAACAAAATGTCCACTTCAAGCCAGAAGTGCGTGTGAAAGCGAAAGCATACTTAGAATCGTTGCTCAAATACGAAACGATAATTAAAGTAAGAGTTCAAATAAAGTAGGAGTTCATAACATTATTTTTGATACAGTTACTGCGAGCATGGATCGCCGATTTCTTGCAAATAAACAATTATATGCTGATTTTTCTTCCTCGAGCCAAAGCGTTTCCCCGAAATAAGAAAAAATGGTCTTAAATCTGGTGAACTCGAAGAGTTAAGCAGACACTTGACGAAATTTGATGAAAAAGCCACCAGCGAAAATTTGCGGATTGAATTGGAAAATTTGACGTTGCATTGGGATAATCTTAAAAATTCAGAATCGGAAGATTATAAGATCATTGTATATAGAAGATAATGATAATGAAGGTACCGTAGAAACGACGTTGGATAACCAAGTAATGACACTTTCAAAGCATGTGAGATACGTAGTGCATGTAAAAATTGTTCGATTTGTGTTTCAAAATTTTACATAGATTTAATCTATTGAGCAGTGCCTATAAGTCTATTGCACTAGGCTATACATTTCTCCTTACATTATCATTAAGCCAGGTGGCATGTGAAAGGAGTTTTTCTACCATAAAAATTATAAAAAATCGTATGAGGAGCAGTTTGTCTCCTCAAAATTTAAATTCGTTCATGTTGATGGCGGTAGAAAAAGATCTCTTAATGAATCTCGACTCTGACG
The DNA here is from genome assembly GCA_944548615.1 of Micropterix aruncella. Taxonomy (NCBI): domain Eukaryota; kingdom Metazoa; phylum Arthropoda; class Insecta; order Lepidoptera; family Micropterigidae; genus Micropterix; species Micropterix aruncella. The sequence continues at coordinate 26,698,543 of OX155956.1, forward strand.
AAATAATAGACAAAGTAGCCGAAAGCAGTGAGCTTCTCCGGAAGTCACTAACTTAACGTACATACTTAGATAGATTAGAAACATTTGTCTGTAATAATAATATCAAAATATATATGTACTTCGTTTTTTTTTCTGAGGGGCCGACCGGCTTCAAAACGCCCGGGCCGATTTTAAGTCCCAGTCCGGCCCTGGTTACAAGGCTCATAAAGACCTTAGAAAAGCCCCACTCAACAAAAAAAAAATATTTCCTGCAGTAAGAATCCGTTTTCTCTCGATTGAAAACTATCAAACATCAACATTATCAACATTTTTTATTTTAAAAATAATACAAAAATAATCTAATCAGGCAAAAAATAACCCCAAGTCGTCGACCCTGCAGTAAACTTTATCCATGATATATTAAAAAATGGTAAATTGCTAAATAATCATTGGACTCTATAACTTTTACGGTTATTTGACATTTTAATTTAATAAAGTAGGATTCGTACCGAGTGAAACCAGACGATAGTTTTACCGACGTTTCAACAAAGTAACATTTGCCGATTTGACGAGGACAATACGACTGCGACTATCGCATCCGCTATGTGGTGGCATTCTGCGTTCATTGGAAGTTGACAATCGTACAGCTCTACATGGTCAGAATCCGTTTTATTACGATTAAAAATTATTAGACTACAACGTCAGTCTTCAATTTCGAAAATAGGACTAAAATTAACCTAATCAAGCATATTTAATTAATCATGACATTATACCTCTGAAGAGCTGATTCCTGCCTCTTTTGTAACGTGCGCAATAAACGATTTTCATTTGACAGCTCCTGAAAAAGAAGTATTTTCTCTTACTCCTATAGTCAATCATGATTACATCTTCCAAAAAAAATGGTGGACATTTCTAATATCTCAAAGACATTAGTATTATCCCCTTAGTATTCTCTGGTATCGTACCTATCGATGGTAACAAGAAGTATAAGACTAGCGCCACAGTGTACATTGAGCTGCCAGTGAGACGACGCAAAGGCATTGTCAACATTTTCAATAGATCAAACGATCTATTGAAAATGCTGCCGCCATCATCCCTTTTGTCAGGGCCGTAAATATCCCTACAAATTGTAAACAGGTTCAATAGCATAAAAAAATTGGTTATATCACCCCAAGACTTTCCCGGCGAGTAGCAAAGGACTGATTTCATCTGAATATTAATTTCATAAATAAAATCGATGAACGTCCTCTTTTGGCCAGCAGACGAACCCGGTTGGGTTCCATTGCGATACCTTAGGCAGCGCGGTTCGATTCTCAGGTCCCGACGGTTTTGGGCCAAGCGCTAACAGATCGCATTAATTTTTAACCTTTCGGAAGCAAGCCTTCACATGTAAAAATGGCGCCCTACCTTTTTTGGTTGATTTTGTATATAAATACTAACAATACTTGTTAATCTATTAATCTCTTTAGTCTAATAATCTATTAATCTCTCTATTAATCTTGTTAGTCATGTATATTATTATATATTCATATAATATAGAGTTGAGTTTTTAATTAGTGACATCCTTGTAGTTGGTGAATCAGTATGATGAACTAAGCGACTTTTGGTATAATTTTTGAAAAAAACAAAAATACAAATGTATTTAAAAAAAATAATATAAAAAGCTATGAACACGATGTACTATCTAGCGGTAGGAAAAATATTGCTAATATTGTTTATTAGCAATATTTCACCTACCGCTAAATAGCGCAGCTGGCTCAATGCTTCTCAAACAGTTCTTCAATTTCAAAAACTACAAATTTGCCCAAAAAAAGAAATGTTTTTAATTTAAAAAATGCGCAGAGAGAAAGTCCTCAACTACGGTACCCGTAGTTGAGGACTTTCTCTCCGCGCACTACTATTCGTGTGAATTTAAAGAGGTGCGACTAACTAGAGTTGTCAACTACAACGGGCGAACCCGTCACCTCAGGAAGTTTTAACGATTAGTCGTTCTCTCTCCCGTGAAGTGAACGCAGAAGACTTGGACAAAACAGTCCACCGTCAAGCTCCGCCACATGCCTGTAAGAGGCCAACGCCTTAACCGCGAGATAACTAGGAATGTTACCCAGCGGGCTTACACTCAGGCCCTTACTTCCAATTGCGACCAGATTACTCCGGTCTCTTGATTGGTTACGAGTTCGAGGTCGCTTGCGCGGTCCTCTCCCTTACGAAGCGGTGAAACGGTGTATACCGAATCTATTCGCGGAACACGGCATCCTTTGCCCGGCTGTTCACCCAGGAACGGGTAGCCGATGGTCGTTTCGAGAGCAGTCGCCGTAAGGTCCGCAACCACCCCCGCTCTATAGGAAACAGTACTACTTCCAGACTCCCCTGACTGTTAGTCAGAGTGCACAGTCGATTGGCTTCCGCCGTACAGTGCGCAGACCATCCAGGAGCGCCAGAAGGTTGATTAGGCTAGGGGAAACTAGCCCTAAGGCCAGAGTCCTGCCAGGGCTCGCACTACATTTTACATTTACATTTACATTTTCGTCGTGTTCAATTGACGGCTAAAAACCGCTCTTGGACGAGTCAAAATAATTGGGTTAGGTAGTAAGTCTCGTTAATACTCTTTACTGAACATACATAGGTAGTCAAGAATTAACTACTAGATTGTCAAACTATAAATATAAATAATCAAAATCGAAGCCTTATATTTGAAGTAGTTAGTAATTCGTAAAGATACGTAGTAAAATTATTCATCGTAATATTCAAATTGTCAGTAAAATGTTAAATATTCAAATTAAATCTACGTTATGCATTTTAAACTAAAAGTACAGATATAAGACCATATAAAATAATCAGACAATAAGGCTCTACTTTTTAAGTAATTTAAATGGGCACAATATTTGAAAAATCATGGCCCTCAAATTCGGCCAGATTATAGAAAGAGTGGCCTATCAGCATCTCCTTGATGTTTTTTTTAAATTTTATGTCCTCCAGCTGTTTAAATTTTGTAGGGAGTAGATTATAGAACACTTCATGCGTGGAGGCAGCCGGATGGGTATTGACCCGTGAGTGTGACCAACCCTGAACAGAATGGGTCTTCGTGGCCAACTCAGCAAGGGCCCATTAGCTCCAGGAATAATTAATATGAAAATTTACAACAAAGAACAGACAAATAATAGTAAATACTAACGTTAATTTGATAATGGGCATCAGCCAGTTGATTCTGCAGCTGCTTCACTCGGTGAATCTTGGCAGACAGAGCTCGTTGAGGTATAAATCGGTCGCCTCCAGTTTTTAAATTTTGATTTGTAGTAGAACCCAGCGTCCCGGTGCTGCCAATCAATGGATGCAGAGCTTTATGTTTGGCGGTGTGGTTAAACTTGATACTGCCACCACTGTAAATACTTTCTAAACTTGTTCTTCTTTTTTTTCACAAACGCCAATTTCAAATATCACAATAATAAATTAGTAAGAAATGGTGCAGGAAATATGCAGTGAAATAATAAGCGGCATACCTTGGAAATCCCTTCTTTTTATCCTGTGGCATCAAACTGAGCATTCTGAATTATTTATGATCATAAAAAAGTCAAATATATATGTGATTTACTCTGCGTGTTAAGATTGGCGGATGTCAGCCATATTAAAAAGGTTTGTATTGTGTTTTCAAGACAACAGTTGCTAAGCAACGGTGTAATAAGGCATAGAATCAGAAATTAATATTATATGACATAGAACCAATGTACGCCAGTAACCTGATTAAAAATATACCAAAAAAAAAAACAAAAATAAATCAATAATTTATTAATGTCAAACTTTTCATGCAATTATTTAACAATGCCATTAAATCTTTTTTATAGTTAAAATAGTCAATCATTTCTTTATCAAATTTCACAACATCTATATTTTCCTGCATTTCCAAAACTTTATTTTTACAAATTTCATAAAGAAGAGAAACGATTTTATTTTCATCACTCCCGTAACTCAACTTATAAACGTTCGACATCCATTTTGCATTATTTGTAGCAAGTACATACAAAAGTGCTTTTAGATTAAAGTTTGGTCCGTTTGAATTAATGAAAAGGTTGTAGTTTAAACCGTGATCGTTAATAAATTTAAACTTTTGTTTATCAACGCATTTACAATGGTCACTTTCGTTGATGATCTTTAAAATATCGTTCCAAGCGAAATTAACAATATTGCAATCCATAAAAACATTTGAGGCATAAAATCCGTATTCTGTCAACATTTTTAAGCCAGAGCTTTCCCCGTAACTTATAAAAACCTCGCTATTCGGCAAATAATCTGACAAACTAAACAAATTGAATGAAATATCGTTGATGCGACAAAACGACTGGAAACTACTGTTCGGCTCTGATGTTAAATATATTTCATCTTGTTTCTTCGCGACGTTGAATGTACATTCAGTTTTTGTTTTTGCGACGACCGAATGATTGAACATATCGAGATACGGAATCAAACCAATGTACGGTTCATCGCTGATTATCTTTGTTATAAATCGGTCATAATTCAAGCATTCTGATTGTAAAAGATAATCGATTGTATTTTTATTGAGATAAACGCATCGAGTGTTGACTGCAAAATATGCATATTGATACCTCGAAAGTGTGAAATATTTCAGAAATGCTTCTGCAGATGAATTTGATTCAAGTATTTCTTGAAAAATTGAAAACGATGATGAAATGGAGGACTTTTGGATATTTATAATTTGTTTTACATCTGTATCGAATACGGTTAAGTTTTCGCAAAAATAAGGGACTGAAAATTTTGATGGTAGCGTCTGAATATAACAACACCAAAACGATTCTAAATCCAAATATGTGTGAAAAACTATATAAAACGCTACTAAATCATGAAATTTTATTTTACTGATGATATTTCGATTAAACAAGCTACAAAACCTAACATCGCTGGCGATCGTTACGACATTTATTATTATATTAAAAGGAACTTGAATCAAAAGCTGCTCTTTTGACACTTTGCTTTTAGTGCTAATTCCTCTGCCTGTGTTGGTAAAATTGGTTATATGTAGACTGGACACCTTTTTAAAACCATTATTCTTCATCCAAACGTTTAATGCAATGATAGTTTGATCGCTATCGAGACATTTGCCAAAAGAAACTTTTGTTTTGCGGGTTTTGCGAATTCGACTGGTCCGTCCCATTTCAGTTCATTCTAAATCGGAGAGAATATGTTTTATATTAAAACAGAAAGTTCGTAAGACGACGAATTATAATTTAAACTCACAAAACAGGTATGCTTATGGTTATTATAGACCTAACAAGTCTGTGATTATAGGTTATAAAGATTAAATACACAGACTTGACTAGATAAATCCTTTTTTTTATATATCTGACAGTTGACAAAAGTAAGACGCTTAGAGGTGCCATAGCGGTAAATAATATAATCGATAGTCGTTCAGAATTACATGTCGTTGACAACGTCACCTCGTACTACAGTTTTGGGCCACCGCCAAAACCACTTTTTGATGCTATCGAGTAGTTTTTTATACGCTATCTGCTGGTTGAATAACGAACCACATGCAAAGCGCATATCGGTTGGTAAAAGCATAAAATCATTACCTCGTACGTTTGACATGGCCTATATGAGTGCATTACTTTGTATTATCAGTTTGATAGTACTGGATGACGTTTAAATTTTTTAATTGCTGAGGTTTTATTTACTTTTAATTGGTTTTAGACATTAGAAATTATCGGTAGGAATTTAAAACTGCGTAAGTAGTTGCTAATTTGAAAAATAAACATAGAACGTATCATAAATCGACAAAATTTGATAAACTAAGCGATATATTCATGACCATTTTTATAAGAGGTTCTGCATCAAATACTTTTGCCTTTCACGGCACTTAGAAGGTATTCAATTTAGTTTGTAATATTCTTGGTCCATATATATTTCTTTTGAAAGAATAAAGACTATGGTCTATAGGATATGATCTCCTTAAACATTCAAACTACAGTGACCACGATTTGTTAAGAGAAGCTATTGAAATTGCGGATATTTTATTTCTCAATGACATTACACCTTTTACAAACTTGATGTTTGACCCCTCGCATGTGAGGCGTCCAATAATGGATGCCTATTTCAAAATGTATACAAAATGTATATAAATTTATTTAAATGTAAATATAAATGTAAATATGCGCCGCTCTATAGTAATGCTATAGCTCTATAGTAAACCCCGCTCTATGTAAATGTAAATGTAAATATAAATTTATATACATTTTGCCGTAGGCAAACCCGAGCTAATCGCCATTCATTTGAGGGGTTGAGCGTGATAATATTTTATATACGTCACAAGAGGAGTCAAACAATCAAGAAACTGTTCACCTCACTGAAGCAATAATTCACCAACAAAATCTTAGAGATAGTGGAAAAACATAATATTGTAAATTTCACAATAAAAATATAAAACAAACAAACAAAAAATAACGATAGAGGATAATTAAAGTACTAACAATGGCGACCAAGAGGACGTTGAGCGTATAGATAAGTAAATGAAAAATAATAAAAAGAGGTCATAACAATAGAAACATTAATAAAACAAAACGGATGGGTGGGAAAGAATACCTGTGGTTTATAAAACCAAAATACAGAAACAATATATATATATATATATATATATATATATATATATATATATATATATATATATATATATATATATATATATATATATATATATATATATATATATATATATATATATATATATATATATATATATATATATATATATATATATATATATATATATATATATATATATATATACACTGCCGGCCAAAAGTTTGAGACCACCTACCTACATCAAGGAAGGAAAATGAAATAAAACTCAAAATACGAAGCAAGAGGTTAAATTATTATTTGAAATACTTATTTACTTAGTACTTATTTACACATACATTAAGAAGAAAACCAAAATTTTCAATAAATTACATTAAAAATGCCGTTGATATTTTAAACAGATTTTTCGTCAAAAAACCCTCCCTTGCATTTTATTACTTTTTTCTTTAGTCTAGATAATAGGAATCAATTTGTCGATTGTATCTTGTGAAATATTGTTCCAGCTTTCTTGTAAAGTCTTCCACATGTCTTCTTGCGAGGAGGGGCAACAACAGCGCACATTTGTATCAAGCTCTTCCCACAAATGCTCAATCGCGTAGAGATCCGGGCTCTGAGGGGGCCACACCATGTTTTTAACACCCCTTCTGTTTCTTTTCGGCTTTAGGTATTCAATAGGCTATATCGAAAATCGACAACCGCTTTGGCTTCTTTTTTCAAATTCAAAATTTCATTTCATTTGTTTATTCAAACTTACAACTACTACACCAATCTATTCTATGGCGTAGCTGATTTTAAGGAAAATTACTTTTCTTAACTAGTACTATAGAAATATGACTATAGTTATTATATTATATTTTTTTCCTCAAATTTTAGCATTATTTAATTTTTTATTTGACACTTCAGCATTTTCTGATTCATTGCAGAATTTGCAGGTCGTTGTATTGGCCGCGTTAAAGATCTCGGTTCCTTGGACACTCGCTCAAAAATGCGTTTACATATATAATAAGACCTCATCAAAAACTCTCCAGAAGGTAGCAGAAAGATAGTTGTAGAGTTTTATTAATCTGTGTTTTATTAATAATATTTAAATATTGAATATCATTAAATAAGGTGTATTTCATAAACATAAAGTATAATGATACAAAAAAAACGAAACAAATAAAGTTTCTCTAAATTTAACATTTGAAGCCCATACTAATTAGAAACCAGATGAAAACTGTATCCAAGTCTAAAAAAATCACTTTAGGTAAATATTTCTGAAGATGACCTCTTTTCGAAAGTCACGGAAATTATCAATGAATAATTCGTATCGCTAGTGAATAAATCAAATTTATTTCGAATTTCGCTATTCAATGGCAATCGACCAATTTCCCTTTTATCGGTTCTCAATATCTATCGATATTTCCCTAATAGGTAGCGATATTTTCAATTGTCACACATTTTATTTGTCCTGACTGCGTTTAGTGGACTATAATCGCAGCGTAGTTATATACACTGTACTGTGTAGTAGATCGCTACTCAATTGGTTAAAAACTGCCGTTTTACAAAATGTTGGAATCCTCAGCCCAATCACGTAGTTTTACTAAGTAGCGCTACATTGGGAGCTTCTACTGAACGTATGCATTAATAAAAAAATTGACGACATCGCTCAGCTCGTGGCTCAGCTCTAGCTAGCTGTCAAACTTTTAAATTCGTTGTCCGTTGAAAGTTTGATTTTTGCTAAACAGTTTTGGTGTGGATTTGGTCACGCATGTTTGCGCGGGTGACTTAGTGGTCTTATTTTTATATAAAATTTTGGTGTTTCAAAAGTTTTCATTAATTTCAATTATCGACATGGCTGCGGAACAGAAGGCGAAAAACGCGATTACGTTGCGAGGATCTGCTCAGCTGATTTGCGAATATTTACGTATGTTTCTTGTAAATTTAACAAAATCTGCGAGCCTGTCAACTAACGCGCAGAAATATATGTGTATAATCAATGCTCAAAAACTGCAATCGATGTTTTTTGCATTATCTGGTAACTATATTGAAGACAGAAGATCTATAGACTTTCAATAGAATTCATAGATACAGAAGCACCCAGTGGGTGGCCTTGATGAATTGCTTAATAACCTGTTAACCGGGGAGGTTCCTTTTTAATTACGCAACATAACGGGCGCGCACTTTTTCATAAAGACGTTTTATATTTCACGCCTGCGTGATGTGATTTTTTAAAATGTTTTTTTTTATCAATGCTCAGAATTAATTAAAAGACAATGAAATATATATATTTTTTCGTCAGCAATCCACAGAATTTAAATCTAGCCCAATTTTTTTTCCATAGTGCGCGCAGTTCCATGTACGTTAAAGTACACATATTCTCCCGAAATAATATGCACAGCAGTGCGCGCCTGGCCTTAAATTCGTCAATACATATACCAATTACTCACACATTCTTTAAACGAAAAAACAAATTCCACCTGTTAACCCTTGGAGTAAATGGGTATTTTCATGGATGCATCTGTCTCTTTTGCAGGATTTTCGGCGACATCGACTTAAAGTACTATAACTACGAAACTACTACACCAATCATTAAAAGAACAACTGCACAATGATTGCATTGAAATTTCGAATATAGAATATTGAAATATCATTTTGTGAAACAATTAGATAATTATGAATAAATATGAGAACGTCAAAGAAGTGAAAAAAACGCGGAACCAAATCTGGTCGTATCATACTCAACGGATAATTGTTTCAGAACCAGATTTGGTCGTATCATACTCAAGGGGTTAAAAGATAGAACATATATTTCGAGGATTTAACCTACCTGTACTTGATACTGTTTACGTTTGACGTATATATACGTCAGACCCCAGACGTCCAGACCCCAGTAACCTCGCTCGTTGGAGCTTTGCCGAGGATAGTTCTTGTCCCCTCTGTAGCAATACCCCTTGCACAGCTAGACACATTCTAGCTGGCTGCAAGGTGGCCTTAGATCAAGGACGGTACACTTACCGCCATGACAAAGTTCTCGCTGTTATTCGCGAGGTAATTAGTCTCTCAGTGGCTCGTGCCAACAAGGGTTTGACAGTGTCCTCCAAACCCCCAATACAGTTTGTGCGGGATGGCTCTAAAGGCAAAAAACATTTAACTACAAAACCTTTCTCAATAATCGAGAAAGCTACAGATTGGATTCTGGAGGTTGATTCGGTCTCTAAGCAGTATAAATTCCCTGAAAGTCTCGGATGCACAGCCCTCCGTCCAGATATAACTCTTTACTCTCTATCTCGGAAGGTGGCTCTTATTGTAGAATTAACTGTTCCATGGGAATCAAATATCCCAAAAGACCACGAGTACAAATTAAATAAATACCATGATCTTGCAAATGCCGTAACCCGGAACGGCTTCACTGTTCACCTTCACGCGGTGGAAGTTGGCGCTCGTGGCCTGCCAGCTAAATCTCTATTTCACCTCTTTAAAGATATTGGCCTTTCCAGAAAAATAATCAACTCTTTCTTAGAAAAATTATCTAAAACTGCGATTTGCGCATCTCAAATTCTATGGCTTCGAAGGGGGAGTGAATGGGTGGCAAGGTGAACGCTCACATGTGGCAAGACAGCTGTCCTAAACCTACCACAGCCGGTTCGTAAGTTCGGAATCCACTGCTCACCCCCCAGAAGTGTAAAAAATAGTATTATGATGGGCCCGACTCCGGTCGGTGAATTCCATGGCAGCTCCGTTTGTATTTATTTATACTCGGTTAACAGGTTAACTAGGGATAATCACGATCGATTTGTGTAATTTCTAATATACCTAGGTACTAATGAAAAATAATCTTCCCATTTTAGTTTCATAATTGGCTAAATCCATCACTATTTTCATAGGACAATAAGGGATGACATTACTTGTGGGATGATTGACAGGTTCTTGTTGAGTTTAGTGAGTTATTTGGGATTAATTTGAGTTTATGTTCAGACTCACGCACACAAATTACTTAGTAACGCCAGGCGCGCACTTCGGTGCGGTGCGTTGCGGTACATTTTTAACACCGGACAGAAAAGAAGCAGCATTATTGTAGTTTGCGCACTACGGTGGAATTTTCGGTCTTATAAGTCATTTGTTTTCTACGCAAGTTTCTGCCGGCGTTCTGCGGAATAATTTCTGCAGTGCGCGGGGTCCTATACGGGTATCGCCGTATAAATTTTAATTTTTTTTGTCGTCTGTGTGTCTCCTAACTACTTTCAGTTTTTCTATAAAAAGTTATGGTCTAATGCATAATCCAATTTAATTATAGTAAAGTGTATTAGAAAATGTATCAAAATACAAGAAATTACTGCAAAGAAGCATGAAGTGATATGATTTATTAATTTTAACAACAAACACAATTTTTCAAGTGCCTATTAAAATTTACATCGCCAATCCATTTTTGCCCCTTTTATGACAAATTGCGATCAAAGTAGTCATATATTTAAAATGTTGAATATTTTCGCATTTACTTAAATTGTGTATCTTTTGTTTTCTTTACTAGTAAAAAGAATATAGGTATATATTATTTAATGAAAATATATGTTGCAAATGGTTTGCCGCCATATTTGTTTCCCGAATGTTACTTTTGGTGTGTTACCAATTTGATCGAAAACTGATAAAAGACTGGCATCCCTAAGTATTTTTTTGCATATGGCAACTCTTTGTTGCAGTATGGACAACATAATAAACTACTCTGCCATCTTTCCTTTTGCTCTGAAAGGGTCGACGTCTCGGTCGTGAATTTGTCCTGAGAATTTTGAGTGGGATTTAGCTTGGAATTTTCAAGGTAAATATTGGAATGTGTTATCTGTTGTATATTTTGTACTTAGATCTATTAATGCTTATTACGATAATGTGTTTATATCGTTACTAACATTATGCATTTACAAATAAAACAATTTAAAGTTTATGTCGCGCGTGTTTTTCATTCACGATCGTTACCGTATGTTACCATTTGTTGCTGATATGTTACGTAACATTCGTGAAATTAGGACGTATTTATATTGGTTTCATTTAAATACATATTAATAATAATAACTTTATTTTATTGATCAAAAATTTAAATTACAATTTGTTTTATACTCCGAATCTGACTAACTAGGCCATAGCCCGTACCAAGAAAGATTCGATGGATGGCGGTTGTTTGTTAATTGTTAATGGTTAATAGCTAATAGCGCGCACATATGTTATATAGTTTTATTAAATAATCAGAATGGTCATATATATAGGTATAACTCATGGAAAGGGTGCAGCGGACTGTGTGGGTGCCGCATTTCAAAAAAAACTCGACAACTATGTGTCACATGGGATTGACATACCTAATGCATTAGTTGCTTCAATACGCTGCAATGAAATGTATCATCATCAGTGATGATACATTTCATTTCTGAAGACGAAATTGGTAAAAATAAATTACCAGCTGAATTATAGCAAATCTCTGTATCACTGACCATGGAAGTACATCAAGTGATACAGAGATAGAAACCGTTATCGGATATAGGTGTTTGAGTTGTTTTTGTACCAGGCCTGTAAATTGTAAATGTCTTGATTTAAAATCTCATCTTCTTTTGCCCATGCCAAACACTGTTAAATCTGGTTTTACAGTAAAGAAAGATCAACAGGGCCTACAGCAAACAAAAACCAACAAGGACTACACGGAAAATACACCCAATCACCAAGTCGAGGCTGAAGCTTTATAAAGAAACGTAAAAATAAATAAATCAAATTTAAAAAAAGTGCAAATGAAAAAAAAACATAAAAAACGGAGAAAAACAGATTACGTATCAGAAAGTTCGGACAGTGACAAAGTACTAATAGACTACATTGACACAGATAATGATATCGATGGCTTCTTATCTGATAGCTCTGAAAATTCAGTTCTTAGTACGAATTCAAAAGATCCGCAACCTTTTATCTTGGATGAAAATACAGGAATTTTATTGAAACACAAACCAACCAATTTGGGAACCGAAGCGCTAAATACAGATTATATATAGCACTAAGAAAATATAACTCCAAATATTCCAGGTTCATCAGGTATAAAAATTTTAGAAGACCAGCATATTGCTGAAGGTAAATACGTATTGGTTAGGTTTCAAACTAACAGGATTTCGAAATGTTACGTCGGGCAAATCCTTGCAATTAACAGAATCAATGTAAAGGTTCATGCGTAAGAAATCTAATGGTTTATTCTACTAGCCACAAGCAGAATATTAGACATGTGTATTTACGATATTGCCAAAGTTTTGAACATCCTATTTGCAATCGTCGTGGAGTGCTACAATTCGAGGATGATTTGAATAAATTTAAGATTTACTAAAACTATAATAAAAATAAATAAAATGGTGCCCATTGACTTTCATGTTATGGTCGGGCTATGGCCTAGTTAGGCAGATTCTGCATTGTAAACCAACCGAAATGTATATTTTTTTGAATAAATAAATAAAATTATTATTATTATTATTATTATGCTATAAACAGACCTTTATGAAACTCACGTTTGTTACGTGTAATCTTGAATGTTACTGATGGCCAACATGTGTTACTGATTCACGAATGTTTAATACAAATTTTTACGGCGATACCCATATAGCTCTATAGTAGGGAAAAATCAATCCGGTGACGCACCGCAGCTAATCTGCAGCTATCCACAGAATTGAATACTGGACCGATTTTTTTCTGTAGTGCGCGCACTTTCATATGATTCTATAGTTCATAGATTTTCCGATAATAAAACGTACGGAATTCTACCGCAGTGCGGGGTAAGCGTAAATGTATTACCTATGCTGGTACATGCAATGAGTGTGCATATGTTAAAGTACATCCTTTAAGCAGCTGTATTAAGTGTGATATTGAACAAAACTGATGTTAAGAAAAACACTTGTATCATGGGGATGTTCACTGCCCATTTCTCCCACTAGATGGCACAGCAGCGACTTAGCTCCTGATTTTTGTGAGGTGAGCGACGCACTGCGCAAGCGAGACTGGTAGAAACCATCGCAGTTGGATGACACACATTATCCAGCCATAATGCTGTTTAAAACTAAAAAAAACTATTCTCATATCTTAAAATAACTAAGACTTTCAATATTGAATCTAATATTAATGATTTTAACCCCTCAAATGAATGGCGATTAGCTCGGGTTGCCTACGGCAAAATGTATATAAATTTATATTTACATTTACATTTACATAGAGCGGGGTTTACTATAGAGCTATAGCATTACTATAGAGCGGATTACTATAAAGCGGCGCTCATTTACATTTATATTTACATTTATATAAATTTATATACATTTTGTATACATTTTGCCAAGGCATCCCTTAAGGGACGCCTCACATTTGAGGGGTTAAGAAGATATCTAAGAAATTGCTATGTTTTCATGGCTGTAAATTGTGCTAGCCATTCAGTTACAATTGTACTGAATAATGACAATCCATCAACATGCCATGTTTTCTTTCTTCTCCCGCTGGTACATCAGGTATACTATTTTACCTGTGCTCTACCCGAATGTATGGAATCGACGGAAAGAGATACTACGAAATGTATGGAATCGAAGGCCGGCGCGCGCACTTGGGCCGCGCGGCCAAGTTCGAGCGGTTAGTGCCCCGCCGAAGAGTAAGGTGCGGCCAAGTGCCCCGCCTTACTCTTCGCCTATCAAGTTTCATACAGATTTTCGCTCGGGCAGTGCGTCGTTCACGTAACACCTTTCGGGACCTGAGTCAAAACTGGGGCCACCTACAAAAAGTTTCGCGCACAAACTCCCATGGGTATATATATAGGTGTTACAGTTTCTTGTGCGTTAGCACTGAATAAATCATGGCGCGCAAAAATGTAAAACTCCTACTCTTTTTAACAGGTTCGTTGTGGTGCAAATCTTGCAGTATTACCCCCAGTTGCTGAACTTTAAAAAATGTATTTTTGAAGCTTATTTGTGCAAATTTAATTTTTTAAGTGTTTGCACATTTTTTTGAGTTGTTTTCATTAAAATATATTTATTGAAATTTTCGGACAGTGTCAGCATTGTCATTGAATTCCATTGAATTCAATTGAATACTTTACTAGTGATGTATATTTTTAGATGTGGCTGTTCAACATCAGCATTTTCAGATAGCTAATAATTATAATAAGCTCGCCTTTTCTTAAGAATAAAGAGTTTTTTATTATTATTATTATTATTAATCATAAATGGAACTCAAAAATTATGATATTTGGAACCATTGCATTGTTGGTTGTTATAAAGCTACAGCCTCAGAGCGGCATGAGTTGTAGTTGAGTTGAGTTGTATCTGGGGGATTAGCGGCGTAGTCTAGAAACATAGTCTTCCTGTTGTCACTTACCTTAAAATGTCTCATTGACCACCTGAACTGTTGAGTTCTGCGGGTAAAAGGTGCCACGGGTTGGAATTGCTTACAAAGGTAGAGGTACCAGTCAAGTGGAAGGAGTAGTCTTTCCAAAATTGGTGAGCGAGGGACCCCCGCTTGTTTGCCAGTGCTCTCGCTGTTTAATGTTGGACTCTGCTGGGCAGTGACGTAACTGGATCAGTAGAATGTTTGCATCCTAAAGTCTTTGCGAGTCACATCAGAGTGACAAGACAAAAAGATCGTTAAAACATCTTGAGATGGTGAGTTCACCTGCAGCAGTGACAATCTACAACAAATTCCTTTGAAAGGTTCAATGCATAAAATAACATTAAAATTCGATGAAAATCTCATGTTGACGGCTGGTAAAAACATGCGTGCAAGAGATGGAGTGGGGAGTAGTAGTTTACTTTTGTTCAAGTTCGTTTTTGTGCCCATATCAATGTACTGAAATATGAAATTTATAAATCGCGTTTGCTTCATCCTATGACCACAATAATGAGAAGAAGTATTCAAGATTTGCATAGATAATATCTAAATAAATGAACATATTGTGAACCTCCATTTTTTTTAAATCGTCTAGGAAACACCTTTGGTCCTGAGACAAAATAAAACCAAATTTTCTTGTTATGATTTATTTAAAAAAAAATATTTTCTATTTTATTAACTGTTAATCTCAACGCTTTATAAAAAAGAAAAGAGATTTGTTCATAAATGCCACTAGTGTTTATTACTTTTAGTCACCTTTCATATTATTATAAGAAACTATTCTCTCCTGAAAATCTCTACCTTGTGACTTTGCAGGGAGTGTGAGAATGGCCGTGGTTTTGGCGACTCAGTTTATAATTATTATGATGTAGTCTAACGCAATTAACGTTTTGTGTTTTCTTCACAGGATATAGTATTAACTCTGTGATATTTCAACGAGGAATTTATCCCCCGGAATCATTCAAAGCTCAGCAGCAGTATGGCTTGACGTTACTCATATCGGAGGATCCTGAAGTTAAGAAGTTTCTGCATCAGTGTTTGAGTCAAAGTGAAGGTGAGAATCACTTTTTAAAGTTGGATAAAGTTCCCACTTTAGGTGTCAAGTAAATAATATAATATAATAAATAAATACAAACGGAGCTGCCATGGAATTCACCGACCGGAGTCGGGCCCATCATAATACTATTTTTTTACACTTCTGGGGGGTGAGCAGTGGATTCCGGACTTACGAACCGGCTGTGGTAGGTTTAGGACAGCTGTCTTGCCACATGTGAGCGTTCACCTTGCCACCCATTCACTCCCCCTTCGAAGCCATAGAATTTGAGATGCGCAAATCGCAGTTTTAGATAATTTTTCTAAGAAAGAGTTGATTATTTTTCTGGAAAGGCCAAGATCTTTAAAGAGGTGAAATAGAGATTTAGCTGGCAGGCCACGAGCGCCAACTTCCACCGCGTGAAGGTGAACAGTGAAGCCGTTCCGGGTTACGGCATTTGCAAGATCATGGTATTTATTTAATTTGTACTCGTGGTCTTTTGGGATATTTGATTCCCATGGAACAGTTAATTCTACAATAAGAGCCACCTTCCGAGATAGAGAGTAAAGAGTTATATCTGGACGGAGGGCTGTGCATCCGAGACTTTCAGGGAATTTATACTGCTTAGAGACCGAATCAACCTCCAGAATCCAATCTGTAGCTTTCTCGATTATTGAGAAAGGTTTTGTAGTTAAATGTTTTTTGCCTTTAGAGCCATCCCGCACAAACTGTATTGGGGGTTTGGAGGATACTGTCAAACCCTTGTTGGCACGAGCCACTGAGAGACTAATTACCTCGCGAATAACAGCGAGAACTTTGTCATGGCGGTAAGTGTACCGTCCTTGATCTAAGGCCACCTTGCAGCCAGCTAGAATGTGTCTAGCTGTGCAAGGGGTATTGCTACAGAGGGGACAAGAACTATCCTCGGCAAAGCTCCAACGAGCGAGGTTACTGGGGTCTGGAAGTGTATGCTGAAAGGCATTCAAATAAAATTTCAGCATCTCTGGCGTCCAGTCATAGAGCATTACCTTCCAGTGCATTGGAGGCGGAATGCAAAAGTCCCCAATTGTTGTCCAATCATTCTGGCATTGAAGGCCAATAGCATGAGCCATACTCTTGCTGTCGTAATCTCCCCGCAAAAGAGACTTCTTCAAGTCCACGTCGCTCGTGGTTGTACTGCCATACCCCAGACCAGTGCCATTCTGGCTGATTCCAGTAAGGAACTTTTTGTGGAAGTCTACTACGAGAATAAGAAACTGAATTGTCCGGCAATCAAATTGGCATATTGCAATTTGACCCTTTCAACTGCTGAAAACATGCAAAGATTATGATAATTCAGACAACTTCTGAAAACATAAAAGATGATTATCATAATTCAATTAAAAATCTGTCATTCATATTTTGTACTTCTTGTCTTGTTGCTCTGATTACTTAGTTAGCTGATTTCCTTTTTCAAGAATAAAATACCTAACTTCCTAACCTCCATCCACATAACCTGGCAAATAAATTTCTAAGACTTTTCACAATTGATCAAGTAGCTAACCCTGGAGTAGATGTCGCCCGTAATATTGGACAGTGAAGAGGAAATCAAAACTAAAATGTTAACCGATCAAAAGCGAATTTTACATCACCCAAATCAACTAGCTTCAGAGCTGATAAAAAAGTTGGTTTTCCTCATATTGAAAAGCAGAGCATCCCAAGGTTTACTAGCATAATAATGTGCGAGCACCCATGATTATGATAGTATCATTGGACACATTCCATTCAAGTCCAGTTAAGTCAATCAAAGGAACGGAAAAGATGAAAATGTTCAAGAGCCTTGACAATTGCTGAATAAAACCTAGAAGACAGGTGGCAATAACAAAAAAGGGATAAAAAACTTTATTCTTAGTGCTCTGTAAGAATCTATTGGAAATGCCACCAAGTTTGCCCTCGAATCAGGGTTGTCACTTACCAATCTGCGATATATATATATCTATTTTATTCTGCTGAATGCTTCAATTCCATTCAATTATCGTTTCACATACAAAGAAGAGAGTGAATGAAATCGCTTTTTAAAAGTGATAAAAATATAACTACCAGTTACCAAACATTATGTTATTGAATCATATAAAATAACAGATTGTTTCCCTTACTGTGGGCATTAGGTATACTGACTAATTGTAAACAAGTCGCTCGGTTTGACACATGAAAATTAAAATGTATAACCCTTCACAAAGCATGCGAAATCTCTGAGCGCTTTCTGAGAGCGACTTCCCGATCCCACACTGATATTTTTATTTCCATGATGGTATTATCATGGATTATTGATGAAATAAATTATTATTACTATCAACTGTACGCATGAGCTTGCCAGGGCGGTGCTAAAATCGCCAGACAGATGCGGCTCCCGTTTTATTGAAAAAACCTCTCCCTTTTTTTACTAATTTTTACAAATTTTTTTTGGGACATCAACTTGTCAATCGGCTGAGGGGCCGAGGCCTGAAGGGTTAAGGATTTTTAAAGAAATGCTGCATCAGCAGTTGCGGTTATATACTATATTGTGTCTTTTCTTCTATGTTTCAGAATGGATCGTCAGCAAAAAAGTAAAGAAACTCTCCCTCATTATCATAAATGTTCAGTCGAAGGAAATAATGGAATGCTGGGACTTCAACCTCCACTACGAAGATGCCATAATGAAAATGGACGAAAACAACCAGCCGATTTCCAGCAAAGAGTTGAAGAAGATTCAGCAGGAGATACGCGATGTCATGATACAGATTTCGGCCACCATTTCATACTTGCCTCTTCTGGATTGCCGGTGCTCGTTTGACGTGATGTGCTATGCGAACAACGACTGCGATATACCCGAAGGATGGTCCGAGGCTCAGCCGATCTTCATCGCCAATTCGCAAAATGTCGTTTTGAAACATTTCACGACAGGATTGCATAAAATGGAGACTGTCGTTAATTTTAAACAGCTCGACGACTGATTCTGTACAAATACTAACAAAAGACGGAGGATTAAGGCTTACTATAAACCACGTAAGAATTTTTACTACCTTTATTTACCCTTCTTCTATCTCGATTCGGAGAGCAGTCAGCGAAAAAAAATGCATTAAAAGCGAGTCATCAAGCGTTTGTAGCTACTTAAAATTTTCCGTTTGTAATTCTAAATAACATTCTATTCTGCTATTGTAACAAATAGAGCGCATCTCACAATATGTCATAATAGGGAAATATAATATTAAAGTTGTCATAAACTATGAAGACTTTCTGCATCAACATTTTTAAAGAAAAGGTTTTATAAAGGTATTTAATTTAGATGTGCGCAATATCTTATCTAGATCATTTCCTCGCTTTATTTAATTAATTATCAATTTATTTTGATTTTCCCTTTTCAGTTTAGCAAAATAAAGAAGGAGGAACTGTAATGGGAAATACTGATCACAACCCACTTAATCATGATTTTGCAATTTTTCCAGAGGTATAATTTAAGTAAAATGTTTTTTTTTAGAAACTCACTTATTCTTATATAATAGTTTTCTTTTTTTCTGATGTGAAATCTAATTGTTTTTTTAGAGACTCAAATAGGTTTGGTTTGCAGACTAAATATATTTTTTCTCGCCCAAACCTTTGCTAAAATATTATTTTCTAAGTTAAATTTTAACAATAGAATTTCCAAGAATTATAAACAGTTGACATTGATTGTTCTTTCCTGTAACCCTTCAAATAATATATTCTATAACTATTACGTAACAATGTGACTGCATAATATCACAATTTTAAAGCATTTCTCTATTTATCTTCTCTCATTGTAAATAAATACAACCTGCGAGACAACGCCTTTGATCTATTGGAAATGCCACAGCTGCCATTCTTCGAGTCAGAATTGCCACTTACCAGTCTGCGATCTTTATCCGCCTTCAGAATAATAGTCACCATTCTGCTGAATGCTTCAATTCCTTTCAATTGTAGTATGTCATATAAAGAAGAAGAATGTAGATGAAATCGCTTTTCAAAAGTCATATAAATATGGCGACCAATTACCTTTTTGATCTGCATAAAATCATGTCATAACAGCTTGCTTTTCTTCTCCCCTGATTGCAACTCGCCCTACTTGACAAGAGCACTTTCTATGAGTGGATTTTCCTGCCTGCTCGTTGTCCCTCATCTCCAGATTGCCTGAGGTAGGGATGTACGCTGACACATTGGTACCTTTATTTACACTGTACTCTTACTATGTGGTTTATAGATGCTTTCTAAAGATTAACGGAACTGACAGTACCTAATAAGAATTACCATCTTTGTAATATTATATTTTTTTATGAAATAAACCAGACACTTTTTGAATAATGTACTTTATTGTTTCTATTCGCACCTTAGTTGCTTTTTCTCACATCGTTGTGTAAAATGTATAATTATGTAAAGCCGTCGCTACAATAGTTTGACTACTGCGAACGTAATATTTTCTTTCCATATTCATTAATTTCTATTTGGATTAAGTATGACATTTAAAGCGGGAATTGTTGCGTAAATGTTTAAATAATGACACAATTGTTTTATAATAATTATGTTCTATGGAATGACCTCTTTGGCATTATTTACATCAGTAATTATGTTAAAGATTGTATGAAGTATTTAAATACAGGCACATGTGTACAAAACATCTATAGCTGAAGTTTGCGTTTGCTGTTTGGATTTACAATCAATATTTTTATCTACTTAGCAAAGACACAAACCTTTGCGTTTTGAGCTAGATAAAACCGGTGTGTTAGATAATTTATGTTCTTGATTCTTGGCTTTTTATACACCCTGTATTTTATATTATTCTGCCTTATACGATCGATAATACCATTGATTATATAGCGTATTAGATTATTAAAAGTCGTACTACAATTAGGCAACCAAAATTTTACAACGAAACGCAACGTGTAAATGGCACTTGAAGATCCAAACATTGATTAATTTTCTATCACTATGATTAATATGGCGACTTTCGTGGTATGACAGTATGGTGGTTCACTGTAGATTGCGAACAAACAAATTTTTAGATCGTAGCTATTGTTATTATACGACTGCCCAACAAAAAAGGAGTGTTATGTGTTCAGAATTTATCTATATATGTTTTCCGTTTCTTTATTCCACCATAACTTCTAAATGCTTGAACCGATTTAGAAGTGTGTGGTATTATTAGAAATGCTGTCATCCCGAGTGTCATAGGGTACATTAACTGTCCAAATATCTTACTTGATAGTTGTCTAAATGTCCAAATGTCAATAAATTAACATAAATATATCCTGTTTAGTGTCAAATGAAAGGTCTGATTGCGTACATTCCGGAAATATGTGTATCTATGATTCATAAAAACATGTGTATCTATGATTCATAAAAACCACAAATGTTTCATAAAAAAACCCTAATAAAAATAATAATAAATACGATAGCTCACTCTATGTAACGGCAGTAGTGTTTTTTTATTCTTTTTAATATATGTACAGTAGAACTCCAATTATCCGAATCAATTGGGACCGGACCCCATTCGGATAATGGGAAATTGGGATAATTGGTCCGAAAAACGGTCTATTTTAATTAATTATGTTTAAATTAGAAGAAAAACTATTTAATATCAATATTTATTGTTAAAAATAATATGATTTAGTGGTATTATTTTATTTATATTAAAAATATTAAGCGTACTTAGAAAAAGCTGTACATTAGTACATGATCCCCAAGGACAATAGCGCGCGTAGACACAATCATTTTGCGAATCGCAGTACGTTTCCGTCCTAATTGTTTTCCGTTTTAATTTCGGATAATCAGCGTTTCGGATAGTCGGAGTTCATTTAATTGGAGTTTTACAGTACTTGTTTTAATACGCTTACACAAAAATGTAAATTTTGAATTTAGTGAAGAGGTTTATACATAATAATTACACACTTTGAAGTTCAGATAGACTAGTAGTTGGCATTCTATGTCTACGTATTATTTCTGTGATGTAATCAGCGTATATAAAAATGCGATAGATAGCACTATAAATTGTACGTTATTATTATTATCATTGGTTAAATTATTGGGTTTTTATATTGAATCAGTCCTTTATATAAAAAACATCAATGTTATTATAGATGGCCAAATAAATTGCTAGTTTGGCCGTCAGTGCTATCAGCGCTACTTGCATTTCGACGTTTCAGAAGAATTTCCAAATGGTAGTATGGCGTTGATCAATCTAAATACTGTTATAATCAATGATAATACTTTGGTTCATGTGTAACGAACTTTGATAGTATTATTGATCATGTAATGTGGCACTTAGGCGCTGGAACATTCAATATCAAGTATCGGAACGAATTGCAAATAAATGCCATCATGAATCTACGGAGATTATATAGTATGCAAAATTAATTCGATAATTTAGCCGAGATTCAAACCTCACGTAGGTGTCATTAGGGCTTAGTGCCATCTATATCAATCGAATTTCATCATAACACATTCACATTTTTTCATATTCTAAAATATTATACAAAAATATTCGCATTATTTTAAGGCATTATGACTAAAACTAAATTGCTTAGAAATATTGCTGATAAATGCGCAGCGTTATAAGGCCGGAGAAATACATGCCAGTTATTTTTTATGCCAAGAGTTTACTTATTTCCAGGTCTTTCTAGCTTATATTTCACCGCCCTTAGTGTAAAATTATATTCGCTTTATGCAGTATATAAATAATGTATTATTTTAGGGATCACAATTGTAGAGCCAATAAAAAGGCTAGAATTACAGCCACTACGCCGCACGGCCGAAGATCTGAAGCATCTTGGAAGAGGATTCGTAGGTCCACGGTCCGATCGCCTCGTTATCTGTAACGGACATGACAAATTTAATTCCTGTTAAGATTTTAACACGCACAACAAAAATCAACAACCGTTCAAAATAAAAATTAAAACATGCGTCATGCAGTCACCTCGCCAAGTTTAGTGTTATGGGAAATATGTAAGCATTGTGGGTCCATGTATTGTGTTATCTCACAACAAATAGTAAGTTTTAATATGCACGATACAATAAGAATAATAAATTAGTATATTACAAATGCTAATTTCTTATAAGCTTTGGTTAAAACGCCGATAGCTACATTTCAAACATACATTTTGTTATTGTTCTCTTATTGCCCAGCCAGCCAATAAAATTGCGGTACCCACCGTAGTTTCCGATCTTCGTTAACACCTCCACTGCCGTTCGGATAGGGGGGATGAAAATAAACACTTCAACCAAAGTTGTTAAAATTGCATCTCTGCATTTGCATTTTCCATCCAACAGGAAAAATATACAGTCACGCTTAGTATTTGTTGTGAGAGAAATGAAACTGTGTCTGTATGACGATTAGTTATTAACTCGGGGAAACGGAATTGAACAAATACCACCATAATAATAATAGGTAACGCATAAAATGAAAATTTACATATTATACAAAAAAAAAACTTTATTAACAACTGGAAATATCTTCAATTAAACTGTTAATACTGGAAAAATAAATGAAGTCTTATATAACGAATTGAAGTGAAAGGAAACTTATGAAAATAGGTTAGTTTTGAAATGAGACGTTGAAGTTTTCATAGTTTTTTAATAGCTATCAGTCCAAAAAGTATGTCATTACGGAAGGTAAGGCGCTCGCACAACTTTAGCATTTGTACATACAGTAGAACCGCAGTTATCCGAGTCCGATTAACCGAGTTCCGGGTTAATCGAGGTTGAAAAGGCTATGGCCAAGCCATATTTTTACCCCCCAACGTCCTCCTTCTGCTCCAATTTTACTATGCAGTAATGTATTTTATATATTATGTATATACGGGATGTTATTACTGCACGGGCAATTTTTTTGTGGGTGAATCCGTACAGCGAAATAAGCAAGTTTTATTACAAAAAATTGAAAAACAAAATAAAAAAAAAGTTTTTTTTAATTTTTTTTTTAAAATTTTATTTTTAAATTTGATGAAATATTATAATTGCCATGCGCTATCTAGCGGTTGGTAAAATGTCGCTGATATTGTTTATTTACGACTTAATACCTACCGCTAGATGGCGCAGCGCGCTCAAACGCTTCGCAAACCTTTATTTAACACTCAACTTTTTCAAATTTTTAAATAATAATAAAAAAAAAAACAAAAAATATAATTTTCCAAAAAATAAAATTTGTTTTGTTTTTTTTATTTTTTTTTTATTAAAAGTTGCTTACCACGTTGTACTGATTCACCCACAGAAAAAAATGCCTGTGCAGTAATAACACCCTGTATGTATTGTTACATTTTTAACTGGCTACAATTTAATATCTAATAGATTCTCTACATTCTCTAAGTTTTCGTTCATTTTAAACTTTACCATATATTTCCCCCTCGATTTACGACAGAGTCCTTGTTATCCGAGTTTTCGATTATCCGAGGTACCCTCGGTCCATATTACCTCGGATAAGCGAGGCGCTACTGTATTTGTACGAGCATCCTTTGTCCAAATGACGGCGAAGGAGAGATTTTAATGCAGCAGAGGAATGCGTAGACGCTCTTTGATTCTTTTTGGTTACAAAAAAAAGTAAGACAATTTACATCTGTTTTTAAGACAAATTATATTAAATAAAAATGAATATTTTACACATTAGTCCTTTATAAAAGGAACAATGCATTTAATTACAGTTTAATGCAACAACAAATTTTCTTAATAAATAAATCATGTTTGAAAATAATTTTCAATGCTCCCAAAACTGCTAGAAGTCTTAAGTAGTCCTTCCCTTTTGCGGGCACGACACTGCACTTTGTAATTCAAATTTTACAGCAACATTGATTTTCTCATCACCGAGGGGTAATCAATATTTTTCTCTATTGAGGTTATAACGAATTGGCTATACATATTCTAGCAGTAGTAGGAAGTCGATAGGCCCAGTTTGCAGGTGTAGGAATGATACATACTGCTCCGATTTGTCACATCCTTATTTTCACAACGCTGACCATTGAAGCCCTCTGGACACCTAGAAATATAAAAAAATGACAAATAAATAACCCAGTTTATGATATTTTTTTCCAACGTAAATGTCCTAACCCATTTATATTTCCTATTCCTATTTTCATTTTCAATAATAAGATTTTATATATTTCTTCGAGATTTTCTCTTGACAATATTATAAATAAGAATATTTCAACAAAATCCTATTTTTTTTAGGTTTTAGACTTTTTATTTTAAAAAAAGTTTTAAAATTTATTTTAAAGTAAAGTATCCTGAGATGTTTAAAATAAAAAGACTTTTTATTTTAAACATCTCAGGATAGAAAAATGGTTAACAGCAAACAACTAGATAAGGTCTGAAATGGATTCAACGCTTCTTATTGTTTTATTTGTTTACTTTTGAATCATTTTTTTAAATTTGTTCAACTTTCCGCTGCTTTCATAAAAGTTGCCATTTTTAAATAGGGGTTTTTAAGCCCGGTTTGAAACATCAAACGAGCCGTATGCGCAGTGTCAAAATGCTATCTTCCATATGCATGGGGAATTATTAAGATGAGACATTCCTTAAATGAGCTATTAGCAAATTTCCATCTTCCGAGATATGGAGTAAAAGATTTATATCTGGATCAGTGCATATGAGACTTTCAGGGAAATGATACTGCTTAGAAACAGAATCGACCTCCAAAATCCACTCTGAAGCTTTCTTCGTTATTGAGAAATGTTTTGAAGTGGAATATTTTTTACCATTAGAATCATCCCGCACAAACTGTAATGGGGGTTTGGAGCGTACTGTCAGATCCTACAAGCAACTGAGAGGCTATTTAGCTCATGAATAACATCATGGCCATTGCATGACAGTATGTGTACCGAACCGGATCTAAGGCCAACTTGCAGCCAGCTAAAATATGTCTAGCTGTACAAGGGGTAATGAAAAAGGAGACATGAACTATCCTATGAATAGCTTCAATAAGCGAGGTTACTGGAGTCTGTAAGTGAATGTTGAAAGGCACTTAAATAAAATGTCAGTATCTCTGGCGTTCATTCATACAATATTATCTTCCAGTACGTTGGAGGAGGAATGCAAAAGTCCCCAACTGTATTGTCCAGTCATTCTGAAATTGAAGGCTAACAGCATGACACATACTGTTTCTGTCATATTCTCCTCGCAAGAGTAACTCCTTCAGGTCTACGTCACTTTTTGGTTGTACCACGTTGGAGGAGGAATGCAAAAGTCCCCAACTGTATTGTCCAGTCATTCTGAAATTGAAGGCTAACAGCATGACACATACTGTTTCTGTCATATTCTCCTCGCAAGAGTAACTCCTTCAGGTCTACGTCGCTTTTTGGTTGTACCACGTTGGAGGAGGAATGCAAAAGTCCCCAACTGTATTGTCCAGTCATTCTGAAATTGAAGGCTAACAGCATGACACATACTGTTTCTGTCATATTCTCCTCGCAAGAGTAACTCCTTCAGGTCTACGTCGCTTTTTGGTTGTACCACGTTGGAGGAGGAATGCAAAAGTCCCCAACTGTATTGTCCAGTCATTCTGAAATTGAAGGCTAACAGCGTGACACATACTGTTTCTGTCATATTCTCCTCGCAAGAGTAACTCCTTCAGGTCTACGTCGCTTTTTGGTTGTACCACCACACCCTGGACCAGTGTCATTCCAGCTGGTTCCAGAAAGAAAATTTTCGTTGAAGTCTACGCGGGCTTCACTACAGCCACTTACTACGTGCTTCGATATTGCCGGATCCTTAGAGTTGGACAGAATCAACGTTTTGGTTATTCTGGAGTTGGCATAGAGAAGAGAGGGCGGTTTTAGAGATAGCCGAAAATAGTGTTTGAACCTGAAGAGACTGGAAGGGTTTAGCCGGTTTGGTTAAGGATAACCAAGATTTTAAACCAGCTGCAACCAGTGCATCCAGATGGGACAACTAGGGCTGTCGACTACAGCGGGCGAGCCCGTCACCTCAGGAAGTTTTAACAACTATTAGTCGTTTTATCTCACTGGCTAAAGCGCAGAAGACTTTCGCGAGATAGCCAGGAGTGTTACCCGGCGGGCCTACACTCACGCCCTTACTTTCAATTGTGACCAGATTACTCCGGTCTCTCGATTGGTTACGAGTTCGAGGTCGCTTGCGCAGTCCTCTCCCTTACGAAGCGGTGAAACGGTGTTTACCGAATCTATCGCGGACCACAGCGTCCTTTGCCCGGCTGTTCACCCAGGATCGGATGGCCGATGGCCATTTCAAGAGCAGTCGCCTTAAGGTCCGCAACCACCCCCGCTCTATAGGAAACAGTACTGCTTCCAGACTCCCCCGACTGTTAGTCAGAGTGGGGAGCTAATGGGCCCATGATGAGGTGGCCACGATGACCCATGTGTTCAGGGTCGGTCACACTCACGGGTCAACACCCATCCGATGGCCTCCACGCATGGGGTGCGAACCTGGGTAGGACACTGGGTCAACCAGTCTCCCCTGGGAATCAAACCTCTGGCGCTCCTGGACGGTCTGCGCACCGAGCAGCGCAAGCCAATCGACTGTGCTCTCCGACTAACAGTCGGGGGAGTCTGGGAACTGTATTGTTTCCTATAGAGCGGGGGTGGTTGCCTACCTTACGGCGACTGCTCTTGAAATGACCATTGGCCATCCGATCCCGGTTCGGAGTCGGGCAAAGGACGCCTTGGTCCGCGATAGATTCGGCGTACACCGTTTCACCGCTTCGTAAGGGAGAGGACCGCACAAGCGACCTCGAACTCGGAACCAATCGAGAGACCGGAGAAATCTGGTCACAATTGGAAGCAAGGGCGCGAGTGTCGGCCCGCCAGGTAACATTACTGGCTATCTCGCGGTAAAGGCGTTGGCTTCTTGCGGGTTGTGACGTACCTGGACGTTGGATTGTTCTGTCCAAAGTCTTCTACTGATTGTTCTGTCCAAAGGTTCACTGCAGGGCGACAGAACGAGAAAATCGTTAAAACGTCCTGTGGTGACGGGCTCGCCCGTTGTAGTTGACACCGCAAGTTGTTAGTCAGAGTAAGGGAGCTAATGGGCCCATGCTGGGTTGGCCACGAAGACCTATTCTGTTCAGGGTCGGTCACACTCACGGGTCAACACCCATCTGACGGCCTCAACGCACGGGGTGCGAACCTGGGTAGGACTCTGGCCTTTGCCAGTTTCCCCTGGGAATCAAACCTCTGGCGCTCCTGGACGGTCTGCGCACCGTGCGGCGCAAGCCAATCGATTGTGCACTCTGACTAACAGTCGGGGGAGTCTGGAAGCTGTACGGTTTCCTATAGAGCGGGGGTGGTTGCGTACCTTACGGCGACTGCTCTTGAAATGACCATCGGCCATCCGATCCTGGGTGAAAGCCGGGCAAAGGACGCCGTGGTCCGCGATAGATTCGGTATACACCGTTTCACCGCTTCGTAAGGGAGAGGACCGCGCAAGCGACCTCGAACTTGGAACCAATCGAGAGACCGAAGAAATCTGGTCACAATTGTTAGTTAGGGCGCGAGTGTCGCCCGCCAGGTAACATTACTGGCTATCTCGCGGTAAGGCGTTGGTCTCTAACGGGTTGTGGCGTAGCTAGATGGTGGACTGTTTTGTCCCAAGTCTTCTACGCTCACTCCAGGGAGATAGAACGACTAATCGTTAAAACTTCCTGTGGTGATGGGCTCGCCCGCTGTAGTGACAACCCAAGTTGTTAGTCAGAGTGCACAGTCGATTGGCTTACGCCGCACGGTGCGCAGACCGTCCAGGAGCGCCAGAAGGTTGATTCCCAGGGGAAACTAACCATAAGGCCAGGGTCCTACCCAGGCTCGCACTTCATGCGTGGAGGCCGTCGGATAGGTTGACCCGTGAGTGTGACCAACCCTGAACAGAATGGGTCTTCGTGGCCAACTCAGCAAGGGCCCATTAACTCCCATCCAGATGGGACAGTTGGGTTTTGGTGAAATCATAAATGAGATTGACAAATGAGATGTTAAGCAGTTGACATACATTAAAGCCTTGTATGTGGAATTATCCACATACAAAGTAGATGGATAATTACTCATTTATTATGTGTACTATACTTACTTGCAAGCTGCTTCTCTTACTGCCTCGAAAAAGAGGCATGTACCTCCATTCAGACAATATGAGCTAGGATCTGGCATTGGACAGGGGGCTCCCCAAGTTGCTGAAATAGAGAAGAATAAATATTTTATTATAACAACAGCCGTAAAAAGTATTGGCAAATAGGCTGGATATTTTTTTAAATTATTAGAAAAGGTAAAAAAAGTATGTTGTATATAGCTCAATAGCTGCACTAGATGGAATAGTTCTCATTTATTTCGTTGTAATGTTGATTTTTAAACCGTTTTATTTAGCTTCACGTTCCGTATAGTTTAAATCTTGTGACTGATTTTTTAACTACTTCTACTCAACCAATTCTCATGAGACTTCACACACTTATTCAGTCTCCATGATAATACAATATGATAATAATTTTAACATTTGATCCTCAAATCCTGATGCTGCAGGGATACTTCCTGACTAAACCGCAAGACTTGAGGATCTGCTGGTTTTAAATTAGTATTGTGGGTCTCAAGCAGAGACTATGTCATTGAGCTCCGGGCTCCATCAGTCGGCCTGCCAGGTACGCCTTGCCTAAACCATAAGACCTAACAATCTGCTAAATTGAAATTGGCATTGAGGGTCTCAAACAGAGCCTATGTATGTCGTGGACCTTTGTGCTTAAACTTCTTAGTACTGGTGCTGCAAAGGTGTGGCCTGCCCAAGCCATAAGACAGGAGTTCTGCTGGTTTCAAATTGATATTATACTTCTCGAGCAGAGACTTTGTCATTGAACTTCAGGCTCCAACTGCTCAGCTCTGATTCTGAAGTGGTATTGTCGGCCTACACCATGAGCCTTAACGATATGCTGGCCACAAAAAAATACCATACATTGAACTATGGCAAACTAAAAAGGTAAAAATAAAATATGAGAAAAAACTTTTTAAGTTAAACGGTTTTTTTATACAATCGATGAAGTATATTTTTTATACAGTAATTTTGATATTTTTAATAACAAGGATTTTTTTTTCATACAGTAAAAGCTAGAAAATAATTATAGATCACCGATCTGACGCTTTGGTCAGACTAAAATAAAATTGTTGCTCTTGTTTAGTAGGACATTTTCTTTTGCTGGAGTTTGGGAATTATATGAGATCATATCTACTACCATTGATTTTATAGTGTAATAGATAACGCCATTCCATACTGCAAAATGGAAGCACTACCAGCGCCATCTGCGTCGTGACGGCGAGAAATATGCTGCCATTTGCTTGTATGGGATGGCGTTATCTATTACAATATAAAATCAATGCTACTACTAAAATAAAATCGTGGGGTACATTTAGTAGAAAACTTTCTTTTGTTGGAATTTGGGTATCATATTACTTAGATCATATCTACGAAAGAAAGTTGTTCACTACATGCACTTCACGATTTTATTTTAAGTCCGATCAAAATCGTGGGGTGCATTTAGTAGAAAAGTTTCTTTTGTTGGAATTTGGGTATCATATTACTTAGATATTATCTACGAAATAAAGTTTTTCATACATGCACTTCACGATTTTATTTTAAGTCCGATCAAAATCGTGGGGTGCATATAGTAGAAAACTTTCTTTTGTTGGAATTTGGGTATCATATCAGATCATATCTACGAAAGAAAGTTTTCCACTAAATGCGCTTCACGATTTTATTTTAAGTCCGATCAAAATCTGTCACTTTTTATATACCTATAAATTTTTTATGACATTTTGTTTTGAATTTTATGTAGGCTTTTATGGTAATTTTATAGTACGATGATGTTAAAAGAAATTCTAAAATATTAACGATGAAAATAACTTGTCTACCTTAGAACAGGCGGCCGCCTAGTTAGGTCTTGACTATTTAAAATCGTAAAAAATGTGAATTGTAATTGAATAAATAAATTTGAATTTGAATTTGAAATTGAATCGTGGGCTGCGTTTAGTAGAAAACTCTTGTCGAAAAAATGTGATCAAAATCAGACTAGTCGTTCTTGAGTTATTGACACATGATGGAGAAATGTTGTTTTTTTTAAAATAATATGTAGATATTCTATCATTAAGGGTTATTGAGTAGGGGGTAATAGTACCAGTAGGGGTGATTGAGTAGGGGTAGTAGTACCAGTAGGGGTGATTGAGTAGGGGTAGTGGTACCAGTAGGGGTGATTGAGTAGGGGTAGTAGTACTAGTAGGGGTGATGGAGCTTACTGTTGTCTGTGATATCACCGGTGACGGAGACATTGGCGGCGGCGCTGGCCGGCCGGCCGACGGCGCCCTGCACGCGGCATTCGTACCGCGCCGCGTCCTCCCGACGCACGTGCGGAATCACCAGCACCGATCGCCTTCTGTAAAGTACACATAAATACCATTTTAGCATGAATATCAAACGAAGACCAACGTAACTTTTGCCGTTGTACACACATTAATTGAGGGCTGTCTATTACAAAGGGCTAACCCCTCTCCCCAGGGAGTTTTAACGACTTCGTGCTATTCTGTCTTCCGAGGAGTGAATGTCGCGTCCCTGCTACCGGGACAGATTTCTCCACGGAAATAGATATTCTATATTCTGTGTTCTCTTCGGTTAATTATACATCAGTGTTCATGTAGCATCGTAGGCTGTTCATTACTACTGGTGAACCGCCACTCCAGGGAGTTATAACGGCATCGTACCATTCTGTCTCCCATGTAGTGAACATAAAAGACGATCGGCTAAACCGGGCGAACCGGGTGATACCGGGTGAGCAGCCAGACAAAGGATGCCGTGGTCCGCGATAGATTCGGTAAACACCGAATCACCGCTACGTAAGAGAGAGGACCGTGCGAGCGACTCGAATCCGTAGCCAGTCGGTAGACCGGAGTAATCTGGTTGCAACTGGAAGTACCTAAGGGCGCGAGTGTCGGCCCGCTTGCTGATTAACCTGGTTTTCTCGCGGTGAGGCGTTTGTTTCTTACGGGCGAGTGGCGTAACTAAACAGTGAATTGTTTTCGTCTCAAGTCTTCTACGCTCACCTCAAGGGTGACAGCACTATCAAATATCGTTAAACTTCCGAGGTGACTGGCGGGTTCGTTCGTTGTAAAGGACAGATCTAGTTGCACATGCATTATTAGTCAACAAATTCGCATAACGCGAGCATCTCGTCACAATTTCTCCACAAAATCTTCCGATTTTCCTATTGATTAATGCGTTGTTTTTCACCATGTGCTAGCGAAAGCGATGTAAACATAGAATATTACTGGGCGTTTCCTAGAAGATATACAAATACAATAACGAGAAACATTTACAAGAATGTATCTTATAAATAGATACAAAATAGTTACGCAGTATCATTTAAGGCCTCGCCAAACAGAACGCGTATTTAGCGCGCGTCAGAGCGCTACAGCGTAAATCCTGACGCCGCGTTATAGCGCCGAGTTGTGTTGTACTGTGACGGTATTATACTGTCAAACAGAGCGCGGGCGCTGGCAGTACGCGGCGCTCTGACGTCGCGCTAGAACGCTTTTACGCCGGGCGTCGTATTTGTTTACAAATTTCTTGAAAGCGTCCGACGTACGCGTGAAAATACAAGCATTATGACTGAAAAACTGATATAGTATGTTCGAAGACACCCCTGCCTATATAATACGAATGATAATTCATATAAAAACATGGCAATAAAATCAAAATCGTGGGAAGAAATTGGAAAAGAAATTTATATGACTGGTAAGTAATGTATCAGTCTGTTTATTGATTATTAAAATAAGTTACAATTTTTTCACGAATTTCATGTAATTCTTCGAATAAATCTTGCGACATACGAAAGTATATAAAAAACGATCTTCATGTGATTAAAGCTCCCGACACGAACAGTGATATTCTCCTAATTCCTTTCTCCTTTATTAATGTCGTGTACCCATACTCTTTTTATCTGCGATCGTGATAAAGCGAACAAAAGTAATAATTCTTTCACATCTGAATCACTTGAATCACTTGACATCTCAACAACAAAGAAACTTTCCAAAGACTGTTATCGATCTATATACGGTACGCTCTGTGTGCGTCAATATCTAGTCGATTTCGTGTGACTAGTCGATTAAAACGCGACGCTAGTTACGCGTAACGCGGCGCTAGGTACGCGTTCTGTTTGGCGAGGCCTTTATGACCAGAGGTCCCCAGACTTATTTTTCTCGTAGACACCTTCAAAATTTTACTTGTTTTGGTAGACCCCCTGCTGCTACATTTCTACCATATTCCCATACATTTCTACCATATTTTTCACGCCATTGTAGACCCCCGTCGACTCTCCCGTGGACCCCTAGTGGTCCACCTGGACCACTTTGGGAATCACTGGTTTAGACTCACACGTACAAAATGTTCAAAAATTTTCTTCGCTCTGTGGTGTTAAGACGAGAGCTCAGGGAGATTGTGCCATAGTGGTACAACTCAGTGTTTGGTTGGCGCTCAGGATGGTTGTGACGAGAAATCCCTACTTGGTCTTGCGAAAATCCCCGAAAATTGGGAATTTTATTTATTTATTTATTTATTTATTTATTTATTTTTTAAGGAAAACCAACAGCCATATAAAATATTAAATAACAACTTAAATAATAAATGATAGCCAATAACAGGTTCTCACATATAGACACAGTTTAGAGAATATGGAATTGCCAGCAAAAACGCTTGGCAGGGTCCGGTACTATAAATTTAAAAAACGCAAATAAAAATTAAACAAAAGGGACAAGAAGGCAAAAAAACAATATCGAGAAATCGAATACAAAAAAATAATAACAATAAAGAAAAGCAGAAGAGTAGGTACTAAAAGAAATTGTTGCTGAGGATACGTCTCGCTGATACAACACTAGTGCTAAATAGATCGATATCAACGTCGCCGCAAATCAGTTTATTGAGGTTGTTACTCGCACGCCACATATAGGTGTTTTGCATGTAATTAGATGTAACAACAGGTAGCCGAATTGGGATGGTGTGTCTCGTGGATTTTACCGGGGCATTAAAAGATAGGTATGATAAAAGTTCGGTACAATCTAAAGAACCTTGGGCAATTTTTTGCAAAAAAGTGAGGTCACCGATTTCTCGCCGTTTTGCTAGTGGAAGCAGGTGGTGTTTTTTACATAATTTGACATAGTCGTCTGAACTGTATTTGTCTTTGGTACGGAAACATAAGTATTTAAGGAACTTCCTTTGGATGCCCTCGATGCGATTGGAGTATTTAAAGTACATAGGGTTCCATATTTGAGATGCATATTCCAGGTTGCTACGTACCAGAGTACAGTAAAGAATTTTAAGAGTTTTTATGGATTTGAAATCTTTGGTACTGCGCATAACGAATCCAAGAGCTCTGGAAGCCTTTTTAACTATTTTGTCTACATGAGTGTCGAAGAGCAGCTTGGAGTCGTGGTACACACCGAGGTCACGAATGATAGAGTCCCTTTGTAACTTGGTACCTTTTAGGACATAGTCGTGTAATACAATATTTCGCTTTCGAGTAAAAGTGACCACACTACATTTGGATGGATTTAAATCTAAGTGGTTCCGGGTACAATAGCGCTCGAGGCGTTCAAGGTCGGCTTGAAGTAGTAGAGTGTCGGCAGGAGATAGAATCGTCTTGAAAATCTTCATATCATCGGCGAAGCTAAGAAGGTGAGAATAACGGAAACACCTGTCAATATCGTTGATAAAAATGATAAAAAGCAAAGGACCTAGTAAAGATCCTTGAGGAACACCACTTGGGATGGGGACCCAACTGGATGTGTAATTATTAATAACTACAGCCTGCGAGCGATTATGGATATAAGACGCAAACCATCTGAGAAGATTGCCACAGATGCCAGTCTTCTCCAATTTGCTTAAAAGTAAGCTGTGCTGAATCCGATCAAAGGCCTTGCTATAGTCAGTATAGACCACGTCAACTTGGTGACCTTTATTCATGGCATCTGTAAGAGCT
Organism: Micropterix aruncella; assembly: GCA_944548615.1. Classification (NCBI taxonomy): domain Eukaryota; kingdom Metazoa; phylum Arthropoda; class Insecta; order Lepidoptera; family Micropterigidae; genus Micropterix; species Micropterix aruncella. The sequence continues at coordinate 26,733,480 of OX155956.1, forward strand.
GTATTTAGAAGGACAAGATTAGAAACTGTCGATCGACCTTTCAGGAAGCCATGTTGAGTAGTATTAAACGACTGTTTGAGCGCAAAATATACTTGATCATATATAATTTTTTCGAAGACTTTTGACACTATACACAGTTTGGAAATGGGGCGATAATTATTAATGTTATGTTTAGGACCTTTTTTATGCACAGGCGTAATAAAAGCATTTTTCCAGATAATTGGAACGATCCCATCATCTAAAGATCTCCGAAAGATTAATGAAATAGGGATAGCGATTGTTTTAGCGCAGCCTATGAGAAAGACAGCTGGTAGGTTGTCAGGCCCAGCGGACTTAGACGGGTCCAATTTTAAAAGTAACTGTTCCACTTCGCTGACGTCAACATACACTTTAGATATATAAGTGGCAGATGTGTCGGTAGGCGAGAAACCACCGGTATCATCTTGTGCAACAACAGTACTAGAGAGAAAATTATTTAAAAAGAAATCAGAGAAGGCATTACAAATCAGCTCGCCTGTGGTAAATATACTGGTCCCTAAGGACATGCTATTAGGCATTGAGTTGGATTTGGTTTTGCCTTTAAGATAAGACCAAAACTTTTTGGGGTTACTTGTAATAGAGTTTTCGACGGAGGAAATGTATCTAGCGTGGCATTTCTCTTCCAGGTCCTTAACACGGCCCCGCAGGTATTTGAATGCCTCTTCGTCAGCTTTGTTACCATACATTCTGAATTTTTTAAAATATTTATGTTTTTCTTTAATACATTTCTTAAGGCCAGGGGAGTACCAAGGAGGGAAATAGTCGGAGGTAATAACTTTAGATGGAACAAACTGCTTAATTAGAGATGAACACTCGTCGTAAAAATAACAGACGGCATCTTCTAGGGATCTAGTGGAAAATTCCTTGTCCCAATCTATATTTACAAATCCATTGTTTAGTTTTACATAATCTCCTTTGTTAAATAAATATTTGGTATATGAATTGAGCCGTAATGGGTTATAAACTAAGAATTTTACCACAACTAGGAGCGCACCATGGTGCGGGTCTATTGGAACAAGAGGATCATCACTGTGATCGAACACAGTCACAATGTCGTTGGAGAAGATTAAATCCAGCGTACGGTCGAGTGCATTGCGTAAGCCATTGTATTGACCAAACCCAAGGGTGGCCATTTCATCCGTCAGTGATAGCTCATCATCGGTCAACATATTGGATGGATCAAGATATTCACCCGTAGTACGCGTCCACACTATATTACCAAGGTTAAAATCACCAAGGATCAAATATTTGTCTTCTGGGCTGGACAGTAAGACACGGTTTAAACTGTTAAGAAAGTTGGTCAGCTGCTGAGAGAATGAGTTGCCTGCGTTTTGACTACATAGGTAAAGGGCGCAAATGTGCAATTTGACGGATTTATTAGCGTCTTGCGTTTTAAGGTGCAGCGTGAGCCATAGGTCCTCGGCAGTAGAGTGGAAGGCAGGCCGCGGCGACACGGACAGATCCCTGCGCACCGCCACAAGCACACCTCCACCGCGCGACTGGCCAGTTACGTTATAGTCACGGTCCCGCCGCCACACCATGTATCGATGGTCAAATAGCTCACTATCGGATATACTTTCCAGTAACCAAGTCTCAGTTAAGACAACTATATCAAATTTCTGCTTACTGATATTCCTGAAAAAAGTAGTTGTTTTAGTACGTAGACCTCGGACGTTTTGATAATATACCGAAAATTTATTGGGTGTGATTTCATTAGTGACATAGTCAGCCATTAGTAATGTGGGTTAAGGTAAAAACAGTGTAGAAGAAATTGAGTAGTGATAACCCCTTTGGATAGAGAATAAATAAACGATCTGGCAGAGTAATGTAATATTGCGATAAAAGACATATATACGGTAAAACAGAAAAAAGGTGGTTAATAAAGGTGAGCGTGCGAGCAGACAGCGCGGCAACGGTGATATCGATAAGTCGAGATGCATTCGAGTAAGCTACTGGGCGAGAGAGGTCCAATCGTAGATAATAGTGAAGTAGCAGCAAGACACTTAGGTCAGGGGCGAGAAACATTATAAAGAAATCGTAATTATTAATTAATAATAACTTATAAACGGACCGAGACAGAGACATGGATGACGTAAACCAATGGTGCGGTAAAGAAAACCATGTAGAAAGCAAGTTCCATATGTGGCAGTCTAGGTAAGCTTGTTTAAATCGTCCTCTTTTGTAATAGTCTTCACCGGCGATTCATTAGTTTTACGAACATGTATTTTACAAAATTTCACCCACACGTATTGATATCCAAGTTCCTTGGCTGTGGCTTTAACTTTGCCAAGCAGCCTTTTCGAGTCAGGTGACAGATGATCGTTTATGAAGACACGTTTTCGGCTGCAGTCACCACCGAATCCCAGCTCGCTAGCCGCTATCATCTTCTTCATGCGTGCTGCAGCCACGAAATCCTCCTTCACATATCGATTTAAGAAGTTGATAATAATATTTTTTTCCTTAAAGTCATGTGTTGGTACTCTAGATATATAATTGATTTGTGTTTTAGGGAAGCTATAGCCAACCACTTTACATAAGTTCTCAGCAATGGTGAAAAGGTTTTCACCTTTGATGAATGGTAAACCTTTCACTTCGACGTTGTTACGTCGCGTCCATTGCTCCGTAGCGACAGACTCGCGCTTCAGGTTGCTGATCTCGGCTGTAGCGGAAATGAGAGCATCCTGCAGCTGTTGTAATTGTTTCGAGGATTTTTCAGACTCCAACAGCCTATCTTCAAATTCCTGGAGCTTAGCGCTGTCATATTCACGCGATCTCTTCAGTTCAGACAACTCATCCTTGATCGCTTTCATATCATCGACGAGAGTTGGCAGAGCCACCAGCTTCAGTTTGACTTCGCTCAGCTCCTGCAATATGACATCGAGTTTATCGGAGTCAAGCTGCGTCGATCGAGATTTGCATAGGGGACACCTCCACGCTGCCTTCCTCTCTAAGCCCAGTTTCCGATAGCTAACTTCAGTAATCCTGGCACAACCAAAGTCATAGTCGCCATTACAACCTTCACAGTGAGTGCCATCATTAAAGTCAGCTTTACAAGATTTACACTTCATTTTGGAAGACTGTAAAAGATTTGTGCACAAAAATAGTATTTATGAGCAAAATATTTAATTAAATATTTATTGAGTTGGCAGCGCCGTTATGAGACGATAAGCGATCGCAGTGCGAGTTTTCGATTCGGTTGACGATATAGGCAGGTACCCGCCAAATGTAAACAACAAAACAGCACCTGTTTCTCGCCTGTCCGCACATCGATCTTGGTTGTATTTCGTATCAATCTCTTGGCCGCATTTCGCACTACAGTCTGCAAACTTGTCCAGTTGGAAAACACGCGAAAAAACTTATTTATTTAATAAATTTATAGAACGGTGTGATACGATCCTGGTTATCAAGCAGCGTTGCCAGATTGTATGACAATTTTCTGCGACAATTCCCAAATTAATGTATTTTAGAAGAAAACTTAAGTATACGTTTTAAATATACGGCTAATGCGTAACGCCGAATTGAATGTAGTTACTGCGCTCTCCTTCTAGCACACATTTTATGTATGTACTCAAACACACCTTTCATTTGACAATAAACACGATATTTTTATCCTAATTTATTGACGTTTGGACATTTAGCCAACTATTTATTTGACAGTTAGACAGTTTAGGTATCCTATGACACTCGGGATGACATAACGATTCTAACAATACCACATACTTCTAAATCAGTTCAAACGTTTAGAAGTTATAGTGGAATAAAGAAACGGAAAACAAACTTACATGAACCCTGAACACATTACACTAATTTTTGTTAGGTAGTCGTGTAAAACTAGAGCTATGCTCTACGCAAGCCAAAACAGTGTTTCTGCTCTGGTTAGAACGCGCCACGCTCGCTGGTATGCACGCGCCTTTAGGTTAATGAGACAGTAGTTACCTGTATTGCTGCACCCGTATCCTGCGCAGGTGCAAGTCCGCGACGGGCCTGCCGTCGCGGTACCACGTGACTGCCGGCGGCGGCCGCGCGCGCGTCCTACACGTGACGCGCAACCGCGTGCCCGCGCGCACGCGCTGCTCGTGCGGGCCGGCCACCACGCTCGCCGCACGCGCTGCAACAACACAAAATAAACGTTCAATCATTTTGAAACATACTGTATGTATCCACAGGTGTCCGCTGGCAGATTTTATACTTTGAATAAAAATAAAAAAATAAATATATTTATAAGAGCAGTTATTTATTTATCACAAGACAGAAGGATATGGCGGATTTTTTTTAAAATAACACCTCTTAAATTTAATCTGACAATCTGGGCAGTGGCGTAACTAAGCCGGTGCAGCCGGTGCGGCGCGCCGGGGCCCACGGTAGTTCGAAGGCCCAAAATGGAACTTCCGTTACGATCGATGTTCCATCCAACTCGACTAGGAAGCCAAGGCCGAACAAAAAGACGAAAACCACTCTAGAAATGTATTTGTTCGTCTTTATTTTAATACTTGAAGTATAGAAATCGATGGCTTAACCTGCAAACCGGCCAACTACGTATGGTGAAATTTTACAAGAAACAAAAAAACTTCCTAAAAAAATTACAAGCTACAATATCCAGATTCCAAAAATTCATTTGGTGCCTTGTTATTTTGTGAATGATATTTACTGAAAATATAAATTAATATATTGTTTGCATCCCAATATTGAATTTTTTGGAGTTGGCCTATTTGAAAAAAAAGACCAAATCTCAAGCACCTGGATCTCAGGAAAAGGCGGCGGTTATCAAGGCTATAATATAACTTGGCAAGATCATTCAAAAAGCAGAAGTTTGTATTTTATTTTATTCAACAAACTACAGACTAAACAATCCATTTCGTTGCTTGATAAATTTATATAATAACACAATTTATTATATATAATATTAAGTAATATTGCAAAATTATATAAAAACATAGAATAGGTAGATACAACCGCTAAGTATTTTAAAATATTAAAATATTAAAAAGTTGCAGCGATCATCTGAATAATATGTCTAATATATATTTGCTTGACATGCGGCTGACAACAGTATATTTAAAGGTCGAGAGGTTCAGCCACATATGCCATCTATATGACATTCGCGCGAGAGAATGGGTCCGCCAAAAGTAAGTGGGATCTATTGCGAACGAAGAAACTAATTTGAAAAGAATTAGCGGGCTCGAGAATGAGTAGGTTCGAGTACATTTCTCTTCGTAAAAGAAGAGAGTTATACCGTGAACATAATTGCTCTGATACAAGATTGGGGCATATGAAATCGAAGACTATCGCGGTTGTTTGGCATTATAAATAAGATAAAAAACGAATTTACCGCGTGAGGTTTGTAACACCCGACGTTTCGGTGACGTTGCAGCCGCGATTGTCTAAAGTAGACTGTCTACCCTAGACAAAGGCGGCTGCAGCGTCGCCGTAAAAGTTCGTTTTATCTTGTTTATACGATTGGGGCAGTTAACGGATCCTGTGCAATTGGGATATTGAGACCTGCTCGTTAACTCTGGTCGGCTCAAATCACGGTTTAACTTCTATCGAGTAGCCTGCTTAAAGAGGGTTGAACCCGGTAAGGACTCTGTTTTACCTTGTCATGGTCGGTAGTCCATCATCAGTTCCCCGGGGTATGGACTTCGGGTGATGCTGGGTGGTTTACGCTTTATGCGCCGTTAGCCATTCGACTGTGCAATCTGGCGAATAACTGGAGAGGTCTTGAGACGTTATTTTATGCTTTCTAAGCAGCGGGGGTGGATGATAACCTGATGACAGCCACTATTGAAACGACCCGTTAGCCCCCCTATCCCGAGTGGTAGACGGCAAAGGACGCCACAGTCCACGATAAATTCGAACTGAATTACCGCTAGTCACCAGGTAAAGGCCGGGCAAGCGACTTCAGACTTTTGACCAGACAGGAGGATGGAAATCCTGCAATATCTAGTAGTGACGGCGCTAGGCTGCCGTTGGTTCTACTTTTCAGAGTCGTAGAGCGTTGGATCCTCACGGGGAAATAGCGTAGATAGACGGTGGACTGTTCGTCCCCCCAAGTTTACGTTCACCTCATAGTTGAAAGGACTATCAATAACGTTTTAACCTTCCTGAGGTGGCGGGTTCGCCCGTTGTAGGTGGCAACATAGTGATGCAAGAGTGGAGTCATCGCTAAACCACTTCAGGTTGTGAAACACGGACCCGAGCAGCCCAAATTACTCGCATGAAAGGCTATGAATCGCATGAAATCTAGAATAAATCGTATGTCACTTTCCCACGGTCAGTCTGGCGTGTGCTTAGTTCAAGACTGTCCTACTTCTATCTATCTATCTATCTATCTATGTAGTTTAGTGAGAAGTGTCAATATTTTGACACCATTGTAGCTGTTAATCCTCAGCAGTTGGCCACCGCGGAGAGCGTCCCGTGAAAAAGAGGCCGCCCGCTCGTCGCGAGTTTCCTAGGGCCATCCAGCTAAGTCCCCTCCATATATTATATTGGGAAAGAAAATAGATCGCGCGGTGTATTTCCGCACGAAGATACAAGAGATAGCCGACTATTTCTAGCGCTCGACGCTTCTGACTGATGACTTGAATCGCGCGGCTGCCGGCGACGCTACACTCTCCTGCAAATGCTACTAAACTACCATGAACATGGGAAAAGTGCTGGGAAAATGTCACTTGACAAATATAATTACATACCCAAAACATACTACACTTATTAAATTAGTAGGTACGTACTGATTAATCAATAATACTCCGATTAATAATAATACTGATTATTTTTTTCTAGGTATTGTTTTTGTTTTTTTTACACTAGTGGCATCTATATACTTTCACTTTCACAAAATTTGGCTGTAAGAGATTGTAATTTAAGCAGTAAGTCCGCCTGTTGTATATTTTGTCTTAAAATGTGCAATGAAGAATGTCTATTTATCTATCTAACGGTTAGATTCTAACCTATATATCTACTAAAAGGGCCTTCACAAGTTTAGACCTCGATATTTTTTATTCTGTTATTTATTTACTAGCTTACGTGTTATTTTTTCCATAAAATGATAGTTCAACATTTCGAGACTGACGAATTCAGAATTTATGTTCAACATAAACACAGCACTAGAGAGCAAAATGAACGGCTACTCGTACTTCATTTTCACAACTTATATGGAAATGAAAATTGGAGTGGCAAATCCATAGTTTATTTAATCAAATTCCTTTAAACATACAAAATAATAAAATATGCACAAAAAAAAAAGAAAAAAATGGCTTTAAAATACGTAATAAGTATAAAATTAAATATAATAGTAGAAGACACAAATTTGTAGATACATACATACATATTATATTGGTAAGTCCTTTTATTACATTATTAAGTAACTTTCTGTCCCGACTAATCTTAACCAATGCAACCGCAGTGCATATGTCATAAGTTGGTCATTATGGCCACGAAAGTTGAACTGAAAGTCACCCTATCACAATCTACCTCAGGTAAGCCTAAGGCTTGACTGGATTTTATTCAAAGGTGTATTTTAAAAATGGTTTTAAAAAACAATTTATAAAAAGACACGCGAATAACAAGTAGGCAGTGTCTTAGGTGTTGGCGCCGAATCCCGAAAAAAAATAAGCCGATAGTAAATACTAAATATACGAAGTGCGGCCCTACACAAAGAGATACGTAAATTGCAAATGGTTATCGGGCGACACGCGTGTCCCGGCACTCAATCAACACAATCCATGAAAATTTTAGGTAATAAATTACGTTTTAGATCTTGTAGTTTACGTTTACGTTTACGTTTTAGATTTTCCTATGTTAACGACGAGAAGAGTCATTATTTGGAAAGTTAAAAAGTCGAAAAGTAGATTTAGTGACGCTTATTCGCCCAGTAGAGTACAACAAATTTAAGGTAATTGACAATATAGTCCAGTCTGTAATGGCAAAAAAGCCTTGACGGTCTTGATAAAAGATGCAGGAAGGATTTTTACTTACTCTACTTAAATTAGTTTTATAATAATTCCTCGAATATTACAACCAATAGATTTAGGATGAAACAAAGGAAGATAAAATTCGTTACATTTTCCTTTTTTTATTTAACACTCATATTATTGAAAAATAAAGAATATTTTTGCCATAAAATGTTGCTGATAAAATTTTGTGAATAAACTTTATACTCGATTTTTTAATTAATATAAAAATAATAAATTTATCGAAAAAAGAATATAAGTATTTCGCAAGTGAATTGTAATTTTTATTAAATTTCAGTAATAATGCAGAAACGCCTGTTTATAAATTGTCTATCAACTGACAGATATTATTGAAAAAAAGGACATATTATTTGTCATAATTATTGTTTTAGAAGCAAAAAGCAAAAATACAAAATCTATGCTCGATAGATGCAAGCGACACGAATGTCAAACATGATCGAAATCAACCGATAACGTACATAGGTTCCAATCTCATTTCGAGAATACCAGCGCGTTGATATCTCTTATGATATGCCACGATTTCACACTCCCAGATACGTAGCTTTCGTAAGATATCCAGGATTGACAAGAATCCACATAATACTGCATAAAGGAACATTTATATAACATAATTTATCAAGAAATATCTCACCTCTTGTCAGTTTTCTTTTAAAAGTCGGCGTCTTTTGCCTGTGGCGCGCTAAATAATAGGGTTATATTTTTCCGGACTCGAACATGCATTTCCTAATGAAACCATGTGTTTTGCAGACTATGATGTAGATAAATATAGTGAAATACCAGTCTGGGAAGGTATTTTCTTACGTTTCTACGCTAAGGCACACCAACATGGTCAAGAATTCACTACTTCAGAATAAACCAGTACCATAAATCATACTGGTACGTGAACGCCGATTATGAATATACCTAAAAACGTTTCCAGAAGAAAATATAGTATAGTAAGGCAGCAATGCAATGTAGAAGTTGACTAGTCTTATCACTGCTTTCAAATTAAATTATCACAACAAATAAATAAATTAAAAAGAATAAGAAACACGACTGCCGTTACACAAAGTGAAGTATTGTATTTATAATTATTTTTATTACAGTTTTTCTATGAAATATTTGTTGTTTATCTAATTATCCATATAGATAGATGTAAATTTCCGGAATGTACTTAGTGACACCTTTCATTTGAAAGTAAACACGATATATTTATGTTAATTTATTACCATTTGGATATTTAGACAAATACTTACTTGATATTTGGACAATTAAGGTACCATATGACACTTGGGATGACACAAAAATTCTAACAATATCACACACTTCTAAATTGGTTCAAGCGTTTAGAAGTTATGGTGGAATAAAGAAAAGGAAGACATAGACATTTTTTTGCTTTGCAGTCGTGTAAAAACAACGTCTTGCTGAGCTACATAGTTTCTGTTTACTATGGTGGAGCCTTAGCACCCCACCATTCACAGGTCGATCAAAAAAACAGTCGTAATTAATACAGGAAGAATGGCGTGAGGCATATGAGCAGATACCATGGCATCTTACTGTATTATATGACTTTATTATATTATATGTACTATACCATTATGTTGTTTTATATGACATTATGTATTTTACATATATCCAATTATTAGTTTTGCTTTATATACCGCATTTTTTTCCACTTACCTATCAATAACTTGTTAATGTTATTTCTATCATAAGTACTAGTTATGCAAGCGTTATAAACTGTGTATAAGATAGAAAGTTAGTTTTTGTGCGAAAGGTTTTGCAAATACTCGTATCGTGTATTCACTATCTGTAATTTTACTCTAAAATATTATATTAAATAAATTTATTAATTCGGACATCTCTGAATATTGAAATGACTGCAGCATATAAAAAAATGAATTGCAATACAATAATATTTCCGGTTTTGTTTATTAGTTTTAATTTGTAACGGTGACGATAATGTATATTTATATGTTTTTTTTTGTCGTCTTTTTTTTTAAATTGCCGAATATATGTCAATACAAATCTAGAGAGCTCGCTGCCCTGGAACAAGTCCTGGCACTTAGTTGGGTAGCCGCAGCACTTACATGCTAATGCTCATGTCGGCCTTGTTTCATTGTTATTTTTATTTTAATAATTTTTAATACTTATGAAATATTGATATGAATAATTAGCGATGCATATTTATTGTAAATGCGTTGTTAAATTAAATACATAAATAAATAAATAAATACAAACAATTCTGCATAATACGTTGCGCGCAAGAAAGCTAGTTTTCCGTTGTATGCCGCATAATTTCATTAAAGAACAAAAGACGGCTCGTGTTAATTCGTGAAGTTTTATTTTGCAACGCTTCATTGTAGGAATGTTGTCTGCTATTTTTAGCATCGCCTTAGTGAATAAATCATGAATATACCCGTAATATCAGCCCGAAAGAAAGTGTCAATTGCTGTTTGGGTCTCCGAAAATGAGCCAACCCTACAAATATTTATTTATTTATTTATTTCATAAGCAAACCAACATAAGAGTTTATACCAATCCGTTGATTTGCAATATAAATCTAAATATAAAAAATATTAGAATTCTTAGAAGTACATACACGACATGGCTTCGTTCTCCTCGTACGTTCGAAATCCCTCGTGTGAGCACTAGTTACGCCTAAAACTCTGTTATGCACCACTTGATGACCACATATAACAGTCGATTTGAAGATATCGACATTTTTCACTTGAACCAACCTAAATTCAGCGAGGCTGTCGTTAGCTCACTAGGCGTCTAGAGCCTATATTATATACTCACTTCCTAGGAAGTGAGTATAAAATATACACATACAAATTGTTTCAAAACACACAGACCGAAAATGAGAATAGCAAAGACTATACTTTGAATACCTATATCCTATCCTACATATATCCTATCCCTCTCCTTTCCTATCATTGCAATAGTTCGATATTAATTTAATTTAATTTAGTGCAATGCAATTTTTTATTTACCTTATAAGAAAATAATGTAGGAAACAATTAATCGGCCAGCGAAACACTGTATTAAGATAATTAGTCATAATTAATGAAGCGCTGTATGTTTCCCGAAAATTAATTAAATAAATAGACATGTTTTAATGAGAATTGTATACAAATACAGGCATTAAGAATAGAAAAACATACAAACTTACAGTACATAAAGAACTATTAGATAAAATCTTTTTAAACATGATATCAATGTATGACTTAAGTGATCTCTCGAGGACGCTTAAACCGGAATAAGAAAGGGAGTAGAGCTAACTCCCCGTAAACATGTTCACTGAAAATCTGCAAAGAAACGGAGCCAAACTAGCTCGAAAACATTTCAGACTTAAATTCAGTTGATTTCTGCCAGACACTTTCTGCCTCATTTATAATCAAGCAAGCTCCACTTGTAATCAGAATCAACGAAAAGACAAGTGCCTTATACCTGTTGCCGTCTATATTCAAACACGACTTGCAAGAAACCTTTCCCAATATTATGATATACTAGATTTAAGGATATACTCTACATTATCGACATCTGCAAGCTGTAAGCGAATTTTAAGCAAACTAAAAATAATTATAACCTGCCTGCCCTAAGGTAGCCTACCCGCTAAGGCGGAAGCAAAGGGAACGTTATACGGCACTGAACTTTGCTGTGGCGTACCAAAAAGCCTTGCAAACCTAATGGTCAAACAAATATGGTTAGAATAATCCGTCAACCACTGGAACAACACGCCAGGGTTGAACCAATCCAAAGCGCTAATTAAGGCTTACGACCCTAGACGGACCGTGAGGCCTTATCGCTAAATAGGAACAATCTACGCATACTGGTGAGGGCGCTCACGGGGCATTGTGGCCTTAATAAACACATGTACAATCTCAATCTCCGAGATACAAAAATGTGCAGGTTCTGCCAAGGGACCGAGGAAACCCCTGCACCTCATGTGCGAGTGTGGCCCGCTGATGCGTAAAAGATACACCCACTTGGGTGGTCATTACCTCCAACCTGAGGAGGTAAAACCATCTGGCGCTAAAAGCCTGTTGCGGTTCTTAAATGACACGAGGCTTAGCGCAGAACTATAGTAGGTGGCGATCACAATAGATCAGCAATGGTCGCAGTGTTACAAGGCTCATAAAGAGCTTAGAAAATCCCCACACAACAAAATAATAATAATACCTGCCTTCAACAATAAGTCAGGAACATCTATCTGGCCTAGTGATTCTAACCATCGAAAATAAAACTGCCTGTGAGACGCTTTGATGAGTTAATAGATTCTTTCGCGGAAAAGAACGCTCGACGTGTAAAACTGTAGCAAAATTAGATAGTAACGAATTAGATATCTAATAACAGAAAACGTTATTTGAAAATAGGTAATAAAAAGTGCAAATTTATTTAAGATTTCTTATTATCCCGGTTGCAAGAAATTTCACATAGTATATTTGTTGTTTATCTCAAATGCTGAAGGGGATAGTAATAATGTTAATCTCAATGAAAATAACAAATTTTTGATCGGGCTTGGAATAATAGCTGCGTTTTCATCGCTTTCCTGAAAAGCGCAAAGCGCAGAATTGTCTTCAGACAATAATGACAGAGTTCATATCGAGGAAAGGCGAAATAAAATCGATCTTCGACTTGCTGTGTTGAATTATACTGAATTAAACTGAAAAAAATCATAACTTACATTTTTTAAATTTTTATTTATAGTAATCAAATAGTTGGATGAAGCTGCTTGCGTAATATATATATATATATATTTTCATTTCTTTTGTTAAAAACATACAGTATAAAAATAATAAAATATAAACACAGCAGCTAACCATAGCAAAGTCAATGATGTTTTAAAATATTTTCGATATATAGTACAAATAAAACAAAAAAATAAATAAATTTAAAAGTAAGTTCGCTATGTGTATTGCGCATGCGCGTGGGTGTTGGTTTATGGGTATTGGTGTGTATTTGTGTGATGGAAAACGTATGTGTGTGTGTGTGTGTGTATCTACACATAAACGCACACATATATACACTCTCTATCACACACATACACACCAATATCCATAAACCAACTACCACATACACACATAGCGAACTTACTTCTAATTTAAAATTCTTTTCTGTTTTTTTTTGTGTGTTATGGATATTTTGTATTCCTTATTGTATCGTAAATAATTTAAAAACATCATTGACTTTGCTATTGCTATATGTTATTTTTATATTTTATTATTGTTATGCTGTACCTATGTTTATAACAAAATAAACTGAAAAATAAAAAAGCATCATCACACAGTTAGTTTCGTCTGACTATTTGGTTGATTATCACATTAACATACACCCTACATATGTAGGGTTTATGTGCATGTGGGAATGTGGGATGCTAACTCGATCCAATATGATCTCCAGCTTTTACGTACCTCGTTAACAAACGTACGACCTCCAAACGTACCTGGTGGGTCGAGGTCACTCCCCTCCCCTCCCCCCTCCATATCTAGATACTTCCGGCGTTACTGGTATCTCTATTTATCCAATAATGTTATACACACCGCTAGACCGGGTTATTCGGGAATCGTCCTGTCTGGCTGAAGTGCAAAGATGCGCGAGGGGGGACGGATGAGTCAGAAGTGTCATTGTGGACGCGTGCCAAAGGTCTATTTTCTTTTGCGCCAAGTGATTGTTGCATGACACAACGGCGCATACAGCGCTACGGATCATACCTGTGCCATAGATCACATACACGGAAAGGCTTGAGCATTTTATTATGGTTGCATTCGACGCACGGAGGAAGATGAGCGTCGTGATACTGATGCACGATATAACATCATAAGATCGACAGTCCATATATCGTTGGGGCGAAATCCCTCAGAGCATCCCTAGACTAGACCAAGGGTCGGCAAACGTTTAGGAAAATATAACGAAGTGGGATGCAGTTATAAAAATAAAACAAACGTATATTTCAATTATTATTTCTATAGGTTATTAATCATATAATGATCATATATGGGAGCTAATAGGTCCTTGCTGAGTTGGCCACGAAGACCCATTCTGTTCAGGGTTGGTCACACTCACGGGTCAACACCCACCACGCATGAAGTGCGAGCCCGGGCAGGACTCTGGCCTTAGGGCTAGTTTCCCCTAGCAATCAACCTTCTGGCGCTCCTGGACGGTCTGCACACCGTGCGGCGTAAGCCAATCGATTGTGCACTCTGACTAACAGTCGGGGGAGTCTGGAAGCAGTTCTGTTTCCTATAGAGCGGGGGTGGTTGCGGATCTTACGTCGACTGCTCTTGAAATGACCATCGACTACCCGATCCTGGGTGAACAGCCGGGAAAAGGATGCCGTGGTCCGCGATAGATTCGGTATACACCGTTTCACCGCTTCGTAAGGGAGAGGACCGCACAAGCGACCTCGAACTCGTAACCAATCGAGAGACCGGAGTAATCTGGTCGCAATTGGAAGTAAGGGCGTGAGTGTAAGCCCGCTGGGTAACACACCTGGTTATCTCGCGGATAAGGCGTTGGCCTCTTACGGGCATGTGGCGGAGCTTGTCGCCGCAAATACACTACGTGTGAAATAATAACCTTACGTCAATTACCTGCTCTCAGAATAGGAGCCAGCGACTAAAAAAGCACGGTCAACGGGGGAGTCTGGAAACAGTACTGCTTCCAGACTCCCCCGACTGCTAGTCAGAGTGCACAGTCGATTGGCTTACGCCGCACGGTGCGCAAACCGTCCAGGAGCGCCAGAAGGTTGATTCCTAGGGGAAACTGACCATAAGGCCAGAGTCCTACCCAGGCTCGCACTTCATGCGTGGAGGCCGTCGGATAGGTGTTGACCCGTGAGTGTTACCAACCCTGAGCAGAATGGGTCTTCGTGGCCAACTCAGCAAGAAGAGGCAGCAACATAAAAGTGCAAGAATTTTGAGCTAATACTTTCAGATCAGACATTATTTTGGCCATAGAATGCTGGGGTAGAGTCAGCAGGCCAGACTCCGGGACACCTGGCGCTGGCGTACTAGTAAAGGTGTAATTTTAATTAGTAACCCCAAAGTGTTTTGGAAAAGCTGAAAATTCATCAGCAGACAGTGGATGCAATAAAGAACTCTAAACAAATGGCCAGACTGCTTAACAATAGAATGCGTGGCATCAGCGTTACACATGTCACAAAAATGAAGTCTCTGCCAATACGCCGGTACGTATTCGTCGGTAACGTCGGTAACTATTACGCATCAGTATAATGTGCCGCGCAATATAATGGACTTCATTTTTGTGACATGTATGGAGTAATGCTGACGCTACGCATTCTATTGTTAAACAGTCTGACCATTTATATCGAGTTCTGTATTTCATCCACTGTCTACTGATGAATTTCAGCTTTTCCAAAACACTTTAGGAGCACTAATTTAAATTACACCGTTCCTAGACGCCAGCACCGGGTGTAACGGAGTCTGGCCTGCTGACTCTACCTCAGCATTCTATGGCCAAAATACTGTCTGATCTGAAAGTGTCAGCTTTTACAAAACTCACACTTTTTTGTCGCTGTCTCTTAGACTATAAAGTAAATCACGAAAAACAGCTAATTTCGTTAATTAAACCTCGATTTGCACGAATTTGTCAAAAGGCTAAAACGTTTCTACTGAAAAAATGTGTTTTTGGGGCTTTAGTCTACTACCAAATTTACTGCAGTGTAGTGATCTGGCAACGCTGAAACGTATACTATTGCTTATTCATCAGGCGATTGGACTTTGGAGACGTCTAGCGGCATCTCATTCTGTCGCCCAGTTGACTGCGAATTTCTTTGGCGGGGAGTACGGCGCGGCGGTCATTACGCGATACTATCAAATTTCTCTCTGACGTCATACTCAGATTTTTTAAAATATTTTTTAACTACATAATTACCCAGGCTTTGGTCTAAAAATTAAAAAAACATATAATTTACAGCTGATACTAAAAATATCAATTAAACTGCCGGAGGCTATAAAACAAAAAAAAAATAAAAGGAGATGCTGATAGGATCCAAGATCTAACTAAGATCTTAGATCTTTACATCCTTTCTAAGATCTGACCGAATTCGAGTTCTATGACTTTTCAAAGATTGTACCCATTTAAAGGATAATGATGATCAAGGGGAACTTGTTAGCGATATGTTATATAATCATACGGAATTCGAGGCGTATGATTTATCAAAAATATTTACGAAAGCAGTGCCTTATTGTCTGGTTATTTTATTTCACCCTTTTTTATTTCATCTTGTACTTTTAGTTTTTAAATGTATGATGTAGGTTACTTTGGATATTACGATGAATAACTTTAGTAAGTATCATTCGAATTATTGACTATTTCAATTCTTAGGCTTCTATTTTAATATTTTTTGACTGGATATTTTGGTTATTACGATTGTTAGTAGGTACCAATTCGAATTATTGACTATTTTAGGTAATAAGCCTTTATTACACGACTGCCCAAAAAAAAAGGAGTGTAATGTGTTCAGGGTTCATCTATGTATGTTTTACGTTTCTTTATTCCATCATATTTTCAAAGCGCTTGAACCGATTTAGAGGTGTGTGGTATTGTTAGAAATGTTATTTCATTCCGAGTGTCATAGGGTACCTTAACTTATATCAGTGCCTTTTATATGCCAGAGAGAATCTTTTAAATTACGAGCTTTACTCCACTCGAAATAGCCATAATACGCGACATAAAAACAATGTGTTATTGCCTAAAGTACGCTTGACTAAATATCAAAAAACATTTTTATATATTAGTTTTAAATTGTTCAATGCTTTGCCGTCATCGACGAGAAGACTTGAGATGGCAGCATATAAAATCTGCTTGAAAAATCAGTTAGTCAAACATGCCCTTTACAAACTGGACGACTTTTATGATATTGCGTCCACAATTGCTTGATTATAAATAACCATATTATGAATATACTTTCGCACTAAGTTTTAGATTTTATTGACATTGTTTTTAATTACGCATGGCTTAGAATTTTTCTTTTTCATTGTATTGATTATTATTTATTGTTTGATTATTGATTATGTTGTAAATTTGACTATTTTTAAGTAATCACCTCTGATTACAATTATTTTTTTTCCCTTTTAATTAATCAAAGCGGTTTTATCATCCGGTAAATTATGATTGTAAAATTTGACATGTTCCTCAGTATTGTGAAATGCTTTTATGGAATGAATAAATGATGATGATGATGATGATGATGAGGTAATGTATCTCAAATGACATTTTCTGAAATAAAGTCATGATTTATTTTTGACTGCTAGTCGCTTTCTGTATAATGTATATACGATCAGTTAGTCTAAGTAACCCACGAGTGGTCTGATTAATTGATGATTACACATACTATCTCAAATTCTACACGATAGGTGTCGCCATTTCCGCAGATGTGGTAATACGAGGGGCACAGGAGCGCCGACCACACGGCAACTAATAATATCTAACCCAATTGCCACGGGGCGACCGACTTTCCGCAAAAAGCGTCACACGGGGAAAAAAACAATTCATTCATCCCGAAGTGTTGGGAAAACAAGCTGCGGCTCGTCAATGCCACAGGATGGTCTCGGAGACCTAAATCCGCATGGCTGGAAGCCATTAGCGAGGAATAACGCTTGTGAAATAGTGAAATTGTCGTACAGAACACGATGATAGTTATGACGGGGAGAATGAGAATATTCATATTACAGCATTACGTAGGTAGTTATTTTTTTTAATGTTTTGTAATATACAATTATGTATGAAACACATTATGTAAAGAAATTATTAATCATATTATCATATGAATACGATGCGACAATCACCTCTATATTGCAAAAGAGGGGATTCGCGCTTGTAGATTTTATTCTGCGGTTTAGACAATTGTTCAAAATAAAAAAAAATAACAAAATAACAAAATAATAATAATAATAATATTAATAATGATTATAAATTAAAATAGAAATAAATTAAAAAATATATATTTTAGACTTGACACAACCGTGGCACTTTAGTGTGACTCCCAAAGTGAGCTCGCCTTAACACAGGGGTGCCTAGCAAGGCGGGCTCGGCTGCTCTTTGCTTAGCATAATAGAAAGATTATCATTTGTGTCCCGCTGAGCACGTAACATCCATTTGGGGACATGTATGGCGGCCGCCTACAATCCGTAACATCCGATTTTGGATATCGCGCTCGCCGCTGCGAAAAATGCAATTTACGATTCGAATCGTCGTACTTTAATGCTTTCTGACCGCGGGACGACATGGCCAAATAATCTTTCATTCGCCGGCCAACGACGATAAAACCGATCGCCGATTTAAAAAGTCAGCATTAGACGTCAAAACAGCAGTGTCGATCGGCCACCCCGCGGCGGCGTATAGTTCCGCGAAATGTTTGTTTTGTGAAGTGTTTTGTGGATATAAGTGCAGTGTATACCGGATAAAAGTGAGTAATTTCCATTTTTAAGTAGTTTAGGCATTAGGATTATTCAATTTAGACAATCCATTTGCTGTTTTTCACGAATTTTCGAAGAAAACACTTTGGCAACAACAAACGGCTCGCGAAAAAATGGCCGTTTTTATTTTGTAATGTTTGTGAAATATCCCTATATATCGCGAAACATGACGTAATGTCGCTTTAATTTACTAATAAAATAGGTATTGCTTCATTTACATCCTAAGTTATCACATAATTAGGCGTATTTTGAACATTATATGTTGTTTTTCTAATATGGCTCGCGAAAATGAAACTTGTTTTGATAATTACTATGAGAGAAAAAAGTGCGATCTTCCATAGTTTTTCGATGAAATGTGACTCTTTGGAGTATAGTAATTAGTTATTAGACATATAATAAGTCTATGATAAGACAATATAATTGAAAAAATCTGACGAATTTTATATTATGGGCATTCAAAGTTTATTATTAGGTTCGGACGCGGAAACTCTCAAAACTTTAGATTTTTCTATAATATCAGACAAAGGTCAAAGTTCTGGTGTGATTTCTAAGAAGAAGTGATGTAGTAATAAAGTTATTTTGAAAGAATTTCATATTAAAAAATACCATAAGTAGTCACAAATTAAAAATTAAAAAATTTTTTTTTTACGAGAATACCTACATAAAATTTTTCTTGGCTGAATAAATAAATATTTTTTCCGTATTTTTGTATGCAAATAAGTAAAAAAAAAATATCGTTTTGGTAAAGCATTTAATAAAGAACATAACTGTATTTACAATTTTTGATATTTACAAAAACTGTATTTACAAAAAAATCGAAATGATTTTATAGGCGAGTTTTTTTCAGTTTGCCAATTTTGTAATATTTATTCATTATTATCTTAATTGTTTTACGAGATAAGGTTATAATGTTTTATATGTCAAATTTCAATGCGATCATTTTTCTCTTTATCTTTTTTATTCCGTTTAGTGGTTTATAAGTTATGATCGTTTTTCTCAAGGCCGTTGACTCGCGTCGATTTTCGCGCGAATATGTCGCGCGCAAAAGTGATGTTTTTGCGCGCGGTGAGTTTTTACCTCGCAACGTGAGGGGTTAATGTATGCGCTGTGTAACCTGGGCTCAGACAGATGTGTATATAACTTTAAAAGCATACGACGGCATTGTCTAAATTGTCATTTCATTTTCTGTTGTGCTCATGAATTTGAATGTACATGTATATGTAAATAAATAAAAATAAAATAAAGAAATAAATGCCCCAATGAGGACCACGCGCCAATTTGACCTGTTATTGCCGCGTTATAAAACGAATGCATCAAGAAATGGAGTACCTACTCACACGCTGCTGTGAGCTTTATAATACCCGTTTAAATAGTATTGATATTTTTTTATAATTCCATAAGCACTTACAAATACTCCGTAAATCAAACCCTGACCTATACAAGAATCTAACTATTGGAATAGCTATTTTATTAATTATTATTACTATTATTATACTGTATATACGCTATCATTTCTATCATATACGCTCAAACTCCACACCCAAACGCTCAACACACTCCCTAAACACAAATTTCTTAAGTAGTATTACAATTTTAGGTACTTTAGTTTTATTAAGTAGTTTAACGTAATTTAAGTATTTTTTTTTGAAATACGTAACCGGTTTTATTGTTATAAATCTGTCTACTTTATTTTTTTATGTTATTACTCTAATATCATCATGGGCTTCAATCCTTGCAATCAAGAAGAAATTGCGCAGACGTGTTGTTTTTCCATAAAATATTGGCAGGTTTCATTGATTGTTCTGATCTTCTTGGAATGGTATCTTTTCGTGTATCATCGCGACTCACTCGCCAAACGGAGTTATTCCACCTTCCGCAGGTTAGTAGATACTAATTATGCACAAAACTGTTTCATGTACCTATAGGGTATGTCGAATTTGTAATACGCAGCTCGGCGATATTGACGTATTCAATTCGCTCTTAAGAAAGCAATTATTAATGACGGTATTGATTTATCATTGTAATCGCAATATATAATATATTATAAATAATATTTATTAAAGAATATCTTTAAATAATATATATGACTATATTATGGAACGTGTATTTACATAAAATTTTATTTACTTATTATGACTCCTTTCTTCCCAGTTCCTACCTCTCCCTATGTGTATTAATACTTCAAAAAATGATATTGTTGTGTTTCAATTATGAATATTTAAGTGGAAACATGTAATTAGCTTTATTTTTTAAACCTAATAACTTTGTAACAAATTTATTGTAACAGCTGTATGTTTCCTTAAAAATAATAAAATAAAAATAAAATAGATGGCTTTCTATTACTCCGTATTATTTCTGTGATTGAATCAGCCCATATAAAAATGCGTTAGATAGCACAGATAATTGAATGTTGTTATAGTTATAATTGGGTTTTTACAATCAATCAGTACTTAAATTTTTTTTATTAATTATCAACTTTATTATAGTAATCAAATAAATTGCTATTAGTTTCGCCGTCAATGCTATAAGCGCCACATGCGTTTTTTAGGCGCAGAAGGGTTACCAAAATGTACTATGGAGTCGAGCAAACTAATACCGCATATAATCAATGATAGAAGAAACAAAATCATTCGATGATTTACAATTGTAATAATTGCGTATGTATGTATAATAATAGTCGTAATAATAATGTAATAATAATCGTTGCGTAGGTATAATA
This sequence comes from Micropterix aruncella, assembly GCA_944548615.1. Lineage (NCBI taxonomy): Eukaryota > Metazoa > Arthropoda > Insecta > Lepidoptera > Micropterigidae > Micropterix > Micropterix aruncella. The sequence continues at coordinate 26,754,632 of OX155956.1, forward strand.
TCATTTATCACTAAATGCAAGAAGATGAACAAAAATAAAGAACGATTTAATAGGATAGGGGACGGCGGGCGGGAACACTAAAAAAATACCAGCAATGACACTTATTGATGAATCGTAACACTTCGGCTAAAACCGTTCAAGCAATTCAGATTTCCAGAACTTCCTTCAAAATTTAAATTGAAATTCCTTGAATCTTCAAACTGTTTTTTAACAATGGTGAATGTATAATAAAATCACCTAATCAAAAATATAAGTAACTGAAAAAAAACTGTTTATTGAAAACTTAAAATAATCCTACTACTATTATAAACGCAAAAGTTTGTAAGAATGTATGTATGGATGTTTGTTACTCTTTCACGTAAAAACTACTGAATGGATTTTGATGAAACTTTACAATAATATAGCTTACACGTCAGAATAACACATAGGCTATAATTTATAATGATATAGTGTAAATTATCTAAAATATAACAATAAGTGTTAAGTAAGTGGAAAAAAATCTGCCATCTGCGAGCTATTATGGCGTGCGCCGCAAAAACCGTTGGAGTTACACGTATATAATGTATAATTATATATGTTTCTATTAGTAGTATTATCACAATTTTCCATCACCACGCGGGTGAAACCGCGGGGCGCAGCTAGTATATAAATAAGCTTGAAATGAATGATACCTAAAATTAACCAGAAAAGAGTAGATATGTAGTTATGAGTCCAGAATCCTTATGTGCCCCTAAAATATGTATGAAAGCCATTTTCCACGATTTTGCGTCGCGGTTGCAACATTGCCGAAACGACGTGTGCTACAAAAAATGTCACGCGGTAGATCCGTTTAATATTGTTTTTAATGTCAAACAACCGCGATTGTCTTTGATTTTATATTCCAAGAGGATTTTCGTTGTTACAATTCCAAAAAGCTATAATACATTGCAAGTACCGGTGAATTGCGTTGACGTCTGGAGGAGACCAGCAATGAATGGTTACAGAATCCTTGCCAAAACAATCAGAGCCGCTCGCGCAGACATCTCGCTGATAAAATCAAAGCGATGGCTCTTTTTGCCGCTGTTTATTTCGGGAGTCGGCGTAAAAGTGTAAATGACCGGGCACGTTTCGTCTGCTATTTTATAACTTAAGCGTCACGTCTCGTCGTAACTGGGCGGCATTATTGGCATATTGATTGAATTTTAACGACGAATTGAGTAGAGCGATTTTTATTTGACGTTGCTGGATATATTTGGGATGTTTAGTCTAGACTGGACGTTAATTTTGGAAAGAATGGCTAGTTTTGTTTTAATCTATTATCCATGCCGAGGGGATTAGTGCTAGGGTCATGGGGATTGTGGTATAACTATGCTATAGTGCATACAAATTCCTTGAAATTTAAATTTATGCATTGGCTGCCTTCACAGTTAACAGACAAATGCTTCAAAGTACCATGAAAGACTTGCATACCATACATACAATAGGAACGTAACTGAGCTGTATCTGTTTTTGCAACATAGCGCTATTACAAGCTTTTATTTAATTTGCAATGTTTGTGAGTTTGTTTAGGTTGAATATTGCAAGCTGAATTAGAACCACTTCCTCTTATCCTAGGAAGTCGAAATTTTACATGTTGGTTCAGTTCCGATGACAATGCATTTTTATGGTAAGCATGACCTGATTCTCTAACAGGATTGGCTCCCGACGAGGCTACTCCTCCACGGGCAACAGCACAGACACGAAATTTTGTATACGCATTCAATTACAATAGCCCGTTCTAAGTTTCAACATGACATAGCTGCTGCACCCAGGGTTGGTTCCCGACGAGGGGACTCCTCAACGATCAACGGAATAGACACGAAATTTTGTATAAGCATTAAATTACGATAGCCCGTTCTAAGTTTCACCATGACATGGCTGCTGCATCCAGGGTTGGCTCGGGACAGAGCATTTTGCGCTCATGATTGTCACCCAACAAGGGGGCTTCTCAACGGGCAAGAGCACATAAACGAAAATTTGTATACGCGTTCAATTATGATAGCCCGTTCAATTTTTTTGAGAATTTTAATAAAAGCTTGTTTTTAAAAATGTTTTTGTTTCTATTAATTTACTTTATAACTATAGTAGCGTCACGTCTCGCCGTAACTGGGCGGGATTATTGGCATATTGATTGAATTTTAACGATGAATTAGGTAGAGTGATTTGTATTTGACGTGGCTAGAAATATTTCTGATGTTTAGTCTAGACTGGACGTTAATTTTGGAAAGAATGACGAGTTTTTCTTATCTATTATTGATGCCATCGAGATATATGCTAGGCACAGGGAGATTGTGCTATGTCAGGGTTGCCAGATGGATTTAAAAAAAACGGACAGTACTTGGATTGCGGTGGGGGCGTTGAAGGTGGGAGAGGGGGGGGGGGGTGCGTTAAAGAAAAACATACATGTATACATATATCACATAGGACAGACTCTACATTTAAGAGTTAGTAATAGAGACGGCGCCTCTGTTAGAAACAGCCAGGACCATACCTCTAGGCTCAGCCGCATCCGCATCCTATATTTTTGTATTTTTTTTCATCATTGAAGAATAAAATGTCATGGAAGAATGCTTTATAATTGTATGAAATTTAGATTAAATCAACACGAAAAAATAATTTTACAAAATGTCTATTTTTACACGACTGCCCAACAAAACAGAAGTGTAATGTGTTTAGGTTTCATCTTTTTGAGTTTTCCGTTTCTTTTTATTACACCATAACTTATTGTAGCTTGAACCGATTTAGAAGTGTGTTGTTAGAATTGCTATGTCATCCCAAGTGGTATAAGGTATATTAAATGTCCAAATATCGAGTAAGTAGTTGAAATGTAATGTCCAAATGTAAATAAATTTACATAAATATATCGTGATTAGTGTCAAACAAAAGGTCTTATTGAGTTTTATTTCAGAAAAATATAAGTATGTATCTATATGGATAAATAAATAAACCACAAATATTTAAAAAATCCCTTAAAAAAATATTTTTACAATAGCTCACTTTCTGTAACGGCAGTCGTGTTTTTTGATTTTTTTAAATATATTTTTTTGTGGACCATATTTGTGTACTGTTCATTATAATACATATTGCCAATTAATGGCGGACGCAGGCTAATTGAAAGTCAAATTTTATACTGTCGTCTTTCTATCAGAAAAGCCTCTTTTTCAACTAATATCTCGTCGATTGAAGCCTTTGTACTTAAATTAAGGCAAGTAATTATTTCGTACAGTTTACTATCGAAAGACTACCATATTTCCAAGTAAGGAAAAAGCCACTTATATACATTCAGAGTAAGGCAGCTCTTATGGCACTAGCCTCGAATACCATTAATTCAAAGCCAGTGCAAAACTGCGTATCACTACTGAATTCCCTGGGCGAAAATAACAGGATAATTCTAAGATGGGTTCCCGGCCATTCAGAAATCGAGGGAAATGGAAACGCCGACGAACTAGCTTAGACGGGAGCAAAGGGAACGTTATACGTCCCTGAACCTTGCTGTGGCGTACCAAAAAGCCTTGCAAACCTAATGCTCAAACAAATATGTTTGAAACAATCCGTCAACCACTGGAACAACGCGCCAGGGTTGAATCATTCCAACGCGCTAATTAAGGCTTACGACCGTAAGACGGCCCCTGAGGCCTTATCGCTAAATAGGAACAATCTACGCATACTGGTGAGGGCGCTCACGGGGCAGTGTGGCCTGAACAAACACATGTTCAACCTTAAGTTCCGAGACATAAAAATGTGCAGGTTTAGCCAAGGGGCAGAGGAAACTCCCCTGTCCCTCATGTGCGAGTGTAACCCGTTGATGCGTAAAAGATACACCCACTTGGGTGGTCATTACCTCCAACCTGAGGAGGTAAAACAATCTGGCGCCAAAAGCCTCTTGCGGTTCTTAAATGACACGAGGCTTAGCGCAGAACTATAGTAGGTGGCGAATACAATAGATCAACAATGGTCGCAGTGTTACAAGGTTATAAAGACCTTAGAAAATCCCCACACAACAAATAACAAAATAATAATAGATACATTCAGAGCGTCTGGTGCGAATTTATCCTTGGTTTCATGAGTAAAATACTCCTTTCTTAGTGATAAATAAACCGTCATGCCAAAAACAAATGTATGATAAGAATAATAATTTAATAAAAACAGAAGATAGTTTTCTTCAGTTCTGTGATATAGGTTATGTAAACAAAAAAGTTTATTTTATACAAAAAAAGCAGAAATTTTACACTCGTACCGTCGCTATTCCTCGTTGTTTTATCTTTAAAGTATTGCCTACGCGTAAAGCATCATTTTACAGTAGATTTTTTAAATCACCATAATCCGGACATAAATCGCGCGATATAAAAATGCACCGCCTTAACGATCAAATATTCATTTTACGCCGGCCAGCTGTCAAAATATAAGAAACGTAATAGCGTTTAATGGCCGCCTGACGGATTCGGACACAAATACGTTCAAAACGCACCTAAAAATGCTACATGAAAGAAACGCATTAGCGAATAGAACAAAAAAAGGTTGTGTCATCCAAAACTTTCCCGCGTTTCTTTCAAGCTTTCAAGGATTTCATCGTAATATTTATTTCAAAAATAAAATCACCCGGCCGGCGGATAAAATCGGTTGGTTTCCGTTGCAACCGCCTTGGACGGTGTGGTTCGTTTATCGCCTAAGGATGGATCTGGGTAAAGCGCCAACAAATGGCGTTAATATTTGCTTAAAATTTATGGCGCAACTTGAATATTAGTAGTGTAGCTTATACATAAGATATTCCAACCGAATCTTCACAATGCGATTTCGGCACAAGGTATCTGAGTACCAAATTTAAAGTCTCTAGTCCAATAGACGAGATAGAAATATAACCGTCGCACCCTGGTGGACCGATTTCAAGTACAACCTTTTCAACTCTTGCCATAATCAAATGACGCCTGCATACTAAATTTCAGCTCAATCGGATGAACCGCTATCGTGGAGGATTCGCTATCGGGCGCTATCGTGGAGGAATACACAGACACACAGACACATAGATAGACAGACACAGTGACAGACTTCAATCTGAAAATGGTCTTAATCGTCTCAGGAAGGCTCAAAATGGATATTTTCGTCTTCACCTCGTTTTTTATTAGCGCGTTCACAATACTTTTCCTTCTTGCTGGTTGAAGGACCGTCAAAGTAAAAAGAGCAGGTAAATATAATTTTAGTCATAAAATATATATAAAAAGTTTTAACCGCTTTTTCCTTTGTCGTTTCCAGTGATGGATGCTTTATAATAATATTGCGTTATTTATTCTTACGTTTAATAATTTAATCGGACTTTTTTCTATTCTGTTATAAGTTGCAAGTTTTACTTACACTGTGCGTGTTTTCCTTTATTTTCTTCTTTGATGTTCATTTCTCTTTTCCATTGTTATCCGGTTGCCATGGCAACATATGTTGTCCTTTCATGCGGTCGAACTTGCTGTCTTCCTTTACCACTGTGCATTGGTGTGCTGAATAGTAGGCTTATAAATGTTCGCAATATCACTGCAAACGAAATATGAGGGCTTGCGGCTACAGTCGGTATTTCTTACGTGTGGTTTTGTATGTTTTGTATATTGTTTTTTACATGTTGGCAAGAAAGTAATAATAATAAATGAAGAATTTATATAACGAAAAATAATTCGTCCATACTTCGACATATCTCTAATTCTCTCTTGTACATTGCTATTTACTGTTGCTTGTACAATAGCCAGGCTATTTTCTCGGGTCATTACATGACTATTTTCTCGGGCCCAGGATTGTTTCGGATTCTGCCAATACTATTTGGTCCCTTCAAAGATTATAAATTTTTCAGTAGTTTTAAATTGCACGACAAACGCTATCTTGCTTGAGTGGGCGAAATTTGATATAGAAAATCACGATGTTGTAGTTGTTTGGAAAATCTGAGACGATTATTACGCAGGCACCATAAATCACTTTCTACTTACTAGAAAACTTTTGTGATCTCATAATTGCAGCCATGCAGGGACAGTGTGCCAGATCTCATCACAAATACGACGGCAAAAAATGGAACGCTTCTCCACAGGTTATATTTTACCGGTGGTTGGAAAAAAGTTTTATTGGACGGCGTCCACGAGGCGGCGGGCGGGCGGCGCGGACGCGCGCGACGCGACGCCGCTGCCCAAGTCGGTTTGGGCGGCAAAAGCGACTTAAAGGTATAGTCTAGAGATCGGGAGCTAATGGGCGCTGTTGTAGCTAGGCTACTAAGACCCATGTGTGAAGGTCGGCCAAACTCACGGGTCGACACCCATCGGGCAGCCTACACGCAGAAGTGCTACCCCGGGTAGGACCCTGACCTGCGGGCCAGTTCCCCTAGGAATCGTTCTTCAGGCGCTCCTGGACGGTTTGCGCACCGTGCGGCGTCAGCAAATCGACTGTGCATTCCGATTGATAGTCGAGAGAGTTTGGAAACGGCTTTGTTTCCTATAGAACGGGGGCGGTTGTTTACCTAGTTGCAGCCGCTCTTGAAACCACCGATTCGGTAGACCCCGACCACCGAATCACCGCTACACTAGGGAGAGGACTGCGCAAGCGACTTCAAACCTGTAAGCAATCGGGAGGTCGAAGAAATCTGGCCACAACTGGTTTTGAACTGTCATAACTGGTTTTAAACTGTCATAACTGGCCATAACTGGTAGCGAGGGCGCTTAGTATGCCCGCTGGATTAACTACCCGGTGCCGGGCGGTAAGGGCTGGTCTATCGTGGGCTAGTTTTCGGAGCTAGATAGTGGATTGTCAATTATCTAAGCTCATCCCACGGCTAAAAGACGATAACATATCGTTATACCAGCCTGGGTTTAGGGGTTCGCCCATTGTAGTGGACACCGCCCAACTAGTCTGGAGATCATGACAGAAACGATTCTCATAACAACGATTCATAACGACAGAAACGATTCTCGCTTCTATCGCACAAAATTCGATGGAATCAAACAGGAATAGTTGGATTATATTGTGTAACAGACGGGTGTTGAGCATTATCTTATATATAAAAATGAATCGCCGTGCGTTAGTCTCGCAAGATCTCGAAAATAACTCGACCGATTTGAATGATTATTCTTTTGTTTTGTTTGCCTTGATTCAGGGGTGGTTTACAAAAAAAATATTTAGGAAAAATTAAAAGAAACAACTGAAAATCGAAAATATCGAAATTGGTCTTTTTGGGAAATAAGCCCCTTTCAATAGATGGCGTTCGCGGCGATCCTATTGTTTGACAGCTGCGCCATCCATAAATGTTATTCATTGCGTGCGATTGTGTAAAATTTCAAAAAGTCGAAAAGTCGAAAAAGTCGAAAAAGTCAAAAGAGTCGAAAAAGTCAAAAAAGTCAAAAAAGTTGAAAAAGTCGAAAACGTAGAAAAAGTCGAAAAAATCGGAAAAGTCGAAAAGTCGGAAAAGTCCAAAAAGTAAAAAAAGTCAAAAAAGTCGAAAAAGACAAGAAAGTCGAAAAATGAAAAAAAGTCGGAAAAGTCGAAGAAGCATTATTATTTTATCATGTAAATTAAATACATTGAATTTATTTTAATTATAAAACGATTTTCATTTAATCACCGAACGAAACTCAAACCGTTCACGATTCGGCCATATTATAGATTTCAATGAATTGGATTTGGAAGGTTGATATAATCAATAAACGCTTATGAAGAGTTACAAACAAATCAATTTTAGGTGGTACGAAGTTCACCGGGTCATCTAGTAGAGTAATAAATAACGAAGCAGTTTATGTCGGGAACGTATAAGATTATTAATTCAAGCGGTGCGAAGAATTTGGCGACTCGATTGCTTAGAAACAGCTGTCAGTCTTAAAGAACAAATAGAGTTGTTAACTACAACGGGCGAACCCGTCACCTCAGGAAGTTTTAACGATTGGTCGTTCTATGTCTCGTGAAGTGAACGCAGGACTTGGACAAAACAGTCCACCGTCAAGCTCCGCCACATGCCCGTAAGAGGCCAACGCATTACCCTGGAGATAACCAGGTATGTTACCCAGCGGCCTTACACTCACGCCCTTACTTCCAATTGCGACCAGATTACTCCTCCTTACGAAGCGGTGAAACGGTGTAAACCGAATCTATCGCGGACCACGGCGTCCTTTATCCGGCTGTTCACCCAGGATCGGGTAGCCGATGGTCGTTTCAAGAGCAGTCGCCGTAAGGTCCGCAAACACCCCCGCTCTATAGGAAACAGTACTGCTTCCAGACTCCCCCGACTGTTAGTCAGAATGCAGAACTTCCGTTACTTTATCCCAACGGAAAAAGGTGACCTAGCCACTGAATCATGCCACTTCTTACACGACTGTCCGAAAAATAGGAGTGTAATTTGTTCAGGGTTTATCTATGTATGTTTCCGTTTCTTTATTCCACCATAACTCCTAAACGCTTGAACCGATTTAGATGTGTGCGATATTGTTAAAATCGTTATGTCCTCCTAAAAGTCACAGGGTACCTTAGCTGTCCAAATATCGACTAAATAATTGTTTAAATGTCCCACTTGTCTAAATATCAATAAATTAACATAAATATATCATGCTTAGTTTCAAATGAAAGGTCTGTTTGAGTACATTCCGGAAATATACATGTATTTATATGGATAAATACATAATTCACAAATATATCATAAAATGGCATAAAATATACGGTATACGGAATATCATAAAATATACAGTAATGGCATTTCTTAGCAATCAAATAATTAATTAAATATTTATTGTGTAGTATTAAAATTGTTAAAAAGTAGTAACTAGAATAATAAGAAAGGTTAGATAATCATTAGATATATGTAAGTATAATCGTTTAATATTACGCTCTAACTTATTTCTCTGTCTCGTTTGCTATAGGCTAGAATAATAGTATATATATATATATATATATATATATATATATATATATATATATATATATATATATATATATATATATATATATATATATATATATATATATATATATATATATATATATATATATATATATATATATAAATATATATATATATATATATAAATATATGTATATATATATATATATATATATATATATATATATATATATATATATATATATATATATATATATATATATATATATATATATATATATATATATATATATATATATATATATGTATAGTAATGGAGTAGAGTAATAATAATATTATTAACAGTAGAGTTATAATAATAGTCTATAGTAGAATAATAGTTATAATCTAGAATAATAGCCTAGAAAAATAATCAACGATTTGGAATCATCTGTAAGGTTAATTATGTTTTGGGAAATAAATAAATAAAAAGACCGTACTAAAAATAATTATTATTACTGTATTAACAGTAGAGTTATAATAATAGTCTATAGTAGAATAATAGTTATAATCTAGAATAATAGCCTAGAAAAATAATCAACGATTTGGAATCATCTGTAAGGTTAATTATGTTTTGGGAAATAAATAAATAAAAAGACCGTACTAAAAATAATTATTATTACAATAGATTACATTCGGTAACGGCAGTCGTGTTTTTTATTATTTTTAATATATTGACTTTTTTTTCTTATTTGTAAGTTAATCTCTGGAGAACAAGCGCTTAAAGCCTATAATTAAAGACTAAATTTTAACCCAGGATATGCCAATTTTGTCTATTGTCCATTTACATTTGAAATGTAATTTACATTTTTATTACTTTTTTATGTATTTTTTTCCTTTTTATGGCATTTTTATGATTTACATGACAAATTTAGCATGCTAAATATTTCATGAATAGGTTCCCTGGCTTTTCAAACCGAAACCAATCTGGCAGAATTCTTCGATTGCCATAGTACGCAGTGACGTGTATTCGGCGTAATCGTGTCCAGCGTGGTCATGTCCACTTTACGATCCGCTTCGACCTAAATATATATGGTTGGATAGAGTACGTGCTCTCGTCGGACAGGCGACGAATTGGCGCGTCCGTCTGCCCCAAGTCCAGCCAGACGCGTCTAGGTTGGGTTCAACGCGCCAACAGTTGCCGTGCTTTGTTTACCGACGCTAAATCTTCTTTACGGCATCAGAGAAAACGCTGCCAAAATTTCCAACACGCTGACGACAGCGCAATACACTCAGTATTCAGTTTATTTGCGTAATTGTTCGTTACGTCAAATGGCAACTTTACAGGAGAGCTAAAAATTGTTTGGCTGTTTAAAAAAAATGTCGAACCGCTGGAATGCTTATACCACCGAGCGGTGGTTTTTCCGTTGCGACAACTCGCGGGCGACCAATCTCCCTATTTATTCAATTATGTAACTATATGTTAAACCAGTAAATATATTAAAAGAAATAAATAACACACACGACTGCCGTTACAAAAAGTGAACTGTACTACATGCAGGCACGTATCCAGACTTCAGATTCGGGGAAAGGGGGGGCATTCATTGGCACAACGCGCGCGGCACCCACCAAACTTGAATTTGCCCCAATGAAACAAAAATACGCCAGATTTCCGGCGGCTAAATCCCAACTATTTTTACTCAAAAAAATCGGGGGGGGCGTCCCCTCCCCCCCCCCCACTCCCTCCTGGATACGTCCTTGGCTACATGTGCAGTTATGTGTGGCTTTCTCTAATTCTCAGTGCTTCAACGTCGTGGTCGCTTAGAAATGAACGCCGGCTTTTTCGGTAAAAGGTATGCATGCAGGTAGTCTACGGAAAACAGAAGAGAAGTCGGCCGAAAAGTTTGGGTACCTCTGGGTTAGAAAGATGTATCGAAAGCCAGAACTTTCAGCACAAAAGAAAATCCGGTAAATCACGTACCGTGTCGCGCCTAAAACGCTTAACACATCCACGACACGAAGGCGATTAGAAGGGTCTACTTTCGCAGACGAATAGCGTGCGCCCTGACCGGTACTGCCGCCTGTAAATACACATAATGCAGCTGGACACGATCGCGTAGCCGATCCTTTAACCCTCTAGGTGGCGACTCGGGCGTCACGGACCTTGCCACTTTTATTTTTATTTCACTCATATTTTTATGCTGTCAAAACAACTGTGTGATAAGTCGCAAAGAGTCGTTTTGTGTTATATAAGTGAAAATATTTAAAAATAACTGCTTTACACAGTGCAGTACTGAGATTTTATAAAATAAAAATAAAACTTCGTAGTATAAATAACACGGGTATATTTTTTTAATTGTCAAAAATAATCTTCAGATAATACATAAATATGACCTACAGTTGTTTTTGCAAATAAGCTCTTCTTCGTCCTCTCCTAATCCCATTAATTCTGGTCGGGTCTTCTCACTTTTCTACGCCAGATCAAAAGATCTTGGGATGTCGGTTCAAACAATTGGGCTTTCTTGAGGTCTCTTTCGATGTTAGACCACTAAGATAGTGGCCTCCCTCTTTCTTTTGCTTAGGTAGTTTCATAGCAATTTGTACCACATGGTCGAAGCTTTGTCCTTTGATATGCCCATACCAGCGTAGGCGGTTTTCGGTGATCCTATCTGCGATTGGTGCAACCTTGAAGCTACCTCTTATGTGTTCATGTTCTTGCAAATATGCTAAAATTAAATAATACCGCAATAAAATATTGCAACCATCGGAAGTACCAGTGGGATAAAAATAAAATGTTTCTATGTAGATTTATGGGATGATTCATTAACTGTCTTTAATAGCCGGATTTGTCTTAATCTATCAAGGTACTTAGTTTATATATGGAATTCCAAAGAAAATATTATAATTTACTATAAATAACAATTTTATGGGAATTGAGATATGATAAAGGCTTGTTTTGCGAGCTGTACTTACGCAACGCAAATGCATATGAGTTTATAACATACTATGTTATTGGATGGAGAGTAATACTTTTTTATCTGTAAAGTTCATATAATTATTAAAATAATGTTTTTGTCGGAATCTAAGATGACGTAAACGTAACATATGGGTATTTAACCCTAGCAGGAGTTGGTAGAATAAGGCCAGCGCTACACTTGTCCCACGTACGCCACGTACGTAGCGCTGGACCTTGAATTTTCATGAAAGCAGACGCAACGTCGCGTGGGATTAGTGTGTCTGCTTTCATGCAAATCTAAGGTCCATATGTCATTAATGCGTTGCGTACGTTGCATACGCAGGACAAATGTGCTGGTAGCCTAATTAGGTATTTAACCAAAAACTCAACACCAATCACCAGTGAGACGTTTTCCGATTTGCAAATATTATCTCTTAAACACGAAATATATTTAATAAAATAAGTGAATATTTTTACTATTGGAAACATAGAATTGAAAACTAAAGTGAAAGTAAATCTTGCAGTCCAAACGTCCACTCCGGCATTATAAAAAATGTTTATTTCGCGTGTACACTCACTGTTTTAGAAATCGGCAGCGTTATCTGGTCACCGTATTATAATGTCCATGTTAAAAGGATTGAGGATATTCAGAAACGCTTCCTACGGCAACTCAACCGAGGTGCGAGCAGCCTTCTACAAAATAGAGTCCCTTGTTGACAGGCGCACTATCGCTGACATGGTCTATTTAAATAAAAGATATTATCGATGGCAAAGTCGTCGACAATAAAAGGCCGATAGAAAGAATCATACTGAGAGTAGGTATCGCTTTCCCAAACCAGGACGCTCCAGACGTTTCACTTACCATGATACAACACATTTCATGGGACGAATTCGGTATTAGTTTGATTGTGGCTTAATTTTAACGAGACATTTTAAAGTATTGTTATACAACCATGGCAAATCTGTTTTTTACGGCATTACACAAGGACTCACTGAGGCTATGCCATAACACCAAGTTACATTGAATCAATAATTAGTGGTCAATCTCAACATTTCTTTATATACAAGTTACATGCACTATCGCACTATACATTACATACGCACACCCTAATACAAGCACATAGCACCCTTACATGCCATCATCCCTGTTCTTGATTTCAACCCTATATTTCCCTATCAAAATAGCTACCTATATATTATTAGATTCTATAATTTGGTCATTTAAATATCATTGTAAAACCATTGTGGTGACTGAATCGGCTTTTATTACCTCTGATTACATTTTTTTGTGTAACAGACATTCTGATTTGCTGTGTTAATAGGCATACCGGTAAAGTAAAGACAATAAATGAAATAAAATCTATTCAAATATGAATAATTTAATTGTTTTTGCCTATTTAAAGCCCAATCACAAACACGACAAATCAGATCATGCACTGTGGTCACAATGACTCCCGGTTAAATTTGAGATGTTATACCTCAGGAACATACAAAAAAGTTAAAAATTCAATAAAGTCTGGCGAATGTCTGAGCATAAAGGTACGCTCAGCGAAACTTTATACAGAATAAACTTATTATACATTCAAACTGTTTCAAACATAGTTCAAAACACTTAAAAACGATGAATTTAGTAGTAAATGAGATAAATAAATTACTTCCCTCACAGTGGAGTGACGTAAGCGCTATTTTTTAGTTTTAGTTTTTTTTAAATTGTATCTATCCACGTGACGCTGTTTTGACTCCCTCAAGCCGGGAGTATTTCGTTTTGTGCATGCAGCGCGGAATACAGCGTGGTGCATTTACATATTTATAGGGATTTTAATACCCCATGGCTGCAGTGCAGGGTTAATTGTAGGATTTGCATGCATTGGTAGCCGTAGGGCCGAATCCACGTGCGCTTTGATCGCGTGCCATGTCTAGACACAGAATAAGATATACTTGTTTAATACACAAAATGCGACACGCCTTCACCAGATGCGACAAGCGATTTCCGATATTTGAAAAATCGACTTTATGTTTCAAGTATACTGACATTTTGTCTCCTGAGATTCAAATTGGCAAATTCGTATTTTAAATAGGATAGAAACTAATGAACCTTGAGAAATTAACCTATTCAAATTAACAGCATATTTTCCCGTATCAGTTACGCATACGCATCACATATCACTTTAGCAACTATCTAGAGTTTTCAACTACAACGGGCGAACCCGTCACCTTTTTAACGATTAGTCGTTCTTTTAGATTAGATTTAACAATAGTTAGATTAGTTTTAACGATTAGTCATTCTATCTCCCTGGAGTGAGCGCAGAAGACTTGGACAAGACAGTCCACGGTCTGGCTCCGCCACATACCGTTTTTTTGGTGATATCGTTATAGAGAGAAACATGTTAAATCATTTGCGGCACCTTATTGATGAGTTTAAGCGTTACTTCACTAACTCGTGCGATAATAATATTTATACATTAACGACGGATCCATTTCATGTTGATATAGACGCGCTGCCACAAACGTTTCAAGAGCATTCTTTGGAAATTAGAAATGATACTGCTGCCAAATACGATTTTAAAAGATGAATAAAATATTGTTTTGGATTAAGTATTTCAAAATGCATCCCTCTATAGCAGAGCAAGCGCTGATTTGTTCAGTTCAGGCATTTTCATCAGTTGTAGCAATTGAAGCGAAATATAGAAGCGAACTCGATGTTGCTGTTGTACAAGAACTGTTAAAATTTTGCAAAACAGTTAAAATCCTGTTAAAATTTGCAAGCATACATCTCGCGTATGTACCTACGTAATTATATAAGCAATAAATAAAACCTATGTTATTAATTAATAGTAGTGCAGGGGCGTGGGCATTTTACTTTGGCAGCAAGGGGGCGTGCTAACATTAACTTTCAGTATCCCTGGTGTAATGTAAGAGTGATCGTCATTCGTGTCATATCTGTTGTTGTGACTAAAACACTTCTCCGCGATTGATCCATGACGCAGGGCGGGCGGGTGGAAGGGAACGGAACGCAGGGCGGGCGGGCGCAAGATGATCGCTGAGAGGCGAGTGCTTTATTATGGGTGCAGTGTGTTTATGGCGGCGTGGAAAATAATCACCATTGCTGCGAGATTTTTGTGTGGTCGAGGTCTCCGCGCCTGCCTGTATTGAGCGTACTGTACGCAATGATTCGCAAGGACGCGTACGGAGGTGTCACTATCGTATCGTGACTGTGATACGGACGGATAATTGATAACCAAACTACAGTTTTTAAGTTGAAACTCCTATTTTAAATAAGGTTGAAAGCAAGTAAATATATTGTAAGGAATATAAAACACGACTGCCCGTTACAAAAAGGGAACAACTGTATTTATAATATTTTTTAAATAAATATTTGTGGTTTAAGTATTTATCTATATAGATACATATATATTTTGTAATGTACTAAATCAGACCTTTCATACGACACTAACCATGATATATTAATGTTAATTTATTAACATTGGAGATTTAGATATTTACTAGGAATAAACGGAAAACATACATACATGAATTTTGAACACATAGCACTTCTTTTTTGGGCAGTGTAAAAAGATCATGCAGCGAGATGTTATTAAGCGAATTTTATTTTTCAACAAATAACCAAAGGCAGGGCGTGAATGGGTCAATATACACAAAAACTAATTAGCAAGCCTTTTCAGTCTACACGAGTGGATCTCTAGGATTCGTCACATGACTTGTTTTAAATAAAAAGTCTGAAATATACGCAAGAAAAAGTACGGTATTCGACCAAAAGCTTTCACTTTCATTATAAAGACAGTATTTGAAGTATTTGTGCTGATCGTTATTTATAAACTCACCATTTGCAATAGGGTAGGAGGTACAGGAGGGTAGTGACGCACCCCTAACAATAAAAACAATTTACTATACATTTATTTGCTAATAAAATATTTGCTATTAAATATAAGAATAATAATCCTAGAAATCTCATGCAAATCCTAGACATAAAGTAATAGGACCTTTTAAAAAAACCTAATGAACTCACAATCTATTAAAAATACTTTTAGGCTTTATTACCACCCTCACAGAGGCCGCATAATATCGCTCGTATCAACACTTATTCCCTAAAATTTAAATTCCTGAAACAAAAAATATATTATCGGGTTTATTTTTAGTATCTCAATTGTTCAATTCTTCTTCTTAAACTGTCTTAAATCGATGCTACACTTATATATTTATTGAGTTTTTTTTGTTGGTATTTTCATGATTTCCTTTTTAGTTATACTTGTATCCAATCTATTCCAGCACTTTGTTTTTCTTTATTAAAAGGATTTGAAAATCTTGTAAAATGCATTTTTTTTAAAAATAAAGTAATATTTTTTTTTGCTATGGGCAATACCTTTTTCCTGCCGATTGTGTTGTTGCTCGACATTAATGCCTTAAACCAAAACCCACTATCGCACGTGGGTTTCCGTTCTGAGATGATCCAGTAATGTTCAAGGAGGATTGGAGCCGTTCACACCACTGATCACAGGGCTGAAATTGGAATATTCTGGCCAGTTCGTCGAGAAGCAGTAAGCAGCATATTCTGAATTCGATTATCCAGACAGGAGAGACCCAAAAACCTTGATCGTTTTCGAATTGAGCAGAATCTAAGTTGGGGTGCTTATGGGCCCTGTTGCAGTTAGGCAACTAAGACCCTTGTGTCATGGGTCGGCGAAACTCACGGGTCAACACCCATCTGGAAGCCTCCACTCAGAAGTGCGAACCCGGGCAGGTCTCGTTGGAGCAAGGACAGGGCAGAATCTAAAACATCAAGATAACCATGATTCATACATAAAGATATGCATACTCATCAGATTTGGGTTCATCTAACTCTGGTCACATCAGTCGCTGAACTCATCCTGTGTAGATTATCCTAATGCAAGAAATTGTATATTCATCGTGCCCAGATTAGATCGGGAGCTTAAGTGGACCAATTTCAATCGATATCGATAATTCGCATGTGACACGCTAGGTATCAGATGATTGAGGGGAAAATAATGATGATGGTGACTGTGGCGAAGCGTTTCCTGTCGCTTTATGCATACGTTTACTCTGCCATCTCTACATAAACTTGCAGCCCCTAAGCGTCAATTAAATTTAGATACCCACAAATACAGGTAGAGCCAATATTGTAATTTATTAGTGTTTTAATTTTCGATGTGTTCAAATATGAAGTCCGCCCTAAGTTTAGGTTTATAGTTGAGGCCCGTTTCCTTAATAATACATCAACATTTATCTCAAAAATTAATTTTTGATGGTTTTATGTACGTTTTAACGAGCTGGATATATCAGTAAAAAGAAATGTCCATAAAAAACATGTTTTTTTTTGCATTTTCAATATGTAACTTTTTCAAAGTAATTAAACATTCAATGAATACTCTGTGTCGTGTACGGTTCGCGCGCCATCTCCGGGGAATCGGGGGCTGGGCAGAGGACAAATGTGCGCTGCCCGATACCGTCGCTTTATACACCGCACTGTCCGTTTACTAGCGTCAAGTACAACACTAGGACAGTGCGGGGTATGAAGCGATGATCGGGGACGGTGAACATCCGCCCGCTCCCAAGCCCCCGATTCCTCGGAGGTGGCGCACGAACAGTGGGTTGGTTTTTGAGTGCTATTAGTGATGATGCTGACACACTACGAGACATGTTATAAAAGAGTGATACTGAAGAATCAGTAATTATAAAATTGACAGTATTAAGATTTTGTGAAAGCAATATATCTACCTACTGCAGATGTATCGTTTTAAAAAAGACTCTCCCTAATAAGAGTTATGATTTGAATATTCATTTGTTATTATATTATTATTTTATTTTGAGATAGAATCGGGGCCATATATTGGGCTACTGAACGTAAGAGAAGAGTTGCGTTGCGTTGTTACAAAGAAGTTGCGTTTTGTAGTAAAATCCTAGCTGTTAAAACGCCGTATTGCATGCTAAGACGAAGCCTCCGTCACTAAAACCACGTGACGTTGAACCAAAAAACGCTCTAATCTATATAGATCAGAGGTTCTGCCTTTATAAGGTCCCCCGTAAACCATTCAGGGCAAATATTTTTTTCAGGGTGAGAGTTGCTGGATGCTACTCAATGAAATGAATCATCGAAGCATTGGCATATTCTGTCATAGAAAAAGTAACACAGCAGTCGACGTCGACTAACACAGCTTTGCTTGTCATACCAGGTTCAACCAACTCCGGAAGGGTCAAACGTTGAACCTGCCGTATGTAGATTTTTCTAATAGGTAGAATTTTATATATTCCCCTCAATGATAATGGGATCGCTTATAATATGGGCCTCGCCGGTGGCACGAGGGGTCCATAATTTCCCCGAGTGGAATTACCTCAGTTCGAAACCCATAAGGCTCCCACACGCCAAACTAGGAATTCCGTGATCGAAGGCGATCTCGCGTGATCCGGGAAGATTAAATGAAGAATGTAAAACTGGAAGCATTCTAACATTCCGAATCACCCGATCATCACTCTCCCACAAGAAAGTGCCTGAATATTTTAAAGTTTGATACGGCAACCATATAGTTCACTACTACCATATACACACGCCATGGAGAAAATTGGTTGGGTAGTATTTTTTTCATTTATTTTTTAAAAACATTACAATATAGGTATACAGATCCCACAAAGGCTAATGGCTTGTCTGTGGGTTATTTACAAACAATGATGTGCAACATAGTATCGGTATACTATACCCTAAGTTTTTTTTTGTAAAAACTTCTTTCGTGGACAACTTTCAGCATAACTTTTCACTCGATAACTGTTTTTTTTCTGCTCAGCTCACATTTTAGAATACCTCAAGTTCTACACGACGACGTAGAAACCGCGTATGGTAACCCTTTCGGGTGCGGAGTCACCGCTGTTTCATTTGTCGCGTGAATTTAATTTCAACCTATCCGACCCTGCTTGATGACTTAAGCACACAAACACGCAAATTGAATACGCTTAGCATTATACGATGATCTATGTATTTTTAGAATATACACGCCACTTCGACTCGCAGTACTTAAACCACGAGATGTATTACATTATTTGCTGACAACATAATCGGCTCATCGATAACTCTGGCGCTCCTTAGTATTGGAGCTTTATAAACGACGTTTTCAGGTCAAAATATACACCAAACTAGAAAAAATCGGAAATAAATTGAAGGACTACTGACTAATGACAAGAGGTCAAAAGATAGGTACGAACAGACAAACCACCTTGTTTTCCTATTTTTTAATTTTTAAATGTATAGGAGGCCTTCACATTGGTACTGATGCCATGGAGCAGGGACATTAGTACCTAATGTCCCGGCTGGAATTAAATCCATTTTTTAATGTTCAGTAGTCATGAAACTTTTTTTGTGGCTTATTAACTCTTAAAATGACAAAATTGTATATAACAAAAATTCTAGGAACCAAAAGATGTGGTAAGCTAAATTAGAAAGGCCACTCTGAATTAAATGGATGCGTTAATAGAATACATAACACTGAGTGTACATTTTTAGCGATGTGTACCTCAAGGTTCAATCCTATAACTATGCCGATTGTGTAACGATTGCCGGCATCGAAAATGATATGCAAATTTATTATTGATCACATAAGTCCATACCGACGGTATGTAAATTATAAGGTCAAATATCGTATAGTATATAGTAGGTTAAAATTGTGATATTCAATGACGTTAATATCCAAGTAAATTAAGAATACAGTATTAAATATATTACTGACTTTTATTACCTCAGATTTGTTATATACGTGTAGCCCATTCTAAACCAATTATGAATTAAAACAAAATGAGGAATATTCCTATTTAAATAACCCAATTCGTTGTAATCTGATTGTTATCAATTTAAAACTTATTGTATTTTGTACTTAAAAAAAGACGTTCTGTTTTTTTATTTCACCCCTTGTAATGAATGAATGAATAAGTGTCATCATTGTACCATTATTGCTTAAAAATATTATTTATATTTATACATTATTTATTAAGCGGAGGTAATAAGCTCTTACTGGCTAAAATTACTATTAACATTATTGTTACATTTCTATATACCTTAATGACAACACAACTATGATAAGAGTAAATAATTTCACTGGCAATTTAATTAAGTACTACATTTAATAAAATATATATAAACAAGATCAAAAATAATATGCTTCAAGGGAAAGTGAGGAGACGAGGAGGGGATTATAGGATAGGAAGAGAATTACTTAGGGAGACACATGTAGTGTTTCTTCATAGACGATTGAAAAGTAGACAAATTGGATTCCTTACAAATCGTAATGGACCTAATACCATAATCTTGCTCTGTGAACCGGATCATGAATAATAATATACGGTGGACTGATACAATAGTATATATAAAGAGCTATTCTGACTCGAACGCAGGGCTTGGAAATTATGGCTTGCAAAAGGGAGGAAAATGCTCTTTTTTAAGATAGGTAGGGTACAAGGGATTGTTTACTACATTATAGAGCATTGAGAGTACATATATCCATATTTCCGTACATACATACAGTACATATAGTCACTGTAGACGATTACTGACACTGACGATTAAAGACACTGTAGACAATTACAAAATGAGGAAACATGATCAAAGGAGAATAGGCATTTTGGGCCCAATTTCTAATAGCTGTGAATCATATACATACCCTCTCTCTGTAGAATACTTATCTCCTATATGTTGAACAGGTATTATCGAACATATGATCTCTTTAGGTAGAACATTTATTACTAGAATGACTAATTATAATTATGAGCCGTCTCTGAGTTATATTAAATAAAGGCTAATTAACTGATATCCCCTAGGACACGTAACACATCCAGGCAATGTATGCTTAATAACTGTTTAAACGAAAATCGTAGCAGAATACCCGAAATAATAAAGAACATTCGCTTTGTGAGTACAAACTATACGATTCCTAAGATTGCTCGAGTTTGTCAGCAGTATATGAAGGGGAAATACTGGGATATGTTGCTTAAACCCTGTAATGTGTCTCATGATTTCTTTGCCGCTCTGTTTACTGAGGTATGTAGTATGCTAAGGTCAGCTGTCCAACATGGTGTACCAAGTGACCGTACATCATAACAATGGTATGGTACATTAAACAATAGATTCAATCTCTTGGCTGTGTGATTTATCGGTTATACAATTTTAATACGTCTTCACTGCAAATATTATATTTTAAATAAATAATTGGCATCATATTCACGTTAGGTTTTCCGTGTAATTATCTATATTTAAGAAGATTCCCAAATTCAAAACTCCAAAACGGCTCATAATTGTGGTAAGTTGTAGTAGTCATAAATATTCTTGATAAATAGATCTTTCCAATGGTAAATACGTTATTGTTATTGAAGAGGTGGGCTCAGCGCCCATACATTTTCGCCCATTGCTCTTTACGGAGGTGTAATGAGTATCTTATGTATAGATTCTGTAATCTCCTAATTTATGTAACTTGCTTTCTTTGACATATAAATAACTGGAATCGACATAATCCAACAGAAGCAACAGTAACGAATGGATTAATGGGACTTTACTGACACTTTCTCCCGCTAGAGGGCGCGGCGGCGACCAACCCAAAGAGGTGTGAAGAGGCTGCTAATCGCCCGTAGCGCCACCTACAAAAATTTTTGCACACACATCCCAATAGAAAGGGACTTATATACATAACAATTAACGATGCTTATGTAAAGAAGTAATAATGTCAACGTTCAACTCATTAATCCATGTCGTATTGGAATTATACACTTCTGAAGTTTTGTATATATGGATGATTTTGTGAAATACACTAGTTATTGACTCATGTTAAATGGTATTTATTATGTAATAGGGTTTTATGATAGGTCGTTACTTGAATCAACATAATCTAAAACAATGAATCAAATCAACTAAAATCAAGAGTGGCAAAGGGTTACACGAAGCTTAGCAATAGGGTTCGAAATTACCAATTCTCTTTTGTGCATTATTCGGAGGTTATTAAACCGAAGATGATCCGATTCGTTTAATTCGAAGCTTAATTCGATTCGAAGTTTATGAAACAATTAAGGATTCCTTTTGATTGGATTGATTAGGCTTTCCACAATATTTAGTTCCATTCTTTAAAAAAAATGATGGCGTCTTTATGAACGGCGGTCGACTTGACACGTCAGACCACTTGAATTGTGATTCGCGGGCTGTCGCTGCGTGCAGCATGGCTTGTAATATAATAGCCGTCTATGGCAATGCGCACGCGCACGATATCCTTTGATATAAACACGAAGAGAAATTTTATGTTAATTTCGGATTTAATGCAATTTGCCTGGAAGAGTTTTCATGCTCCGCAGCAACTCGATAAGTGTCCTGATTAGAGATAGGCATCGTTCGCAGAAGTAATTTTTTGTCGTAATCACACGTTTGCCATCTCCAGGGCGTTTGCCGCACAGGCGAGACTTACACAGCGGAACATTTTATAATATATTTTCCTTCGGGTATCAGATGCACTTTTTTATCATTGTACTTTTACAGGCCATTTACAGCTTTTCCCATGAAGACTGTTGCACTCGTCAGTTTTTAATAGCAATTAAATACTTAAGTATTTTATTGATATAATCTAGATGTGTTGCAGGTAAAATTAAATACTATTAATAATCATAATGGACGTAATTATATATTTATTACTTAATATATTTTTGTCAATATCAGATAAATATTCTACTGGTTAAGAGCCCGTTCACATATTTTTTCCAGAAAGGCAAGAAAAGTGGATTTTTGGCGTTCTAATTCCAAGAAATAAAGAGATTTCTACAAACTTTAATTACTGAATTACCTGGACCATTTCTTGATGTTGACCATAGCGGCCTTTAATTTGCGATGTAACGAATATTATTTACTTATTCAGCCCATTTTCCGAAAGTCGTTATTCGTAAAACGCTCGGAAGGCAAACTTTGAGCTCCTTAATACAGTAATATCACTACAACGAAAACCGTATACTATTTTTTTTTATGTCCGTCATGTATTCTTGATGTACACTACGGCTTTATTTTTTCGTTTTTTGACCACATATCCAAGGTATACATTACTTACAATTACACAAAATTAAAAAAAAATCTTCCTGTATCATTCTAATATTCTCAGAAATAAAATAAGATTCTTATATAATACTTATACTATATTAAAGTTAACTCTTTTAGCAATACGACATAATATAAATTATTGTCATTAGAAAGGAGAAAACACTGCAAAAAACAATTAGAAATTGTGTATATATTTGCTTGCGCAAGAGAAGAGCGCTCAGTGCCGCGGTTTTTCTCCCAGGGTTGAATAGTTATTTATTTATTTATTTATTTATCTATCCTATCTTTTATAGTTACATCCAAAAAAAAATGCGTTCATTTTTTCAACTCATTTTAAAAGAATACCTACGCTATTTTGTAATACGGCTCTTAATTAAGTTCGCCCGGTGCGCATCAATAACAAATAACCATGTATACCTATTTATTTCGCAAAAACGGAAAATAGCATTTGAACTCACAAAATTTCTCTATCTTGCGCCTAAGTTCTATAATATAATGAATTTATTACCCTGATATTACTAAGATTAGGACACAAAAAAAATTAAAAAACAGATTAAACAGATAATGTAAAAGGCAAACGCCTTTCCGGAAAAGCAATTCCTAGTGAACGGAGTATTAACCACAGTAAAAAGGCTACACAAATATATTTTTATAAGGCTATAAATTAAAATGAAACATAGTTAAGTCACAAAATAGTTTGTAACCTTAAATATAAAGTGTCTATTAATACATACATTTAATGGATTTCATTTGAGGGTGTACCATCTCAACGATTGTGAATACGTATACCTCGACATCAAAAGCGAGTTTCGTTAGTGACCGTTTCCAGTCTGCTCATCGTCGCGCCTGATATTCGAACCAAAATATTTTTGGACCTTTACTCAAATTGCACCGCGTGTTTCACAGTTAGGTTGATGCTGCCGACATATTTCAAAACGAAGACCACCACCACTGTATTTGGACATACAGAAGTGACAAGTATTTCTTATTTTTCTTAAGGCTAAAAAAGAGTCCACTGGCTTCTCTGTTCACTGACTATATTAAACTTCCTAAAGACGTCTACCTATAAGATGCTTCATTTGTAGATATATTTTCTACTTACATTACTTGAGCCCCCCGAGCCGCGAGATTTCGCGAGCGCATGTCGTTGAAAGACTATGTATAATTATGGAAATTTTAGATTTATTATGCCGGCCGACCAAAATATTAATTTCTCCCCAACCGTTGTTGCGATAATTCAAATAAAAACGTCGTTTTGTTCCCGATGAAATTTGATATTAGAATATTGGAACTTTAGAATACTAACTTTAGAATACTACTAACTAGAATACGAACTTTAGAACTTTGGTATACTAGAATATTAGTATATAGAATATTAGTCCCAACGAGGCGCAACTGTGCTTTTACGTTTGAGTCCGATCGGTCCCTCTGAGGCTCGACGGGTTAACTAGCATAATTTACTGTCTTGCTCTACAGTATATAATATGAAATGACAAACTTTCATTTTGTAATAACTTCAGTACTTAAAGTAACCTCGTAATAAATTATAGTCTACCATGGGGAGGACATATAATCCCGGCATCTCAAAACTCCCCTTATCCACTTGTGATCGAAATTGAGTTAGGTTGTATCCCTTTATATATAGACGAACGCATCTTTTAACATCGAGGTAACAAAAACTGCTTAAATCCAATATAAAATCAACCTATAATCAAACTAAACTAGCCTTTTATATTTTTTTATGTTAGGAAATATGCACATTTAAAAAAAAAATATTGAATAAATAACAGAAAAAGAATACATTGCATGACAAACTAGTCCGGGTTCTGTTCTAAGGTAAACGTTTAATTACTTGTGCGTGCTTGCTCAATACTGTGCTTATATATATAAAAAAAAGTTTTTTTCACTGTGTATATTCTCTATAAAACTTCATATCTATTTTTCGTCATATCTATTTTTAGAATTTATAACTCCTTAACTCCTTTTTTTATAAATACATTGACAAAACAGTCGTAATAAACATAACTGGTATTTTCCGAGCGCATCCCGAACGCATCCCTTCCGTTTTATTTGAATAGCAGCTGTTTTTACGTGATAGTGCCCTTTACTGGTATTCTCCAGTCTCTTCTTCTAATATCAAAGAAGTGTAGCTTATTATTCTAATAGTATTTTTCCAATATGATGTAGTATTTTCTCAAAAATGGCGGAGTTTAAAAAATATTTGAGATATTTCAACGACAATTTTACAATGTGGTTTCGGCCTAACAAAGCACGTGTAAACCGATTTTTTAGTCTTTACGTCCAATATTTTGAGATTAAAGTATGACTAGCGCGCCCCTTGGTGGACCGATTTTAACCACAATCTTTTGAACTCTTGTCATGACCTTATGATGCATGCTAAATTTTAGCTCAATCGGATTAACCATTTGGACGCTATCGTGGAGGAATACACACACACAGACACACAGACACACTGGAGTGTGTTCGAAATACTTTCCCTCTGCTGGCAAAGTGAAATCACTAACGTCAGTTTCCAATAATCGAGCAATGAACCCCCATCAATGCTTTGAAACTAAAAGGCAATAGCAATATACTATGGGATCCAGCTCTGGAAAATCACGAAGAGGAAGAAGACATTTTATTTTGCGAGATGCAAGAATATTCTGATGACCTTCATATTATTTTTTATATGATATTTCGTTGATTGGAATAATGAAGGTTGTTTTATTATTGAATTCTAGATCACAATAGTATCAAAACTTGTCTATCTTGGGATTAAACGTCATCTTATCCAGTTTATTGAAACAGGAATCTCCTTTTCCAAAAAAAGACTTCTTAACATTTGCCCCAAAGGAAATAAAAGCGTTTCCTGTAAAATTGTAAAAGTGGATATGAAGATTTTTCTTTTATTTATTTTCGGGACTATTGGTTCTTACGAATCGTCAAATATTTGCCAAACGAGCAAATTTGAAAGAGCTTCCTAGTCCCAGATACATAGATTATATGCTGTAATTGTCTATATAGAGCCTTCTCTTTGTTATGCAGTGGTTACAGTTGTGGAAGCTCCATTACTTTTGTCATAATTCTCAGTCTATTTTATATACATTAAACATAATAATAATTATTATTTCAATCATATTGTGAATACATATACATACAATAATTGTTATGTCTACGTATGTTTATATTACATCTTTACAGATTGGTCTTAACTGTAATGTTGATTTTTATATGAAATGAAATAAATAAATAAGACAACATTATCCAATTTTTGAAACCATGAGTGCCATCTACGCGTTGCGCTACGTAGTAAAATCCTATTTGCCACATCGTACTACGACGTTGAGCAACCTAATACGCTATATAATCAATGCTGTTATTTTGTCTTTGTGGAATATACACGTTACCGATCAGTGGATCCTGATATCTGATCAGTATACTAAATTTTTATATAGTATCGTGCATGGAGAAACCTTCTCTTTTAAGTATAGTAACTAATATGGTTACAGTACATTTTTGCAGGTTGGATGTGTACCTAAGTTTTCTGATTTATATTTTTCCAAAATAAAACATTATTTCCTTATTTTTTTAAAAGTAGTTATTATATTATATCGACATTAAAATTTCTGAACTCAGGTGTCAGTTTCCATTTTAAACCTTTTTATTATGTACATTATTTGTGAGA
This sequence comes from Micropterix aruncella, assembly GCA_944548615.1. NCBI lineage: Eukaryota > Metazoa > Arthropoda > Insecta > Lepidoptera > Micropterigidae > Micropterix > Micropterix aruncella. The sequence goes on from OX155956.1 coordinate 26,781,201, forward strand.
CATAGAGCTCAACTAGACCTATAAAAGTATTATGAATAGATTTTATCTGTTTTGGCATACAGATGACCTACTTTAAATCGCGTGAAAACCGCGGCGCATTTATTAAACAGTGACACTAAATTTTGAATTGTGACTCTTGTCACAATTTTAGAATATTTCCCAGAAAATAAAGCTCACACTCATCTTTCCTTCCGGTGAATTTCTCAAGTCGCCACTTCTACTTTCCGTGACACAGACTTTGTCTGAATAATATACTGTAATTTTAGCGGTGTTAGTTGTGATAGACGACATATTCTATGTCACCGCGGCAATGAATCATACCTCTAGTTGGCTCCAGCGGATGTATGCGGGGATTTTCCTTCTAAATGAGTTAGTGTCTTTATTTAAACGGTAGAAATTATTTTTACAATTAAATAATGACCGTCGGTCCTTTCTTGAAAATGGTGGAATTTTCATCTATCGAAGAAATGATGCGGGATACAGACGCAAAAATAAATTTTCAAAAGAGCGCTGTGATACATTCGAGGGAACACTGTGAGTCGTTTGAAACTAGCGTTATTAAATAGGTACATAGAGATTTTATATATTTTTTAAATTGTTATTATTATCTCATTAACCTTATAACTGTATTAATATATCTCCCATATATACATTCTATCTCATTTAATTCAATTAAAATTATTAACTGAAGTTTTTGTGTAATATATGAACTGTAATAGTTATAGTATATACACTTATATGATGTGATTACACTGTGTACATGCTGACTACAATTGCCCTTATTGTCCATATACGACTATTGAGAAAGTGAGTAAAATAAAGTACCTTGGAGTTATTGTAGATGATAAGCTCAACTGGAAGGACCACATACAGGGTACTGCATCAAAAGTCCGCCAACTTATCCACACATTTAAGGTACTAAGGAGTGTAATCCCAAAACCTTTAATCAAAACCATCTATTACGCTTTAGTCAATAGTATACTATCATATGGGATCCTTGGATGAGGTGGCCCGTCACTTTCAGCTCTAGATCCCTTGATTAAGGCTCAAAAGTCAATAATTAGGGTAATCAATAAAAAGCCTTTTAGGTTCTCCAGCGACCACTTATTTAAAGAGTTCCGAGTCCTAGGCATACGCCAATTATATGTGAAAGTATCAACAACAATATTTTATTACACCCACACAGAGCGGCATATGATTAAATCTCACTTTATCAGAAAACGCGCAGTTACAGCCATGCAACATGATGTTCCCCTTAAGACAACTAAATTCGCCCAACGACATTTTTCTTTTCTAGCTGTCTGACTACACAATATAATACATTCGGAATTAAAAGTGAAGGTAGATGAGCTAGGAAGGAACAAAACGGAGACATTAGTTAATTATTGTGCTGTATAAGAATACCTAACTACATAAAATTACTACTTTTATGTATATGTATAGATTATATGTATATATGTATATATGTGTATGTATACGTGTAGATGTATATGTATATATGTGTATATGTATATATGATTATTTAATATTATTGTGTATATTATGTTACTAAATTATAAGTATATGTAAAATTTGTGTAATATAGAGCTACCACCTAAAGCAATGCTACATTATGTTACACTTACCAACTAAAAAAAAAGGAAAAAATAATAGGTACATAAAAGTCTACTTTAGTACGGGCATTACTCCAGCAAGGTAGATTTTAATCTTATTAATCTAGTATTATAAATGTGTGTGAAATAATAATAAATAATGATTACCCAAGATTGCAGCAATTACCTATATACACCTGACAGATGAACGCATTAGTAAAATTGATATCACCTCGATACAGGCTCTGCATAGTGAGGTGATAACATCCTGTCGAAGCCGCACTTTTTAGTAACTAAAAACCAATAAAAAAAATAAAAGTTTTTTTTCCAAAAAAACCTTCATTTTTTTTATCTACATTTATTATTCCGGAATCCACGCTTACATAAATTGGTGAGTACCTAGGTATAATTAACCCGGCGTGTGTAAGGTTAGGTGTAATACACCCATACCCTTACCCTAATACAGTGTTTTTCAACCTTTTTTAGTTCGCGACCCCCTTTTTGGTAAAAAATAATTAAAACTCTTACGCGACCCCCCTTAAACTGTCACTTAGTTCTGTCGATCCGCCCCCCCCTAGTCTCTTCGACAGATGTAACTGTAAGCATTCAATAAATACGTTTTTTTGTAAAAACAATGGCGGAAAACCACATTAATTTTAAATGTTTTTCACTTTCGAAGCTGTACTTACCTGTTTCCATCTTAGATCAACCTAAAGTTTTGCAAAAGATATAACAAAAACACATAATAAATATGTTTCTCCTCCGAAGCTGTAAATGTTGGCATGGTATATAATAAAGATTGTATAATATTTTCGATATTTATTTTTAGATAGTCTTGCGATCCCCCGGGAGTCTCTTCGCGACCCCCCAGGGGGTCGCGACCCTCTGGTTGAAAAACACTGCCTTAATACATCGCTCAATATTTCAAAAGCGAGTTATTGAAATGCGTTGTGCGTCTGAGTAGCTGCGCAGGGGGAGGTAAGTAAGCGATGAGTGTCACCACGCAGTCGACTGCTGACCGGTGCGGCGGCGGGGTGACAAAGTCAAAGTTGCTGCCGGGTGAGTTATACCAACCTTACTAGCCGAATAAAGTGAAAAGTTGAAGAAAGTTGTTTCATTTGTTTTGTTCATTGTCTATTTAGATGAAAAAATACTTTTCGTTAGTTTTTTAAATATTTTAATAACAAAAAAGAAATATGTGCCATATTATCTTACAATATAAGCTAGAAAAAATTGGTTTGTTAAATAAGCAAATAAATTTTAAAGAACCATACTTAAATGTTTTTATTTTATCCATTTACTTTCTTTTAAATATGCAGAATAATTATATAAAAAAGGAAATATTAATAGTCTATACTAAAACGTTGAAATGTTTAATCAATCATATTATGGGTTTGTCACACCCACCCTACGCTCCGTGTTATAACTTCTAACCTTATGCACGCTGGGTTAAGAAAAATATATGTTAATAAATTATTTTTAACCGCAGCAATGATCTGGGCCTCGTTATAGTTTAATAAGGGGCAGGTAGCAGAGCTTACGAAAGTAATTAGAAAGTGATTCCACCTACTTTAGTATACCACTAGTGTTTAATGTTACCGGAAAGTAAAAAAAAATACTTGTTTTGGAAAGGAACCATTTTCAAACTATGATAAAATGTATTTACCGATATTCAAAATATGTAAACAAGTCGCATTTTACGTACGTACTTACGTAGGGACTTTATTTGAAAATACTACTACACATATACTAAATTCGCAATCTTCGCAGGCTACAAGAACTTGAACTACAACTTTTTTTTTATATATTGTAGAGTTGTGAAAGTATACTTGACTACAAAAAAAAGAGTAAAAAAAATAAATAAGTAGTATTTATTTCCAATACAACCATAACAATTGTGTAGGAATGACATTAATTAATCTTAAACTAATTACTCAATTTAGCCATGAGATGATATACAATATATACATTTAAACTTACCAATTTACAAAAACAAAGACTATATCATAACAGTTTACAACAAAATAATTAACAATAAATAACATGTATTATATTAAATGGGTAGATACGATGCTATGTATTTTCATAATATTTTAAGAAGTAGTTATGAGCATACATGTTGATTTTAAGCAGATAGACTCGGATAGATCTCTTGAAAATATCGATGTTTTTAATCGCTTTTAATCTTTCAGGCAATTTATTAAAAAGTTTGGGGCCTATGTATCGACTAGACGCCTGGAACTTGGCAGTACGTGCTACGAACGGTTGGAGATACTGAGTTTTTTTCCTGGTGTCATGCTGATGTACTTCCTCGTGGGATATGGCCGAGCTCTTATTGCTATCGAATTCGCAAGAGTAATTTGTGGAATTTTTATATATTGATCCCGGGTCGTATAACGTCAGAATTTCATGATTAGGAGGTGACTTGACAAACGGTGTCCTGATACCGTGAAATCATTTCTCATATTAATGGTGTAATAATGTCAAAAGTCAAACCCATATACAATTTACGAATATTATACATATTCTGTCAAATGTCTAGACATTTTCCAGATTTATTATGCGACCTGTTTAACTAGAAACATTTAGTAGAGACTACTTTTTTAGATATGGCAGAAATGAGACTACTCATATATTTGTCGATCTTACAATTACGAATTTCTTTTGCGCGATTCAAAATTTCTACAATTTTGAATCGTAAAAATGTCAATCGTACCTTTGAGTATAATTTTAAACAGCCTCTATATATTATTATACTATTTGTGTGAAATTGTAAGGAAAATTACGGTTTTCCTCACACAGGATTTTTATTTGCATTTCATCCATTTAAACTGGATCCATGACCTCGGGCGTCAGCGATGTTGAAAGGCACTTTGTTCAGATTTACTTTATTCATCGTTATTGCTTCAATGGTCGGTAAGGGTTTAGGCTCCACTGTCCGTTTGGGAGCTAATGGGCCCTTGCTGAGTTGGCCACGAAGACCCATTCTGTTTCAGGGTCGGTCACACTCACGGGTCAACACCCATCCGATGGCCTCCACGCATGGGGTGCGAGCCTGGGTAGGACACTGGGTCAACCAGTCTCCCCTGGGAATCAATCCTCTGGCGCTCCTGGACGGTCTGCGCACCGAGCGGCGCAAGCCAATCGATTGTGCTCTCCGACTAACAATCGGGGGAGTCTGGGAACTGTATTGTTTCCTATAGAGCGGGGGTAGTTGTCTACCTTACGGCGACTGCTCTTGAAATGACCATTGGCCATCCGATCCCGGTTCAGAGTCGGGCAAAGGACGCCTTGGTCCGCGAAAGATTCGGTGCACTCCGTTTCACCGCTTCGTAAGGGAGAGGACCTCGCAAGCGACCTCGAACTCGGAACCAATCGAGAGACCGGAGAAATCTGGTCACAATTGGAAGTGAGGGCGCGAGTATCCCGAGCCCGCCGGGTTTATTCCTGGCTCACTCGCGGTAAGGCGTTGGACTCTCACGGGTTGTGACGTAGCTGGACGTAGAATGTACTGTCCAAAGTCTTCTTCGTTCACTGCAGGGCGACAGAACGACTAATCGTTAAAACGTCCTGTGGTGACGGGCTCGCCCGTTGTAGTTGACACCGCAAGATGTCCGTTTGGGAAATCGTGGAGCTTTCGACAGCGAGTCCACTTTGCTGAAGGCTTTGTTGTTGCCAATTGTCGCCGTGGTATTTTCATGTGACATTATGAAATTAAAACACGTAGCCAATTAAAAAATATTAAGCGGCCTCTCCTTAGACCTTTTTAACTTCTGAGAAGTTAAAAAAAATAAAATTTTAACAAACGAAGTGATGGTTAAAATAAAATACTGTTCTGTAATTTCCACAAATCAAAAGCAAAACGTATGTTTAGGTTTACTTAACGATTTCGTTTTTAAAATTAACTGATATCATTTTTAAAATAGAAACGTCCTCACTTGGCTGTACTCATAGTAAAAATGACCATCCTTTAGTTAGTTAGGCCCTTTTTACAAATTAATTTATGCAATGTAAACTCAAAAGCAGTCGAAATAAATTCAAATACTTTATAAAATTGTCAACAAAAAAATATATATTCAGAATAGATCTTGTCCAAATTGAAATATAAAATGTTCAAATGGCTGAATTACTGCTATGTACATACATATCGGTTAAAGTTTTCCAGTAGGTGCTCCCTTTCTACTAGTAATTCCTAAATTTAACGGACTCTTCGAGATAAAGATTCGAATAAGGTCATAAATCGAAAAAAAATTGACAGCAAAATTAACTTGTTACCAGAACAATAATTACAAATCGTTACATAGTGCTCAATACAATCTCGGCCTCCAATATACAGAAAAATCTTTAGGGTGAGATGAAGTTGTGATCACAATCAGATAAAATGTGTTTAAATTAGAGCTTGTAGGCGGCAGTGACCGAAGTCATCGTTCGAAGGACACGATGCACAAATTGCAATATGTGGACGCTCATCCGATATCGATCAATCATAATAATGGGTTCCGCCCAGTATTTGTGTTTTGACTGTTGAATCATCGCACAGCACAGAGCGCTTGCGCCTCGTGTTTAAACTCCTTTACGAAATAATGTCGCGTAATGTGTCTGACGACATTCCTATGTTTTTAGTTTAGGTATCCTACCTATGCAGTGTTTAGTTTAGGTATCCTACCTATGTGTTTGATAAACAGGGTTAAGGGAGTGTGCCTTATCGTAATGGCATTTATCGCAATGGCTGTACTATATGGCAATATTTCAAATATTTCTGCCCACCCCAATATTCACCCAAATATTCAACCAAATATTCACCCAAAAATTCACCCAAATATTCACATTATTTTGTAAGTTATATTCAGTGTCCGCAGTAACGTCGGATTTATTGATTTATTTATTTGTTTATAGCAATGTACATAATAAGCAACAAGCGTAACAAATTATATTTAATATCTAAACTTAAATAAAACCCACAGCAAGTCGTGTCACGCTTATAGTGAAGATCGGTCCCATGTCGCCCAACTAAGTATGAACACTTGTTCTAGGGCAGACATATTAAACAAATACTAGTTTAAAAAGAAAACATAATCAAAAGAAAAAAAAGGTAGTTTAATCAAAAAGAAATAAAACGAAAATGGAAAAAAAACATTGAATTAAATAAAAATATGCATAAAAATAAAATATGTAAATATATAATTATAATAAAATAAAACATTGAAGTAAATAGATAATTAAATACACATATCCTTCGGTTGATAATAAACTATATAGTCATAACTTAAATTATAAATAAAATTTGTAATATTTGTAAGAAAAATAAAAAGTCACAATAAAATTATAATACCATTAATAGTAAATTAATCATAATTTTTCAATAATGTTAAAAATATAATCAATAATTTTTAAAACTTTTACTCAACAGAATATGAAAGTATTAGTACGAGCTGCAAAAACATCCCGAAGTTATGAAATCGTTACCTTGATGGGTTAAAACTTTCCAGCTGCGATTGAAAAAGTCTGGGATACCTAATGATCCAAAAACGACCTATTTTTACACGACTGTCCAACGAAAAAGGAGTGTAATGTGTTCCGAATTCACATATTTATGTAGTTTTCCATTTCTTTATTCCACCATAAACTCTAAACGCTTGAACCGATTTAGAAGTATGGAGTATTTTTAAAAATTTTATGTCATCATGAGTGTCATAATGTACCCTAACTGTCCAAATATCTATAAGTAAATATATTATAAATTGTCAAAATATTCACATGTCAATAAATTAACATAAATATATCGTGTTTAGTGTCAAATGAAAGGTCTGATTGAGTACATTCTGAAAATATATATGTATCAATATGGATAAATCCATAACCCTCAAATATTTTATAAAAAGAACGTATTTTTTTTAATTATAAATACAGTAGTTCACTTTTTGTAACGGCAGTCGTTTATTTTGTTTTATTTAATATATTTACTTGTTACAGTAATATTGTATCCAAAGCTTTCTGTTAGGTAGCTTAGGATTTAATTATTTATACGTTCGATACCGGATATTTTTACTAAAGCCAAAATACTGCTAAAAAATCTTATAATGGCTTGAACTAAATATTCGCGATAATTATAGACGTAATCAGCATTGCAAGCTTTTTTACTTTCCAAATTACACACAATAATTAGTCACGTATGGGCGATATCTGTTCGTAATCAATATTGTAATTATGTAGAATTTAATAGGTCATTTTTGTTACAGTTATACCATTTTTTCTTTTTCTGCTATATCATGTTAATTTAATAATCATGTTAATTTAATTCAGAAAATGTGTTGTCTTTTATTTTATATGAATACTAGTGGAATGTTACCCGGCGACGCTCGGGTATCGGCTTCCTTCCCTTCCCACTCTTACCCCTCTCGTCCACCCCTCCTCACCCATGTAGCCTATGTTACACAATGTTCCTTCAGATAATTCTATTCAAAAAGTCTTATCGGTTCATGGTTCTTTTGTAACCTATTTCACATTTATAAAACTTTAATTGCGGTCGGTTGAACGGTATAGTAGGTAATGTGTTACGGCGCTATCAAGTGGCGAGTTACAACAAAGTGGATAGCGCGAAAATTTTATCCGGGCTCAAATACTTATGTATACGAATTTTCACGGAGATCGGTTGAACGGTATAGTAGTAGTTGTGCTGCAGCGTCATTTAGTGCTACCCTACTACAAAGCTTCAGGTGGAATCGCTTTACTAGACCTCTGTCTAGATGCAAGATCTCGAGTTGTGGATATCCATGTAGGGTCGAACTACATGGATTTCCACAGGTCGAGATCTTGAATCTAGTCAAAAGTCTAGTAAAGCGATTTCACCTGAAGCTCTGTAGTAGGGTAGGAAATCGCTTCACTAGACTAGATGCAAGATCTCGACCTGTGGAAATCCATGTAGGTCGAACACTCTTATTCGATTGTTTGTCCTGACTTCACTTTTCACTTCATCGACTCCAGCCTTAGCCGAACGCGAAAGGCAAGAAACAACATGCTCCCCTACTGTAGATCTTCAGGTGATTTCGCTGTACTAGACCTTTGCATAGATGCGAGATCTCAACCTGTGGAAATTTATGTAGGTCGAACACTCTTATTTGATTGTTTGCCCTGATTTCACTTTTCATTTCATCGACTCCAGTCTTAGTCGAACGCAAAAGGTAAAAAACCACGTGCTACCCTACTAAAAGCTTCAGGTGATATCGCTGCACTAGACCTCTGCTTAGATACAAGATCTCAACCTGTGGACATTCATGTAGGTCGAACACTCTTGCTCAATTGTTTGCCCCGATTTCACTTTTCACTCCACCGACTCGAGCCTTAGCCGAACGTAAAAGGCAAGAAACCACATGACTAATTAAGCATATAGCCTGCGGTGCGGTGCTGCGAAGTATCTGGCAAAACAGAGGCCGTTGCGGTCCGCGCTAACGGATTCCTCGTCCCTCCTAACAGTATTTAATTGGACGAGGAGGAGCGATTGTGGTCAGCGGCGAAAGTGGTCCTTTTGTAACATATTGATAAGGATGCAAAAACGCATTCGTCTTCACTACGACAAAACGGAACGACGCGCTCAGCGGCCGTTTGCTGTTGTCCTACACCGCGTTCACTTTCAGCGGAAAGACACATATTTATCAGTGTAGCGGAGATTGAAGGTGCTCGAGCCAAAGTATTATATTAGGTGCAAAAATATATTGGGTCCTTACCTATAAAGTTCCTTTATAAAGGAAATTTGAGGCCAAAAACTTTGTATGAAAAATATTATATATCTAATTAATAGAATTATTGACCCCTATTATCTATGCAGATTTGTCATTTTAATGGGAGTTGCTTAATTCCTCTGCTGTTAAACTCTCGTGGACAGGAACCAATGAATGATTTGGAGACGCTTTTCACCGACTCTTCAAAAATGAATTTTGCCATATAAAAATTTATCAAAATTAAAAAAAAATAAAATAAACCCTTTTGGAGCAATATCTGGCAAGTACGGTGGGTGACCAAGAGTCTCCAGCCGCAATTCCTGCAACTTTGCGACTGTTCGCAGTGAAATCTGTGGTTATACGTTGTCCTGCAGAAGCAGTGGATGAGCGATTGACCAGGCTCGGTTATTTAGTCATGAGCTTCTCCATCATTGTTTGCAGTTCTTAACTACACGTTTACTGTAACTGTATAGCCAGACTGCAAAAAGCTGTAATAGAAAATTTGAAAATAATACTTGATTATCTCATATTTGAAAATAATCCAAATTTTCAACTTTACCATTGTTGCACAAACAAAAATATTTAAGCTAAAATAAACGACGGAAAGACAAATAAACAGCTGATTCTTATAAAACAATAACTTGGCTTTAAATAAAAATTTATTTGAATTTGAAATTTTTAGCTCAAACCCAAGTTATCCAAGTTCAAAGTGGCCAGTGTGAAAAAAACAGCAATGACATAGGTAAGGACCTAATATTAGACAAACATTACATTCTAGTTATTATATAAAATAGGTCAATTGCAGGGAAACATAAACATATATAATTTAAAATAATGTATTTCTAGTGGTTTTTTCACTTCATTTGTAATTCGCGTTATTTTACAATAAAATAGACAACATGTACAATGAAAATGCCGTCGACAAAAATCCTGTAGCAAAAAACTAATAAAATGATACGCCAAAAACTGTTGCCAATGATACTTTTAGTGTCACTAGGCCATAGGCCGTTGTAAGGCGGGCATTTAAATTGTTATAAATATGTATATGGACTTATATAAATACTAAGTAACGAAAATACCATAATATATTAAAAATAATGTATATACTAATAGTTATTAGTAATTCTTAATAGTCGGACAATCTAAGTAAAATTTAAAAGATAAAATTATTAACCATAATCATCATTAATAAAAATATTATACAGTAATGATCAAACTAAATCTAAAAAAAAATAGAAAAAAGAAAGATATTTATAATTGGATTGAATTTATTAGAGAGTGCGAGTCCCCTAAAAACATGATGCTATTAGTAACCAAGCTTTATGTCTAGACAAATTTAAATAAAGTATTCTTAGAAACATCCTAAACATGTTTCTAAGGCTACTTTAATAAACTTGTACTTTAATAAGTTTATTTAATGCAAACCATCGTCCACCACCAATCGTCCAGTTCCTCACCTTATTTTTAATCTTAAAACAAGTTCGCCTTAAAACCTAGGTAGGTGACATTGTTATAGGATTACTGGTAACAGTTTTTGGCATATCATGTTATCAATTTTTGCTACTGGATTTTTGTCTTTGACATTTTAAATGTCCATGTTTTACATTTTACTGAAGATTATTTTGAGTTACGAATTTAATGAAATTAAATCTTCATAAAATACTTCGCTCTACAATATAAAATATCGTTTGCAAATTTCATGATTGCCGCATCAGTCACATATGATAGGCAGTCGTTGTAAAATAGCGGGGGACCTAAATCAGACTCCTGTGGTATTTGCATATGAACGTTAATTTCTTATGATATGTAAATATATACTTTCTAGTCTAATATTATTGACTGCAGTGCAATACACATGCTATATTTGAACATAAAGGTAGGAGGATATTAGATCTCCTGCAAACGACCCCCGAGCCCAAAAACTGCATTTTTGTAAAAGCTCTCTCTCCTCGCACCTGAGCACATTTCGCATATTTCGCACCTTTTTCGGTTGATTTTGCAATTTGGTATGGAGCGAGGAGAGCCTGATATTGGACGGCTCTCAGGCCCGAAGCCCTGCGACTCTCAGCCGCAGTGGAACGCGGTGCGTACCGTATGCGGCGCGAGCGGCGCGGCGCGGCGAGCGGCGCGGTGCGGGCGGCGGCCGGGTCCTCCGCAGTGAGGTAGTACTGCAGCGCCATTGTTCTGCGGCGAGAGACCGCGCGGTTCCCACAGACCGTTTCACATATATTTCGGATCCGTTTGTCATTTGCATCGCTTTGTTCCGAAGCGGCACATTTTTATTTGCATAAACAGCGCTCGCGCGCCGGACGCCGCCGCCGCCTCGCCTAGATCTATCGCGCCAGCAACGAAAAGCTCACCTCAGCGCTTCTTACAATCATTTCACCCTTATCATGTCGTGCCGATCGAGGAAAGTCGGATCAGGGGTTCATATTTGTATAAGATCCTAAACGGATGTTATAATTTCCCCGAGTTGTCTTCAATCGAGAATTAGAGAGAGTAATTAGTTTTTGGGCAGGTATATGTAGAGGTTAAAATATATATTAGTAACTTCCAATATAGCTTTCTATCCGGTAAACAACATCTAACCTATCCTTGCTCTCAAATATGAATCAATGCTATCAAACTGACGCCTTATACAGAGTGAGTTTTTAATTAGTGACATCCTACGAATGTACGACGGTGAATCAGTACGACGTAGTAAACCACTTTTGATAAAAACTACTATTTTTTATCTTGACGAATTTGTTAATCCTATCTATTGAAGACAAGTATGAGAAGCTTTGAGCGCGCTGCGCCGTCTAGCCGTAAATAAAATATCGCTAAAAACAATATTAGTGATATTTTACCTACTGCTAAATAGCGCATCGTGCTCATAACTTTTTATACTATTTCAAAAATATATGTTTTTTTCAATATTAAAATAGGAAACTTTTTTTTTGTTTTTTTTTCAAAAATTCTTATCAAAAGTTGCTTAGTTCGTCGTACTGATTCACCCACTACTAGGATGTCACTAATTAAAAACTCACCTATATACAGACTTTAGTAAAGACATTGATTTTTAAAATCAATGGTAAACCACCTTACTCTAATACTGAAACTACTCATAATAGATATACTCTCCACCTATTAAGGTGGTTTAAAATCTTTATTAGTAAAAGGAGACAAAACGTAGTGGCAGCAGATTTTAGGTTGATTTAGAATATCGCTAACGTTTGGTGTACCGCGAGGTGCTCTTCTTGGACCTTTACTATAAAGACTCGGGAGACTCAGAAAGACTCCGCCGATTGCAACTGCTCACACTCGAGGATTGTCGGATCATGGGTGACCTCATTGAGATGTATAAGATCCTCAACCGAAGTTATGATTGTCCCGATTGTCTTCAATCTTTAATCGGAGCCACATGCATCATCTGCGAGGACACCTGCATGACAGCCACCGGGTTTATTTCAGGGCACTGTGGGTAAGAAGGGTTGTCAATATATCAGGGGTTGTCAATATAAGTCCCGCTGATTTAATTAGAAATACACGTATGTTAATATTATGACATTTTATATAATAGTAAGTTATAAAGGTCCATTTATGTCTGAAGTTTCCATTTGACTGGAAAGACAAGCATTTTTTTTTAATTTTCATAAAAAAAAACTAAAAATAAAAACAGTCGTTTCTCTAAAACGGTCTTTCGAACCGCCCAATAATTCCCAACGGTTACTTTTTCAGTAGAGCGCTTTGAAAATGCGAGTTTTTATATCTTACTCTTTTGTGTATTCTGCAATAAGTATGGCTTATTATTGGAAGGTTTGTTGGGTAAAGCAACTTAAATATCTATTCATGAATGTATCCATGAAATATGAATGTTAGATTCTACCTATAATTATTCATATGCTCTATTATTCATATATATTTGATTAGTTGCTTAACAAATTTTGACTAAAATAAAATATATTTTTTTCATGTGTCCGTAAGGCATTGAGTTATCAGTTAACTATTGAGTAAAATCAGCGTATTGATTTAAATCACTTTTTGAGTTAAATCAACTTATAGAGCATAGAATGATGCACTTTTCTGATAAATGATGGAATAATAAATATAAATAAAATAAAAGAGAAAAGACAATAATTACATATTAATAATTTAATAGAACACCAAACAAATAAACAATAAACAACCAAAAAATATTATATTTCTGAAGAATGTTTAATGTAATATTTCGACTCCCATAAATGTAATGATTTTTTAACATTCATTTCAAATGTTTTTTACAGAACGCCACAAGTGTAAATTGGTATCCTTTGACAAATGCCAAATGCTGCATTATTGATAACTTTGCAAACCAGATATTAGATTCAGGGCATGTATAATATTTGTGGGTCGTTTCGCCATCGACCTTCCTCCTGATTGTCGTCCGTGGAGGGCCCAACACTACGTATCCCCGAGCTGATTAAAGGCCGGCAAACAATTCTTTATTTTGCTCCATTCCAACGCCTCATTAGTACGGTATTTAAAAAGATCCTGGGTGTTCGGTGAGCGGAAGTTAAGAAAAACGAATAAGATTTCCAGATAAGCGGCGCCCGGACGCTGATTAAGTATTCAGATACAGCGCGAGGTTTATATCTTCTTCTTTAGTGGTTTAGATTTCGAATTGCAGTATTGCGTCATTGCGACACTACGTAGTTGCGTCACGCCCCATCACATTAGTGCGAGTAATCTCCAGACCTTACTTCGCAGTAGTGCGAAGTAATCTCCAGACCGTACTTAATATCCGTATAGACACCGTCAAGCATTTGTCAAAATATCTGGATTCGATTTATTTATTATATTGATTTTCTGAATGTTTATGTTCAGTTTGTTCAGTTCAGTTAATTTTATTAAAAAAAAAATAACAGACTTTAGAAACGCAAATGTAACAGTCATTATTTAAAATACTGAAATCGGATATCGGTTAAATGAAAAAAATCGGAAAAAATCGGTTGTGTAACCCCCAAGACTTTCCCGGCAAGCATAAAAGCACCCCACCCCCGCACCAACCCTCTAACCCCCCAACTTCCCAACCCCCTTACCCTCCCCCCCCCCCTTACGCGATAGTGATTGTGTCAGGTGATTATAATCGCAAATGTAGTATATTTGTAGTAATATTGTAGTATTTCAGTGGTATTAAAATATCTATTTTCCAATATGATGTAGTATTTTCTTAAACACGGCGGAATTAACAAAATATTTGTGTCGCTTGTATATGAGATATTCCATAATGTGGTTTCGGCCCAACGACGCATCTGTGTACCGAATTTCAAGTCTATAAGTCTATTAGAGCCCTGCGCACCCTAGAACGGGCTAGTCCCAGTTGGGTGACAGAATCAAATAAGCAAAAGGTTAAGGTTTTGTCATTCCTTTCTTGTTGCAACTCATTGTTTTATAGTAATTAATTCTTAAATAAATAAATATATACATAAAAAGTATTTCGAGATTGAAGTATAACTAGCGCGCCCCCTGGTGAACCGATTTCACCCACAAATTTGTCAACTCTTGTTATGATCAAATGATGCCTGCATGCCAAATTTCAGCTCAATCGCATGAAGCGTTTGGGCGCTGTCGTGGAGGAATATACACACAGAGACACATAGGTACACAGTCATAGGTACACAGACACACAGACAAACAGACTTCTGGAAATAGACATATTTGGGAGGGGGGGGGGGGGGGAGGGGGGGGATCAAAATGGATATTTCCGTCTCGAAAAAAAACTAAATTTCTCGTTCACAATACTTTCCCTAACCCGTTGTTTGGCCGGGAAAGTAAAAGGAACAGAATCGGCTTTTTAAGATTTTGTTTACAGTAGCTATGTGACGTTTTCGTGTACATGCAATATTAATAAATTCTAAATGTTAAATTACGATATATCGTTTTAAGAGGCCGTGCCGGCCGTGGCGGCCAAAAGCTCTATGAAGCATATTTTTGTGGCCTGGTTGTGAGAACAGGAAAAAGAATTTTAATACAATTATGCCCGATTTTAAAAACCCGGTCCTTTAAGCTATTATTTCGCCAAAACGAAATTGGTAAATTATTTCCATAATAATTGTAAATTATCTTTATTCTGTTACTATTTTTCAAAAAAAAAAAACGAGCGTGATTTGTCTTCAGTTTTTGAAAAACCTAGAGATGATTCTAAAACATAAAAATAGTATTTACACTAGCGTATGATCTTTTTGCATAGTACCTAGACAGTTTTTGGAACTTCCATACAAAAAAAATAAGAAAAAAATGTTTGAAATTACGTAATTTCCAGAAATGTTATGGCCAGACATTTTTTTCTATTTATTAAAGGTACTTTTGAGTGATATAAAAAATAACACAGTAATCTTAAGTCATTTTATTATTGTAATCTAATTTTTACTTTATAAAAAACTATTCATTTGATAATTTATTATATTAGACTACGCGCGAAGCCGAAATCGTCATTCGTAATTGGCCACTGCCAACGGTGGGACGTATTCCCTTGTCGCCGCGTTATACCTATACATCTTTATGTACATATATATCTAAAGCGCGCGGGCGCGTGGAATTACAAAAATATCTAAATTTTTAGTCGCGTCCACTCGGAAGGGAGCCTTAATGCTAGCAACAAATATCATTGTAGGAATTTAAATAAATAGTTTAATTTAAAAAACCTTTATTAAAATATTGTTTTTAGTGGAATAAAAGTATAAATTTCCATGATAAATGAGTAATTAAATCGTAATAAAATATAATCAGGCTAGAAATATCGTTAAAAGGTCTTCAATTATTTTTTTATTTATTTATGTAAAAGCTAACCTAACTAAAAAGCATCACAAAAATGTCGCTTTAATCCAACTAAACAAAGTAGTCATCGCCCATACGTCAGCCTCCAAAAATCCGCCGTTAAATCCTAAATTCCCCGACAGAGACCCCGTTTATGTATCCTTTGTCATTAGCGCCTCGAGACGATGGATTAGCCTTGTTTCAGTATAATTAAAAGAAGCCGCTGAGATTTATGATAATCCGTGTTTGCAAACGCTGACGCGACGGGACCTGAATTGATTGGGTTTACTAATGTCAAGGTTGCGGTTCCGACCTACGGTACACTTTAATATAGGTGGTTGAAGCTTATCGACGAGCGAGCATTTTAAACAGGAAAAAAGCTCGCCATTTGATGTCAGAAGTAAGTACATACTTAGGTAAAATATAATTCGTATTTTTCTACATTTTAGGACTATAAACATCTCAAAATATGATTTTATCAAATTTAAAGGAGTGCCAAGTTCGATTTTTTGAGCTGTGGCTCCAAATAAGGATGTGTTATCGCATCGATTCTGTTTTCGTACATCTTTCTGCGCAGTCGTAGTTATTGATGCACTACAGAACAATCTAGATGGCCCACACTTCTGCAATGTTGGTGGAGAGTAGAAGGAAGCAGAAGCGCCATATGAAGACGTATAACCTCGAGTCCTCTGAATGGGAGTCGCTTTCTGGGAATCGTACTGGGTGGGAACATTGTTGATGATCAGTGCTGCAGGCAAATCCGCCATCTCAGGATGTTATAACGATCTTGTCTGTCAAAGACTTTAGGATGTAAACAATCTACTGATCCAATCACGCCACTGCCCAAGTGTGGCTTCCTTGCTCCCTGCTTACCATTTTGCCAACAGGACATTTTAAAAGGAAGTGACAACCAGGGGCGGACCGTGCGTTTGTGGGGCCCCGGGCTAATATTACTTGGGGGCCTGCCTAATTAATCAACTAATTGCCCTTTTGCCAAAAAACTGTTTTCGATAATGATGTCTAGGTTACTAGGTACACAATGGGCTCGATTGCGTTTCTTGGTGAATTAAAATCGGAAATTAGTCAGTGTGAACGAGACAGGGCAATATGCTAGAGCGAAGTGTGAGATGACGGTTGTCACTTTTTCGCATTAAAACTGCCCGCCAAGGTCAAATCTTACACCGCACGAAATATGCTCGAATTTATTCGGACGAGTGTAATTCGGCAGGTAGTATTTATTTTATCGACGATCGTTCGTTTCATATACCGCTCTAACTTATTGCTCTGTCTCGTTCGCTTGGACTAATTTTAGTTTTAGTTCACAAAGAAACGCAATCGGGCCCAATATATAAAAAAAGAGGACAATACGATATTTTATTTGTTTAATATGACAGACACACAAATACAACTGACACACACAAACATTTAACTTTCCACTAAAATAGACAAAACAACATTAATACTAATTGTAATAATATCTTAATCAGTAGCTTAATTAAGCAAGTAGTAATATTATTTGTAAAGCTAGTTAATATATGTAAAATTTAAACAAACATTTATTACTAGTTACCTATTGACAAGGCACTAGCCTCGGTAGGAACTCAACTGCTATACATAGTTGTTATTTCTATGAATAAAGATATTTTTAAAAAGGTATTGCAAAAGAATTTGTCGCTAGCGGTCCGCCCCATCCACCGAGAAATTGACACATGAACGTGGTTCGCTGCGAATGACTGCGTTTGCGAGAAAATACACTGAAAACAAGCGGCGGGGAGTCTTCCGGAATATATACGAGAATTTGATCTCAGGGTTGCCAACCTTATGATATTTTTTTAAAATTTGAGATTTTGTTTTTTAATTTACAATATTGACCATTATTTTCAATGGAGGCTGGGGCCCTTTATTTCCACGGGGCCCTGGGCTGCAGCCCAAAAAGCCCTTATATAGATCCGCCCCTGGTGACAACAGGTCAGACACGAGCTGAAAGCCTGACCGACCGCGGTTATGAAGTATAATTACTGCGGCTATCCTGACATGCGCCAATTGTATTAGCAATATTTACACTAATATTGGTTAGGTCACTTGATAACTGTCATCTACTACGGGCGAACCCGACATCCCGGGAAATTATAACGACAATACATTTTTCTTTCTCCCATGGAGTGAACGCAGAGCCAAAGGGACAACTGCAGTTCACCGTCTAACTACGCCAACAAGCCCCCGAGAGTCCAACACCTTAACGCGAGGCAATGGGTAGTGAACCTCACGCTGCCTCACCTAACGCCCTCACTACCGGATTTGGTCGGATTTCTTCGTCCTCCGGTCTGGATTCGAGGTCGCTTGCGTGATCTCTACCAGATACCTACATATAAACGGTGATTCAGTTCGAATTTATCGCGGACCGTTTCGCCCTTTGCCCGTCGAGTCACTCGGGTTCGGGTGGCCAGCGGATCATTTCGAGGATAGATGGCGTCAGGTATAGAACTACCCCCGCTGCATAGGAAACGTACTTCTCCATACTTCCCCCGGTATTCCCCGGATTGCCTAAGCATGGCTAACTTGGTACGCAAAACGCCCAGCTCCGCCCGAGGTGTTTTCCCGCATCCGCACTTCTGATCCCAACCGTCTCCGACTGCAGGCTACAACCGCAGGCAGAGGTTACAGCGGCCCTGACAGGTTGTCACTCTTCGAGGAGGCTACCGGATGGGAGCTGAACCGTGAGTTGATCAGGCCATTGTGACACAAAAATCGGCTAGCTGCACCCAAGCTGCGCGGAATCATTAGATGATTCAATGGTTCTATGCAGCATCTAATGACCATGGTTTTTAACCGTTTGGCAACTGATCTTGAAACGACCGCTCGGCGACCCGATCCCGGGTGAATAACCCGGGCACGGATGCCGTGGTCCGCGATAGATTCGATTGACACCGAATCACCGCTTCATAAGGGAGAGGACCGCGCAAGCGACCTCGATCCTGTAACTGGTCAGGAGGTAGGAGGTATTCTAATGGTTAATTCCAGACGGAGACATTCTTCCAAACTGGTAGTCAGGGGGCGAGGCTTCCCGCCAAGTACCTTTCCGGTGCCTCGCCGCAAGGCGTTCGTCTCTGGCGGGCAGGTGGCGTAGCTAGACTGTGGATTGTTTTTCGTCCCCAGTCCTCTGCGCTCACCTCACGGGAGAAAGAACGATCAATATCGTTAAAACTTCCTGAGGTGGCGAATTCGCCCGTTGTAGTGACAGCTCTGGTAAAGTCTGTCACGTTCACTCCATGGGAGATAGAACGACCGGGTGACGGGTTCGCTTGTCGTGTACGACACCCACAGCCCGGACAAATGGGATGGCACGGTGACTCTCTCCAGACTACGGAGCTATGAGGCGGCAGCGACTCGTATCTACACCCTCAGCAGCCTTCTCCAGGAGACACAAAAAAAAGGAATAGAAAATGTGGCCTCGCCGTCTAAAGAGTATCTGTTAGACAGCCAGGATCTTCCGAGGTTCGAGCTGGCGAAATTCGCCGTTGTGCTGCGCGCTCGTTTGAGTCGATCGGCGGCGCTGCATCCAACTGCAAACTGGAATTTTTGAAATTCCTACATTTACATAAATGCCGGGCGGCAAGGCTGGCCTGCCCTATTTCGGAGGTGGCGGCCGCAGGCGACTGGCCAATGGCCAGTGTCGCGCTGCACTCCTCCGACTCTGGCGACGGCTGCTCAAGATAAGGGGGACTCCTCAAGACATAATTATTAACGCGGAACGAGATGTACACCAGATTTGGGTTAAGTCAATATGCTCAAAAATTAAACACCTTCTTACTATTTTAGGGTAAATATTGTACATACGAGAACATATCTTTATATTATGTAGGTACATTATAATGTAGTATTACTATTATTATATATTTTTTATTACAGTATTTTATTTAAGTATTTTATTTCTATGAAATGTTAGGAAGGTTTAAAGTATTGGGCCGATATTCCGTAATCTTTTAGACATTATTGCGACCTTCTTCTTCTTCTTCTTCATCAGCGCGCATTCGCCCACCGTTGGGCATACGCCTCTCCAATCACTCTCCATCCGGATCGGTTGTCCGTTTACCTCATCCAGACGGGTCCAGCTGTCTCCTTGATGTCATAAGGTTGTACTGTTCATCATGATTGGAGGTATTTAGCCCGATACCCGCCACGTCGGCCACACGTCTTGGCGAGCTCCACACTTTCAGGAAATTATTTCCATTTCCTAGGCTTGTGGCAACCTGGTCGGATTACTTAACCGCCGAATTACACTATATTCACAAAATTTATTATTTAATTATTATTTATTGTTGAGAAAATTTCAAAATATATGTTGACGCTTAGAATTTAAATTTCGAATTTAAATTTAATGTAAATTTCGAATTATTGCGACCTATAGAAACAATATTATTAAAAAACAAAGTTATACGCATCTCAAGGATATTTTTTGCTTTAATTAATTACGTCTGCAACAACTTATATACTTAGGCCAAACTTTTAATTCTCCTTTCACACGGTCTATTTAACATTTTTTTTTAATTGCAAATATAATAGTTGTATCGACATAACGACTGCCACTGATCATGAAACCACTTTTCATTAGTTTAGTATTTTTTCTGAATTTTTCAGAATTAGGTGTAAACAGAGCCCCAAAAGCTGTCCTATTCTTTTTAATAGTGATTGTAGAAAAAACAATAAATGCAGGTTGAACAACGTAATTTATCATTTTATTTACAGCATAATAAATACGTCTATATGTGCATGGCTATATTGCCACCCGCTTTTCTCTTCGTGTGAGCCTTCTCTTAGCTAAATTATTATTAACTAGCTGACCCGTGCCCACTTCGTTGGGCGGTAAAACTTTTTACCTGTGATGAAATTATGAGTGTTGTTCGGTCAGTACTGAGTGCTATGATTTATTTCCTAACTGCCAAAAGAAGGGTTATATTTTTACTACATATGTATGTATGTATGTATTTGCATGCCAATTTAACTATAATACCGTTATTTGTGAGTGTCTTCTTGTGAGTGTCTTATTTGTGAGCGTACTATCTCTTTAACTATTTATGCAGTAAAAGGGAAATTATATGCAGTAAAAGGAAAAAGTCTTTTGTTTTAAACACTTGAGACGATAAATTTACTTATTTTGATAAGAATTCATAATTGTTGATAATATGATCAATAAACATGACCTAACGATTTCAATTATTTTTTTAATATAAAATACTACTTTTTGTGACTTAAATATAAAAGTTAGACATATGCTGTCGTTAACTTTTTTGTATGCATTATCAAGCTCTACAACTTTTCTCTAGAACTTAATCATATATCTCTCATCGTTAAGGCAGCGTTAGTTAGAAACGTTTTCGTTCGACCGCTTATTCTCCGACTTACTTTGCAAATTCGACTACCACGAAAAAGTCTTTTCAGTTTTCGGATTAATATATAGCCTATGACACTCACAAATAACGTGGATTTCTATAAGAATTCAATAAGAATTTTCAAAATTGGTTCAGTAGATCCAGAGAGTACTTCCTACAACGTCACAAACTTTATCTCTTATTATGATAGATAATAACAAAATCTAAAACTTAACGATGTACATTCTTGGAGTAAAATATTTCAGCGTTCCGTAGCGGGCATATTTTACGTGATACAATGTTGCTCTTGGCATTTTTTCCACCGCCTGCATGAATCAAGGCAGATGCGATACAAATCATCGTCAGCGTCGGAGATTTGCAAATAAATTGGGTGTAAAAATGCGCGCCATTACATGCGATTAATTCAGCAGATGCTCAATGCAAAGTCATCGCTGATAAATCATCGAACGACGCTAATCACGAGCGCGCATCTTCCACTGTTGATTGTGCTTCATTTTACGCGTCATGTGCATTATCGTATTTAATGACGGAAATTAGTGCGAAGATTTTATTTCCGCTGTGTTTTTAGGGCAAGGTTAGCGATTAAGTCGCTATTCGAATGGGTAAAATCTATCATATACTGATAAACATGATTAAACTTTCAATGGCAAGTATCCAGTACCGCGTAAGAGTGCAGAAAGACCTGACCCAAAATACACGTCTACACTTTTTTTTGGTAGTAGTCTTTATTAAAAAAAAAAGATACAAATTATATGTCACAGTTCCCAGCTAAGGCTATTGCCTTTTCAGTGAGTAACTAACAATAATGTGTTCATATCTGACTTATATTATCTATTACTTATTATACTTATATTAACTACTATAACTTTATAAATAGGATAGAAAACGAATTTACCGCGTGAAATTTGTAGGACCCGACGTTTCGGTGACGTTTCAGCCGCCGTTGTCTAGGGTAGACTGTCTACCCTAGTAGGGTAGTAGGTCTACCCTAGACAACGGCGGCTGCAACGTCACCGAAACGTCGGGTCCTACAAATTTCACGCGGTAAATTCGTTTTCTATCCTATTTATAATGTCAAACAACCGCGATAGTCTTCGATTTTATATTACTATAACTTTTTACGTTAAGTAGATGCATTAACTTCCTAACCTAACCTAAACTAACTAATGTTTACAGTAAATAAATGATTTTCCACTAAATTAATATACCTACTTCCTAACCTAACCTAACATAACCTAACCTATACTAATTATCTTGGTATACACTAAATATGTGTACTTATTTTGTTTAAAATTACAATAATTTTCTTCTACACTGTTTTTACCTTAACCCACATTACTAATGGCTGACTATGTCACTAATGAAATCACACCCAATAAATTTTCGGTATATTATCAAAACGTCCGAGGTCTACGTACTAAAACAACTACTTTTTTCAGGAATATCAGTAAGCAGAAATTTGACATAGTTGTCTTAACTGAGACTTGGTTACTGGAAAGTATATCCGATAGTGAGCTATTTGACAATCGATACATGGTGTGGCGGCGGGACCGTGACTATAACGTAACTGGCCAGTCGCGCGGTGGAGGTGTGCTTGTGGCGGTGCGCAGGGATCTGTCCGTGTCGCCGCGGCCTGCCTTCCACTCTACTGCCGAGGACCTATGGCTCACGCTGCACCTTAAAACGCAAGACGCTAATAAATCCGTCAAATTGCACATTTGCGCCCTTTACCTATGTAGTCAAAACGCAGGCAACTCATTCTCTCAACAGCTGACCAACTTTCTCAACAGTTTAAAACCGTGTCTTACTGTCCAGCCCAGAAGACAAATATTTGATCCTTGGTGATTTTAACCTTGGTAATATAGTGTGGACGCGTACTACGGGTGAATATCTTGATCCATCCAATATGTTGACCGATGATGAGCTATCACTGACGGATGGTACTCCTTGGTACTCCCCTGGCCTTAAGAAATGTATTAAAGAAAAACATAAATATTAAAAAAAATTCAGAATGTATGGTAACAAAGCTGACGAAGAGGCATTTAAATACCTGCGGGGCCGTGTTAGGGACCTGGAAGAGAAATGCCACGCTAGATACATTTCCTCCGTCGAAAACTCTATTACAAGTAATCCCAAAAAGTTTTGGTCGTATCTTAAAGGCAAAACCAAATCCAAATCAATGCCTAATAGCATGTCCTTAGGGACCAGTATATTTACCACAGGCGAGCTGATTTGTAATGCCTTCTCTGATTTCTTTTTAAATAATTTTCTCTCTAGTACTGTTCTTGCGCAAGATGATACCGGTGGTTTCTCGCCTACCGACACATCTGCCACTTATATATCTAAAGTGTATGTTGACGTCAGCGAAGTGGAACAGTTACTTTTAAAATTGGACCCGTCTAAGTCCGCTGGGCCTGATAACCTACCAGCTGTCTTTCTTATAGGCTGCGCTAAAACAATCGCTATCGATATTTCATTAATTTTTCGGAGATCTTTAGATGATGGGATCGTTCCAATTATCTGGAAAAATGCTTTTATTACGCCTGTGCATAAAAAAGGTCCCAAACATAACATTGATAATTATCGCCCCATTTCCAAACTGTGTATAGTGTCAAAAGTCTTCGAAAAAATTATATATGATCAAGTATATTTTGCGCTCAAACAGTCGTTTAATACTACTCAACATGGCTTCCTGAAAGGTCGATCGACAGTTTCTAATCTTGTCCTTCTAAACACAGCTCTTACAGATGCCATGAATAAAGGTCACCAAGTTGACGTGGTCTATACTGACTATAGCAAGGCCTTTGATCGGATTCAGCACAGCTTACTTTTAAGCAAATTGGAGAAGACTGGCATCTGTGGCAATCTTCTCAGATGGTTTGCGTCTTATATCCATAATCGCTCGCAGGCTGTAGTTATTAATAATTACACATCCAGTTGGGTCCCCATCCCAAGTGGTGTTCCTCAAGGATCTTTACTAGGTCCTTTGCTTTTTATCATTTTTATCAACGATATTGACAGGTGTTTCCGTTATTCACACCTTCTTAGCTTCGCCGATGATATGAAGATTTTCAAGACGATTCTATCTCCTGTCGACACTCTACTACTTCAAGCCGACCTTGAACGCCTCGAGCGCTATTGTACCTGGAACCACTTAGATTTAAATCCATCCAAATGTAGTGTGGTCACTTTTACTCGAAAGCGAAATATTGTATTACACGACTATGTCCTAAAAGGTACCAAGTTACAAAGGGACTCTATCATTCGTGACCTCGGTGTGTACCACGACTCCAAGCTGCTCTTCGACACTCATGTAGACAAAATAGTTAAAAAGGCTTCCAGAGCTCTTGGATTCGTTATGCGCAGTACCAAAGATTTTAAATCCATTAAAACTCTTAAAATTCTTTACTGTACTCTGGTACGTAGCAACCTGGAATATGCATCTCAAATATGGAACCCTATGTACTTTAAATACTCCAATCGCATCGAGGGCATCCAAAGGAAGTTCCTTAAATACTTATGTTTCCGTACCAAAGACAAATACAGCTCAGACGACTATGTCAAATTATGTAAAAAACACCACCTGCTTCCACTAGCAAAACGGCGAGAAATCGGTGACCTCACTTTTTTGCAAAAAATTGCCCAAGGTTCTTTAGATTGTACCGAACTTTTATCATACCTATCTTTTAATGCCCCGGTTAAATCCATGAGACACACCATCCCAATTCGGCTACCTGTTGTTACATCTAATTACATGCAAAACACCTATATGTGGCGTGCGAGTAACAACCTCAATAAACTGATTTGCGGCGACGTTGATATCGATCTATTTAGCACTAGTGTTGTATCAGCGAGACGTATCCTCAGCAACAATTTCTTTTAGTACCTACTCTTCTGCCTTTCTTTATTGTTATTATTTTTTTGTATTCGATTTCTCGATATTGTTTTTTTGCCTTCTTGTCCCTTTTGTTTAATTTTTATTTGCGTTTTGTAAATTTATAGTACCGGACCCTGCCAAGCGTTTTTGTTGGCAATTCCATATTCTCTAAACTGTTTCTATATGTGAGAACCTGTTATTGGCTATCATTTATTATTTAAGTTGTTATTTAATATTTTATATGGCTGTTGGTTTTCCTTAAAATAAATAAATAAATAAATAAATAAATAAATAATAAATGATTACACTAATAAAATGATTTTCACTAGATATCTATACTTATGCCCTAACATAACCTAACCTATCTTAACTAGCTTGGTTTACCCTAATTATTCTACATAGTTATGTTAATGCTAATTTAGCATAATATAATTTTTACTTGTTGTAGTTATGCTAATGCTTTTACATATTTATGCTATTTTTTACTAATAGAGTTTTTAATTTCTCCGTTATAGTATTTATATTATATAATATTTAAATTATTTCGCCTCTAATTTGCATAATCTTTTCTCCTCGCTTTCATCCCATGGTTTTCCTTTGCGCTCTCAGGAAAATCTATTACCGGCTATACTCCAGCATTCATCAACTTTCATATCCAGATATTTCGCAGTGCAGGCAGCCCGACTCTGTAATTCCGTGCCTATGCCCATAAGACAACTTGAAAACCTGTCCGGGTTTAAAAAATCTCTAAAGAGACATTAATTCAACTCATGAGTAACCCCTCCCCACTCCCCCCTTCCGTCTCCTTTGCTTGTCCTTATATTCCATTCCTCCCTTCGATATCGAGTTGACACACGTTTTATTTTCTTTATTATGATTATTTTGTAAGTGTATTCATTTATGACTTCCACTAAATTTTAAAATTACTTCTTTTATAAATCAATTTGCCCACATAAACCTTCAGTCACAATAATCCTGGCGGTATGGTCGAAAGATATTGCCACTTGGCAATAGGCCCACCGTGTTGTACTCTATTGTTTGTGCAATAAAGTTGTTCAAACGAACAAACAAACTTTCAATGGTCTGCGACTGGGAGATTCGTTAACATGCATGCTCTTCACTATGGCTCTCGAGAAGGTAATACCATTGATATTAGACTAGTGGAATGTTACCCGGCATTGCTCGGGTATCCGCTTCTTTCCCCTCCTACTCTTACCCCTCTCTCACCCCCCCCCCCCGCCCATGTAGTCTATGTTACTCACCGTTCATTCAGCTGTCTATTCAAAAAATCGCACCGGATCATTGGTCCTTTTCAACTTCCTATTTCGGATTTATATTTTTTTTATGGGGATTGCTGGAATGGTATAGTAATGGATGTGCTGCAGCGTCATCTAGTGGTGAGTTAAACAAAGTGAATAGCGCGAAAATAATATCCGTCCTGTCATGGCAATCGTTTCAGCGATATAGAAGTTGATGCACTGCAGCGTCATCTAGTGGTGAGTTCCAACAAAGCGGATACCATTATATACATATATGTGTCAACTTTCATGGTAATTGGTCACGCGTGTCGGAATCTATTAAGCTCGGACAAATATACCCACATACATTTTTATACATATATTATATATACATAGATAAGTATCGTATTAGATTGCTGAATGCCGTAAAACAATTTGGCAACCAGTATTTTACTACTAAACGCAACGTAGATGGCACTGATAGTTTCAAAATTGATTAATTATCTATATTTTAAATATGGTGACATTCGTGGGATAACACTACGTCTATATTTTATAAAATAATAATATAATAACAAACGAATTTTAAATCATAGCTCGTATTATTTTAATATTATTTACATAAAGATCAACTTTTAATTTGTTATACAGATTTCAATACGTAATAATAACGCAATGTAAAGTTCAGATAGACTTATAGATGGGATTCTATCTCTTTGTATTATCATTGATTATTTAGCGCATTATTAGCGATCATACAGCTTACATTATACGATATATTTTTATTATAATTATTTCTGTGATGTAATTAGCCTAAATATAAAAAAAATAGGTGGCACTTATTTTTGATAGTTATTTTTGTTATATTAATGAAATTTTTGGTTTTATGTTTAATAGATTCTTTATAAAAAAACATTATTTATCAATGTTATGAAAGATGGCCGAATTGGTCAAGAGCGGTTTCCGTAAGGTTAACAACCACCCCCGCACGGAAACAAAGCCGTTTCCAGACGCCCAAGCTTATAAATCGGAATGCAGTCGATTAGCTGACCCCGCACGGTGCGCAAACTGTCTAGGATCGCCCGTAGAGCGATTCCCAGGACAACTGGCCCGCAGGCACAGAGTTCTACCCGGGCTCGCACTTTTACGTGGAGGCTACCGAATGGGTGCTGACCTGTGAGATATGTTGACCCTAACACATGAATCATTATGGCCCAACTGCACTGGGTCAATAGCTTCCTAATAGCTTCCTAATAATCGCTCAGTGGCGCCAGGAGAAAAATTTGGAAGGCCCGTAACGTCCACGCGTTTACGCGCTGAGCACCACGATGCTTTGATGTTCTCGCGCCTTATGCACCTACACAAACGAAAATAAAATAAACACAGCCTCTTCTTCTTCTCAAACTATGTTCCTGGGTAAAGAAACATGTACCTATAGGGTATCCGAACAGAATTGAAGTAAAATATGTTGGAAGAATAGACTGAGTTCCTTGCCAAGGCGAAAACTGTCAGAGTTTCTAATGTTCGATTTATAGGAGCCAAGGATTCAAAGGACAGAATTTACATTTTTGAGCTACAACGAATCCAATAAAAGTTATTTTTGTTCTCAGTGTTTTTCCAAGAAAAATTTTCTATCGACTACAAAGATGTCGCGAAGTTCTTTTGGATATTTATAAAAAGGTGCTAGACAATAATTCGAAAAATTAGAGTTTCCCATTCTTAGACCGAGCCGAGCCTATGATAATATTCTGAGTTGTATTGTATTTAGAATTTAAAAAGCTTCATAAGGTTAAAAAGGTGTCCCGTTGAGTATGATACGACCAAATCTGGTTGTGAAACAATTATCCGTTGAGTAGATATGACCAGATCTGGTCGCGCGTTTTTTTCACTTCTTTGACGTTCTCATATTTATTCATAATTATCTAATTGTTTTATAAAATGATATTTCAATATTCTATATTCGAAATTTCAATGCAATCATTGTGCAGTTGTCCTTTTTATGATTGGTGTAGTAGTTTCGTAGTTATAGTACTTTAAGTCGATGTCGCCGAAAATCCTGCAAAAGACACAGATGCATCCATGAAAATACCCATTTACTCCAAGGGTTAAGTGAAACAATTAATGCTACAGTAGCTACTTTGAGTATAGCTAATGAGTATATTTCGAGCTATAGCTTCTTAAAGTTTTTATTTGTTCAGCTTTATGATATATATATTTTGTTGACTTATTTTTGGTAAATATTTTATTATGTTTTCGGATATTACCTGTTCCATGGGAATCAAATATCCCAAAAGACCACAAGTACAAATTAAATAAATACCATGATCTCGCAAATGCCGTAACCCGGAACGGCTTCACTGTTCACCTTCACGCGGTTAAAGTTGGCGCTCGTGGCCTGCCAGCTAAATCTCTATTTCACCTCTTTAAAGATCTTGGCCTTTCCAGAAAAATAATCAACTCTTTCTTAGAAAAATTATCTAAAACTGCGATTTGCGCATCTCAAATTCTATGGCTTCGAAGGGGGAGTGAATGGGTGGCAAGGTGAACGCTCACATGTGGCAAGACAGCTGTCCTAAACCTACCACAGCCGGTTCGTAAGTCCGGAATCCACTGCTCACCCCCCAGAAGTGTAAAAAATTGTATTATGATGGGCCCGACTCCGGTCAGTGAATTCCATGGCAGCTCCGTTTGTATTTATTATTGTAAACTTTTCCTAAGTTTTTTGATGTAGGTTTCTGATTTGAAAAATTAAAAAACTGACTCCAAAAACAGATTTTTTATTACCACAATGTGGAGCCCCCACTGAATCCTCTAAGAACTGTGTAACCTCTAAGAACTTTGGAAATGGTGGCTCACATCGGTATACACTTTAATCATTGGTGGAATGAGTGTCTGTTTTACTTTCCCGGCCCACCAACCGACGAAGAGGGAAAGTTTTGTGAACGCGCAAAATTATTTTCGAGAAGAAGACGGAAATATCAATTTTAAGCTCCCCTGAGACGATTTACACGATTTCCATGTTGAAGTCTGCATATGCGTCTGTCTGTGTGTTTGTGTGTATTCCTCCACGATAACACCCAAACGCTTACACCGATTAAGCTGGAATTTGGCACGCAAGTATCATTTGGTCGTGTGGAGTTGGGAATCAGTCCACCAGGGGCGCACTGGTCATATTTAATATCTAAATATTTGATTACTCGAAACTTGAAATTTAGTACAGAGATGCCTTATTAGGCGGTAATCACTCCGTATTATGAAATTTTGTTTGGAATAGGTACCTCATATACAAGCTACGCTAATGATATTTAAATTCCGCATACATTTTATTGCAATATTAACGCCATCTGTCGGCGCTTGGCCCAACTCCACCCTTAGCCGAGAAACGAACCGCGCCACCCAAGGCGGTTGCAATGGAACCCAACCGGGTTTTAGATTTAATGGATATTATTTATGAAATTAATATTCATATTAAATCAGTCCTTGGCTACTTGCGGGAAAGGGTGAGACAAACGAGTTTTTATAAATATTTTTACATGTATGGGTCGTGTCGGCGAATTGCATAATGCTCCAGTGTTGTACGCGCCTAACGACGTGTAAAAGTGAGTGAGTGAAAGAGGAGATATACCTACATAGGTGGATTGTATAGCGCGTATTCGTTTGTGATCCATCGACTCGCGCGCCGCTTCTATTTCTAGATGTCTGAGCGTCGAGACGTCCGCCCCGCGACCCGCGCAGCCCCTGTCCTCGCACCGCCCTACGTTAACCGCCCAACACTAGTGACGTACGCTTAATAGCAGATAGCGTAAACGTATCAGTTGTTGCAATTACGAATCACACTTATTTTCCAGGGGTGGTGTGGCTGGCAACATTGGTACTTACAAAAGGAAATAGCGAATAGATACAAATAATAAATTACTCACAAAATCAAATATTATCGTCGCTTAACAATGATAACTTGATAACTCGAAAACTGGCATTTTTGAGATAAGTATGCCTGAAGAAAAAATATCACCACTTTATTCCCTTAACACCAGATAACTAAAATTCCCCCACCCTTAATAAATTAACAGTGGTTGATAAGTTTAAAATCAGCTCCAGCTATAATACTAAAAATCGATATGTAGACTTATCTACCTGAAAGTTCGCAGCACTGTCTGCTATCGTAGCGCAAGAACTCAATATCTCCACTTATCTAGTTTTAGGTTAGTATTTAGGTCCACTTATTAGTTTCCACATAGCAAAAAAGGTGGACGACTTCAAATAAAAAAAAAAACATTCAAACGCGTTTATCTCAGAACTACTAAATTCGAGTTATCGAGTTATAGTTCTGTGCCTCCTGTGCAAAACGAATTAACTCGAAAATCACTACTTTAAGGAGAGCAAAAACAAATTTAAAAACTATATTTTTTATTAACTGTATTAGCTAGCCAAAAAGCATTAATGAATTATGTTGCATGAAAATGTATGATTTAATGATGAAAATATTTTTTTAATTTTTATCGGGTAGAATATCAGAAAAACTAAAAAAATTGAAGAGTTGTACTAAATGTAGTTTTTGATTTGACTTTTTTGACATGTCTAATGATTAAAATTAAATCATACCATTAAACCCAAAAAAAAAGGTTGTGGTGAAAATGGATATTTGGTGATTTTATTTTAATAGTAACATTATATTTGTAGTCCTAAAGCCACAGTCGTAAAATAAAACAAAACTAAAAATAAAACAAAAAATACTGAAAATTATTGGAGGATTAATGTTTTCATACCTCGAGTTGTACCAAAATTTAATGCAGAACGTATTGGTACTATTTGAGTTAACTCTAGTTTTACCAAAATACAAGAAAAAGTGTGGAAATTTTTTAACGCTATTTTGATACAACATTGATCGTTTTACACCAATAAATTTAGTTAAATCGGTTTTATCTCATAGTATAACTCATGATAAATCACTCGACACGAAACATTCGAATAAAAGTCCAACAAAATATGTCCTAGTTGTATCAACCTATCTCCATTAGTAAGAGAGATATCATCACGTGAGTTAGTCCAAAAAAATCGCCTTTTTTTACATATGGATCCATTAAAAATGCAATTATGATATAAGTCTATTTAAATCATTTTGCATAGGAGGCACAGAATTGTAAGGCGACGATATTATATAGGCGTAGTTATTTCGAAGGCGACTAAGTTACATCCAATGTTTAAAAATAACAAATACCTACATTTTTTACACGACTGCGACAAAAAAGGAATGTAATGTCTTCAAAGTTCATTTATGTATGTTTTCCGTTTCTTAATTCCACCATAACTTTTAAACGCTGAAACCGATTTGGAAGTGTGTAGTATTGTTAGAATTGCTATATTTTGGTGCCTAAGGTCCAAATATTAATAAAATAATATAAATATATCTATATAAATATATATATATATATATATATATATATATATATATATATATATATATATATATATATATATATATATATATATATATATATATATATATATATATATATATATATATATATATATATATATATATATATATATATATATATATATATATATATATATATATATATATATATATATATATATATATATATATATATATATATATATATATATATATATATATATATATATATATATATATATATATATATATATATATATATATATATATATATATATATATATATATATATATATATATATATATATATATATATATATATATATATATATATATATATATATATATATATATATATATATATATATATATATATATATATATATATATATATATATATATATATATATATATATATATATATATATATAGATATATATATATATATATAAATATATATATATATATATATATATATATATATATATATATATATATATATATATATATATATATATATATATATATATATATATATATATATATATATATATATATATATATATATATATATATATATATATATATATATATATATATATATATATATATATATATATATATATATATATATATATATATATATATATATATATATATATATATATATATATATATATATATATATATATATATATATATATATATATATATATATATATATATATATATATATATATATATATATATATATATATATATATATATATATATATATATATATATATATATATATAATTTAGTGTTAAATTAAAGGTCTGATTGAGTACATCCCGGAAATATACATGTATTTATATGTATACATATATAAATCACAAATGTGTCATAAAAAACCGTAATAAAAATAATTATACATACAATAGTTCACTTTCTTTAATGGCAGTCGTGGTTTTTATTTTTTAAATATATTTATTTGTTTAATTAAAAACTTCACTATCTGGGTATGAAATAAATTACTTCGATAATGAGATATTATTAAGAGGAGAAAACAGCGTTGGAAATATTTTTTGGAAGAATGGAGGGGTTAAAATTCCTCATAATAATAACAATAATAAAACCCATTTAATTGCGATCGTAGAAAATACAAGTAATTACAACAGATGGCGTTAATGAAAAATGTTATATGTATTCTCGCCAATAAAACCTGACAGAACGATCTTAGAAATCGCCACTTTTGAATCGGATAAACCAAATCTCAACAGTCCTTTCTGTCAGAGTAAATTCCCCGTAAGCCTCCAGCAGCAATCTATGACATTCTGCGGCAGTTTTCTCAAGATGAAAGCAGAAAAGCATTGTCAAATTTCGACATCTTTGAAGCTAACAAAATTACCGTTGTTGATACTTCAACGAAATGACACAGACGGATAATTGGAGCCTAATGATGACGCTTTGACATGAAGTATTTTGCAATTTGGTAAATGACTAGAAATATAAGTTACGGTATTTCTTAGGAAATCGAAGTTTTCAATGCAAGGTCCTAATTAATTTGGTATTCAATTGCTACGTACTTCAACATTTGAATATATGTCTTATTAACATAAGATACTCATACATTTAAGATATCTTCCTATATTATGCACAAATAGCAATTATCACCGTCCCTATCCGAATCCGAGTGTCCACAGACGCGGAAGTTCACGCACTCTTTCCGTCCCTTTCGTGCATACCGCCGCCTAAGGACGCAATATAAGTGCATCCCGCTCGCGCAGCCGTGTTGTCTTTTATTTCGGGAAGAGATGCGCTTCAAGCAGTCGTTTATTGTTTCAGTTTGGCACTTTCAGGTACAGCCGTATTTCATTTCCCCCTAATCAAACCAAATTTCAGTTTTCGGGACGAGAGATAAGGAATCAGCGTCATTTTACCTATTATCGATATAAATAAATTTTAGCTATTCTGATATATTTCAAATCGAGACTTCAAAACGAGATTTAAATTTTGTTGGTTAAAGTGAAGTGATAATGATAGCCAGTATTAGGCTGTGGGCCATCATTGTCGTGTTGAGAAGAAATGAACGTTAAAATGATTTTTCAAATGCCAAATAATAAATGATGTGTAATCTATAGCCAAAAGATTTCAATGCCAAATTCAATTGTAGATATATTAAACAATTTACTTTAATAATGTAGATTAAAAAAAAATCTATTGCAAAATGAGAAAGTTTGTTATTTTTATCGAAATATGTTTTTTTAATTGCTCTTATTTCCATATCACACAAGGTCACTGCATAAAGAGGTTGATTTGGTATCAGAGTCCCAGATTTTTTCAATTGCAGCTGGAACACTTTACTGCAGAGAGCTAACGGACGTTTTTGCAGCAATCGTGAAAGCGTCTTCTGCCATTTTAAACGGCGGCCGTAATATAAAGAATTAAAATGGATATTGATGTAAAATAAGTAGGTATATAAAACGATATAATTTTATGGCTTTAATTTTTTTTATGGAACTTTAACTGATAGACTTACTGAAAAAAGTCATTTTTGTAACATGTTTAAGGTAAAATATAACTATATTGTGTTTACTGTAAAAACATAATATTTTCGAAATCAAACATTCTTTGCTACTTGTAATCAATCATTATGTTTAAATTTTGAGCAAGGGCAAACAATTTACAGTTTTTAAATAACTTTTGAAACAGTTTTAAAATTATAAAGCTATGATTTTCAAGAGGTTATACAAACTTAAGGGCACACAGCAATATAAAAACAAGTAAAGATGCATACGCCTTATTTACTTGTTCTTATATTGTTCTTGTTCCGGTTCTGGTTTTCGAGCTTTCAGCAGTCAAAACAATAATAAAATATTTGGTAAAATTTACAATCAAGAAGCTGCTGGAACCTAAAGATTTCTACCTTCTATTATTTGATATTAATTTTAACCAATCTAGGAACTGCACATGTCTATTAAAATCTTTAAAAATCTCAAATACTTCCCATTAAAAATAAATGATTAGTCAGCATAACCTAATAGATCATTAACGGCCTCTCGCGTCCAAACAAAAACGAAGAATTATTCACTTCTGAGAGTTAATTTTAGCCACGCGCGTACTAACTATATCGCGGCAGGTACCTATATGTGTGCGAGATGCGAGATTTATATCACTAAGACTCAAATAACCATAGAATTAGCGTTTGATAGAGATCGTAGATAAGGGTGGAAATTAAGCGAAGAAAGGTGTACTACGATATCTGTGACAATAATAAGCATTGATAAAGTCAGTATCTTTCGTCAGTATCTTGTTTTAATCCCATTTTTATGAAAACAAGTGGTCATATATATGTATCTATATGTATAAAATTGGATGTTGGTATATATGTCTGTCTGTCCGAGCTTAATAGACTCCGAAACCGTTTGACTGATCACCATGCAAGTTGGCACATATACGAGTACGTATTTTTACATGGTTTTTATGATATCCGCTTTGTTGTAACATCAACTTCTATACCGCTCAACCGATCGCCATGGAAATTGGTATAATCACCACTAGATGGCGCTGCAGCACATCAATGTATATACCGTTCAATCGATCGCCATGAAAATAGTATACATAGACATTTGAGCCCGCTTTATATTGTCGCGCTATTAACTGTATTGTAACTCGCCACCAGATGGCGCTGCAGCACATTAACTTCTATATCGCTCAACCGATCGCCATGAAAATTGGTATACACAGACATTTGAGAACGCATACTATTTTCGCGGTATCCACTTTGTTGTAGCTCGGCATTAGATGGCGCTGCAGCACATCAACTTATATACCGTTTAACCGATCGTCCTAAAAATTGGTATGCATAGATATTTTCGGATTAAATTTTCGCGCTATTAACTGTATTATAAGTCGCCACCAGATGGCGCTGCAGCACATCAACTTCTATACCGTTCAACTGATCGCCATGAAAATTTCATAAATGCGAAATAGGAAGTTTAAAATGACCAATGAACCGATGTGGTTTTTTCATTAGAGATAGCTGAAGGAACGGTGAGTAACATAGGCTACATGAGTATGGGGTAGGAGGAGAGGGATAAGAGTGGGAGGGGAAATAAGCGGATACCTGAGCATCGCCGGGTAACATTCAACTAATCTATAACAAGACCAAAACGTTTTAATTTAAACTACGAATTTGATATTTTCTAAATATATTGTACTAATAATTAACTAATGAAAAAGTTCTTGTGAAATAAAAATAGGTCGCGGGTGATTTGTGAGTGGATGAGGGTGATTGATTTAAGGTAATTGTGAATCTGGCACCATTTCGGATATTCTGCGCAGAACACCGTTTTCGCTTCAGATGAAGTGGGTTTCATGCTCGATGAATTTCTTGTCGAAAATATTTTTATCGCTTTGGAAGGACGAATTTAAAGAAATATCTTATCTGAACAATGGTAACTCGGTTATCTATAACTTTTCCGAAAGTGACGTAGAGAAATACAGTTTTGCCGTAAATCTTTTTCTTTTACTTTAGCTGATGTTTGAGAAGCCGGCCCTAAAACTGAAAATCAGGAATGTAAAACATATATTCTTGTGTTTGAATAAAGTGTCGTTATGCCTTGTTTATTCGCGCGCCTCAATTTCTCACTCGTTAATTTTCGGTTATAAAATATTATCAAGAAACTGCGTGCCAAGAGGAAAGATATCATTTCCCTGGCGGTGTTTAAAAAAAAGTGGGGGAAGGTGACTGTTGGCGACGCGAATAAAAAAAGGGAAAACTGAAAAGAGCAATGACCAATGGCGTCACGTATTTTATGACAGCAATGACATAAATACATCGTCTGTCTGGAGCGAGAAAAAAAATACACTAGTCTGCCGGGAGCGCAGACGATTCCCGCGACAAAATCACGGTACCAGGCCAAAGTACACTAATCGGAATCTAAATAACAATGAGATTTGTTTTTTTTTCGAACGTTACCTCTCCTGAATTTGCGCTCTTACATTTCATTCCACAATATATGTTTTTGATTCTGAATTTTATATCTGTAAATATATTGTATATCTGTAAAGATGCACCCAGCAAGACCATAGCCGAAAGCGTTCAAATGACGAAGCCTAACGACGATGTGCGAGACTGGTTGGATTGATATTTATAATGTCATAGTCGCATTTTCATTGCACAGATTAAATAGGACTGTCGCCAGAGTGGGACTATGAAACGTCAGAAAATTTACTTCTTGTCTTAGCTGGAATATTTGTAGCGAGTTCATGGTTCAGCGAAATATGTATTCAATAATGAGTAACATATTTTGTATAAACCGCCCATAATGCAGTGCTCGAAATGTAATCGACGACAGGGCTCAGAGTAAACTATGTAATAGAGATCCTGTAATATATATCAATATTTTAAAATACCAACATGACGGTTATTTTAACCACGCCTGAAACTTGAATAACCAGCTTCGCTCAAGTAGAAAATAGAAATTATTTTATGACTATCTAAGCAATTTATAAATTGTTGCAAAAAAATTGGTATCTTCCATGAAGATTACTTCTCAATTTGTAAAAGTCTTGAATTGGAACTTTTTAAAAGAAGGACTCCCTAATACCTATATTAATCAAAACCCCCTTACAAAATCTCAGAGACTGCATCAGTATCTTTTTACAGAAAACTTATTACATTGCAACACTCACTTTAAATTTAACCTACTTATAAACCTACCTTTAATATTAATTAGATTTTTTTACTATACAAATATAAAAAAATCATTAATTTTCAGTAAGAAACTAGATATATATAGTAATTTCAATTAAGTAAGAGAAGAGGCATCTTATGTTATCAAAAAGTTCAGATATTCTTGGTTTAAGAGACAGATTAAACAATTGTCTACTTGCAATTAATTACAATCATTGAAATAATCTAGAATTTCTCCTTTGTAGGCTGGGATCGGTAGGGTGGGGGCAGTGAAACTAAATATAATGAGGTCTGTAGCCCCGTTGACACCGGTGCTCCTCGTTGTTACCGAAGTTAAGCAGCGGGGGTGCGGTCAATACTGGGATGAGTGACCGCCTGAGTGTTTGACTGCGTGATGCTACAAATGCCCACCTAGAAGATGGACATAGTACTGCCTTAGCCAAAAATGGCATAGATTTGGACCATAACACAAAACATAAGAAATGTGCTTAAATGCGCACATGCGTTTGTGTGATGTAAATTGTTTGTTGGTCTCTCTAACCGAATTTTACCCGGTCACCGTCGCCTACTAATCCGCCGGATATTGTTGATATTCCCCGATTTGGTCTACACATACATTGTAAGATCAGCCCCGCCATACTGACAGCCCGCCGAAACTCGGCGGCGCGACTCTTCTTTATTGGTTGTGTTATTTCTAGGTGTTGTGGCCAATGTACGTCGACACTTCGCACCGCACGCGGTACTCCGTTCAATACACGCGCCCTCTAACTAATGTAACTAACTATGTAGGCACCTGCATCGCGAACATCGTATACTGCGTTCACGCATTCAGCCGAATTCTGCCGAATAGGCGAATATCGCTGTTAAAATAGTCCCCCCCATTCCCGTACATATTGTTATTGATTATTTATAGTATTAGATTGCCTAATGCTATAGTACGTTTTTCCAACCCTTCTGCGCAGGCGATATGTAGGTGGCGCTGATAGCATTGAATGGCCCGACTAATAGCAATTTATATGGTCATCTAGAACAAATTGATGGCCAACAAATGGGCTCGATTGCGTTTGTTCGTGAACTAAAATCGGAAATTAGTCCGTGTGAATGAGATATCGCAATACGCTAGAGCGGAATGTGAAATGAACGGTTGTCACTTTCTCGCATTAAAACTACCCACCAAAGATAACGCATCTGAATCTAACACCGCACGAAATGTGTTCTAATTTGTTCGGATAAGTATAAGTACAATGAATGTTTATTTAAAAGGGACTGATTGATTATTTATTTATTTATTTCGTTCATGGTTAATAACAGTACATAACTTAATCAAATTATGAATAATACAAAATCGGGCCTTAACACTAATACCATTAATAATTTACACCATTTGATCAAAGTTTTGAGTGACAATAAATAAAAATATATAATATTCATGAAATATTACACATTTTAAAATAATCAATAAATAATCTAAGATGCTCGCTTATAATAATAATTTAAAAAACACCAATAATTTAACCAATTAATATTCAATTATTAGTGCACTCTATCGCATTTTTATACAGGCTGACAGAAATAATACGGATAGATTAGAATGCCATCTATTAGTCTATTTAAAATGGATATTGATGATTAAATGCATATTCTACTATGCAAATGCATATTCTATTGCATATTCTACTGCATATTCTAACAATGTAAATATAACAATAAAAATTTAGTGCATATTCTACGATTTATTTATCAATAAAGTAATTATCCTTGTTCTGAGCATATATCTGCTTATTGGCATATACGGGGTCTCATATCAGAGCAACGATATTCTGAAAGTTTTCCAATACTTATATCTGACACCCTTGGCGCCCGCTGACTAATTAACAACACTGAGCGACGAATTTCACGTAAATGCGTAAAAAATGCGGTAACCCCGGTGCGCCTGGCGCCCAGATCCGTGCCAGAAAGAGACGGAGACAATGTGAAAAAGTGCCCACGTGCCACTTCTTTATCAACCCCCCATGAAACAGACACCTAGCAGCCCGATTCGTCTCTTTCGCACGTGGCGATGAATTATAGTCGTCCCGCTCTGGCGCCGCAACAGCTGTCACAACCGCTGCTCCAAACATTTCGGAAGTAGAAATAATTGCATGATTCCCTTCTTCTTATCTTAGCACCATCTTCTAGGAGTGAAGTCGTCTTTGGATATAATATTATCAACGATGTTTAGCCATCGTTTTTTAGATATTCTTGATTTTTGCCAGTTCAGGAGGATTTCAATTTTTGTCATCAGTTATATCCACAATATTTGTCATCAGGTATATATATAGCATTAGTAAAATCTGCTTCGGGGGGCCACCTTAACAAAGCTAAGGAAGCTAAGGAAGCCGAAAAAATGGATGTCTCAAAACTGATCGATGATTTTGCAGAGTGCAAATCAAGACGAAAACCACTATAGAAATGTATATGTTCGTATTTTTATAATACATTAAGTACATAGTTAATGTAAATATGTAGATATGTAGATATGCAAAAATGGTACATTTGTAATAATATTATGTGGGTATTTTTTGATTTTACCAGTGTCGCTTTTAGTAGTATAAAATAATACGCATAATTTCGCACTCAAAATAATGTAATAGACACTGTTTTTTCATCTCTCACCAACATTCAAAGGTCGAGAAATATAATTCAATAATTAAATTAACAGTAAAGCGTCGTATTAATACAGGAACAAATTTTTTGAGCATTCTCCCGCAACAATGTTTCTATGTGGTCCCACGTCTCCCGTTGAAGTTCTTGGGAACTTGTTCAGCAACATGTTCGAGGCAACATTTAATATAAACTATACTTCTACATTTTATTATTACCTTATCGTATTATTTATATTAATTTATTATTTGTGCACGTATGTATTTATATTTTATTATGTATGTATATTATATATCATCATATATCTAAAATACATCTACATACATAACTCATAATGTGGCTTCCCTATCCCTATCTCTTTCCCCTTACTTAAACCTGCATTTTTTCATAGCTCGTTGCGCTGTAACAAAATATTTAGTTTAATTGTGAAAATTTTTAATTGGCATAAGATTCGTATTTTATGGGTTAGCATTAAGTATGAAACGCTGTAAGTTTTCCGAAAAATAAAATAAAATAAAACAACGCCGATTTACAGCGTAGCTACAATATAAATATGTAATGTAGCTAGGTATACAGTAATTACATCCTATGTGCCATAATGAATGTAAAAAAGAAGGGGGAGGGCGGCGGGGAGGGGGGGGGGGGGGGGCTTTTGTTCACTGTTGCACTGGGGCCCGTTTTTATAGTTACGCAACTGCTTTACAAGTATCATATTTTTAAGCACATGCTCAAAGAGTGCAGCTCGTTTAAAAGCTTACCGCAACTCAATCAATTTGATATAAGAAACAGATTTTTATAGAATGAAATGTATTCTATAGATCTCTGTATAACGTTCATACCCGCGTTGATATACAGATTCCCGTCAGATTACCGAAACAGCGTCGGGCATGGTCAGTACTTAGATGAAGCTTACTATCATTCCCACCGATCAATATCTTGCGAGTGGTTTATAGGTCAGCTGTTGTGTCTTTATGGTTAGCGATGTTTTCAAATGTCATTAATAAGACTTATTATTTCTTGGCTGAAACTTTAGTGCAAATCACTTCAGAGGTATGAAAGCTCTTAAATATATTTTCTCTTCCTAGTCTACGTAGAACAGGTACTTGAGTGCCATTCTTGGTGTTGATAAGCTCAGAGCAGCGGATGCTTATGGTGGCTCCATTAATGATGAAACTAATCTTATCCCTAATCGTTTTCTTTATTTTAGGGTCCTGAAGTCAGAAGCAGGCCCAGACTGGCCAGGTCGTCAGGTCGACGATCGCCGACGGCCCCAATTCAAGAGGGCCCCAAAGGGGCTTCACAAATTACTTATTTTATAACATGGATAAAAATGTATTTATATATGAAGTAGCCAGGACTGGCTACTTCAGTAGAGACCTGGCCAAAACGCTTTTAGGTTAGGATACTTCTTAATTTAAATTGTAAATAATTAATTTCGACCATTTTTGCTTTTGATTATTAAAACGAATTCGTAGTAAAAGACAACTTATTTCTTTACATATGCTTTGCTTACTCATTAGAGTTTTCCCTAATTAAATATTTTATGAAGGTATTTCAGTAGGATTTAGATAGTGGCTTTGGCACGGGTTAAGTGACAAATGTAAAACTATTTCCCATCCTCATATTCATATAAAATATTCTCATTATGAATAGGATAGAAACGAATTTACCGCGTGAAATTTGTAGCACCCGACGTGCTACAAATTTCACGCGGTAAATTCGTTTCTATCTTATTTATAATATCAAACAACCGCGATAGTTTTCGATTTTATATTACAAAATATTCTCGCCTCAAGTAATAAACCACTTGTTATGATTAATATTTTATAGAGTGTATACCAAGTTTAGATACAAACAATATATAAAAAAAAATACATATGGCACTCGGGGACTGCATTTTAACAACCTATGCAATTATAATTATTTATTGATTTTATTTATTTTATTTCTTCTGATATCAGATAACTGCGCTCTATCGGAAAACGTTGAAATTATTCCGAACCATTTGCGGCTGCGGTAGCAAATGATTCGGAATAATTTAAACGTCTTCCGATAGAGCGCCGCGCACGATTTTTTTATTCGATAACATAAAAAAACGGGTTTATTGGAAAAAAAATCGTAGATAAAATGATAGATAATTAAATTATCTTTAAAATGGTGCAGGTTTTATAATAATACACGAGATAGTCTTTGCGTAGTAGTCGTTTTTGTGTTCGGTTAGACCTAATTTCACAAATTAATTACACTATGTAATATAAACAAAATCTAAAATATTCAAATCTAAGAATATTAGGAAAATGTTCTTGTTAACCATATATTTTTTTCGAATCGTAAGCAGTACTCGTTTAGACGTAATTATCAGTTTAAAATCATTAATTTTCGTTAAGAAATTTCTTCATTCGGTCGCCGCGCTGGCCGGCCCGCGATAAAAGCTATGCAATAGCTTAAAAATGTATTGTAAGCGTAAGTAAACTACAAAACAAAATCTTAATTTTTGATAAAATTCATGCCTATACTCAAATACTTTTCAAGGGCCAAAATATCTGAAAATGTGCTTTCAGGTATGCAATTTTCAAAAAACCTGGACTCTCTTTAGTTTCTAGCCGAGGATCCCCAAAGAAGCCAGTCCAGGTCTGTTCAGAAACTTATGTTGCAACCAGTATCACTGTAACGAGGTTCAGGTTTGCGTGTTTTTCACAACTTTGCAGCATGCAGTGGAACTGTTTTATCTGGTAAATAAGGCCAGACTAGGTTTGGTTGACAATTATTCGTGGTTTTCACTTTCTCTCTTGATATAATTTTCTAAGAAGAATCCTGAAATCTCGTGTCCACCTGTATCCAAGCTGTGGGCACGCCTAGGCTGAAAACATTAGAGCTCGGCCACACACTCTATTTACGGAGCCGTCCTCGCGTACCAACTTAAGTCTATGGAGTCTCCTTATGCGTGCCTTGTGACATATAAATACGCTATGATCGACAGCGTCAGACCGGAATATTTTTACTGCGAGCCCACATCTCTTCAAGGTACGGGCATTGCACTACCTGTTTATGCTAGAATAAGATCGTTGTTATTGTTTTTTAATTAATTTTGTTACACTTACTATTTTTAATGCTTCAGCTTGCATATTTAATGTCTTTTATATTTATGTATATTATATATTATATTACAGTACCTACACACCAATTCGTTGAGATGTAATCATCTCAACGAATTGGTGTGTACTGTAATGTTTATTTGTTAAATAAATAAATAAATAAACATTATTATTTATTGCGAAATTTTGAAAAATCGTGTGGCACTTCCGAAGCAGCCTGTATTCGTCCCATTAATTATCTTCTCGTACAGCCCGATCGAAATTTCCATGTTTAATTTCACCTACCAAGTACGAAGTACGAGCACAAGGGGATGCAAACAAGTGGCCCGTGTAAAGTCATTTAGTAAAGAGAGATAAAAAGCGAAATAACAAGGCGGCGCTTTGCGGGGCGAAGCGTTCTCGTTCACACGCAATTGGGCCCGGGCCCGAAGATAATGCGGTTTCTGTTGAAAGCTGTAGTTCCACGGCTTCTTACCGCCCCGCGCCGCGAACACAATCTTCGAGTGTTTGTTTGATCTGCACCTGCTGTGCACCGCAGGATGTTACTCCCGCTTTACACA
Source organism: Micropterix aruncella (assembly GCA_944548615.1). Classification (NCBI taxonomy): domain Eukaryota; kingdom Metazoa; phylum Arthropoda; class Insecta; order Lepidoptera; family Micropterigidae; genus Micropterix; species Micropterix aruncella. The sequence continues at coordinate 26,825,187 of OX155956.1, forward strand.
ATCGCTTTACGAAATCACTGGGAACCCACTGAAATACATACTGTTTGCACAGATAAGTTACAATGTTTAATTTCAGATTACCTACAATACTTCCGAAAACTTAAGGTCATTAACTTTACTAGTAGTTGCAATAAAATAAACAGAACTGTACTGAATGGAAAATGTAGTTTAGTACAAGACATGATGTTAACAGTGGTTGACTAGTCAATCATAATGGAGTCAATACCTTTTATGATTATTTAATTACACAACCTACCTTTATATGATTATTTGAAAAAATATATTTTTTTAAATTTAGTTTTGTCATCTACAATCATTTACAGTAAAATAGACATGTACAATAAAAATATAATAGACAAAAATCCAGTATCAAAAACTGATAACGAAGATACGAGATACGTACGAAAATGTTTTAGAAACATTCCACCCAGAACAAAAATATACAAGCTTTTCGAAAGAAAAACTATGTCAAAAAAGTTTAAGATCTACAGCATACACTAATAGGCCTAATCCTTCTAAAAAAATTACTGCGAGTACTTATTTACAGCCGCATGTAGATACCCAGCAGGCAAATGGAAATTAAGAATATCGATACAGATCATCTTAAACATGACAAGGTCAAATGACAGGTCAAATTACAAATGACAGTCAAATGAGAAATGACAAGGTCAAATGACAGGTCATACATCGTCTTAACCATAACAAGATCAGTTTAAACATGAAAGATCATCTTAAACATGACATGATAATCTCAAACGATAGGGAAAAATGGCAGAAGTCACAACGATAGGTGAAAAATGGCAGAAGACAAGCATATGGAAAGCAGTAAAGGAGGTACATAAAATAAATGAAACAGATACGAAAAATATCAGGATGAATAGGAAAATACCTCAATGATACAAGAAAACATTAAGAAATAAAAATACAGAAATATTCAGAATATATTAAATAAGGTAAAAGATAGACATTTTGTGTCTACTACTATTCTTACTCTCCTACTTAGATAAGTACGATAATAAGTATGATTTATAAGTAAGATAAGCATCCTCCGATTTCAATTCAATTTCAATTTCAATTTATTTCTGCTCCAGTAGGTAGGCTTTCCTACACTTGGATGCGTCTTTGCCTCTAATTTTTTTTAAATAATGTAATTAATTAAAGAATATTAACTATCATGATATAGTTGTGGCAATATAAATTAATTTTAGTAAATTATAATTGGTTTGAAAACCATTGATAAATAGAAAATAATCTAATAATCAAAATTGCTGATCAAAAAAAGAGCTCAATGTCTGTAGTCATAATTATCAAGGCAATAATATGATGGTCATGAAAATAGATAAGGGTATATTAAAAATATCTAAATTTAAGTTAATTGTCAAATCTAGCAATATAGCCGTCGTCGATAAAAATAAAAATAAAAATTACGCTCTTTGGCAAAGTTGATTATCATGAATTTTCCATTATTTTACATTAGGATGCTCTTGGAATAAGAATTCAGCATTATCCAAATCTCTTAAGTCATATACAGGATTCTTGACTAGGCCATTAAATAGGACTTTTTTAAATTGGTTCTCTCCAAGACTTCTGATATATGTTGGGACCTTGTTATAATAACACAGGCTTTGGTGAAGGAAACTGTTGCGCACTTTACTAAGCCTGTGCCGATTTAGATGTAGATCAAATTTATTTCTTGTATTGTGTTGATGGAAATCGCTATTCACCGGGACATCCGATATGTGCTTACGAGCGAACATAATATTTTGTTGGATATAGCACGAGTACATCGTCATGATTCCCGAATCGATGAAAAACGGCTTACACGAAGTTCTTGGAGAAGCTCTGTAAAGACTGCGTAAAGCCCTTTTCTGAAGGATAAGAATCCTCTTTGAATTTGCTGCCATTCCCCAAAACATTAGACCATATGTCATCAAAGAATGAAAATAAGCAAAATATACAGATTTAGTAGCCTCAAAGCCGCATAAATTTCTAATCTTTTATATTGCGTAAACAGCCCTACACAGCTTTTTACTAAGCTCTTCTAAGTGATCGGACCATTGCAATTTTTGGTCGATCTGCAAACCTAGAAATTTAGTAGAAGAGACATTTTCCAATTCGTCTGTTCCAAAGAATAAGGCTATATTATTAGAGTCGGACGGCCGTAAAGAAAAACACACTGTTTTAGATTTTGAAACATTCAACGAGAGTTTATTAACTTTTAACCAAACAGCAAGTCTATTTATCGTTTCATTAATCCTTATTTCAAGCTCGTCTCTATTTTGATCGCTAAAAAGAAGGGATGTGTCATCGGCGAATAGGATAATCTCATCATTCACTGACCTAATGCAATCAGGGATGTCGTTTATATAAACCAGAAAAAGAAAGGAGCCAAGTATAGAGCTTTGAGGGACACCTTTGGAGATACTTTGTGGGGTACTTTTGCTACTTCCCACTTGCGTAATCTGGGTACGACCTTGTAAGTAGGACTGTATGAGCGCTAGTTCCCTATTCCTAATCCCGTAGTGTTCTAGTTTCTCTAGTAGAACTGAATGTTCTACACAATCAAAAGCCTTAGAGAGATCACAGAAATTGCCAACTGTTTTTTTGCTATTGTCAAGGCTTAGTAGTGTTTCCTTTATGAGATTAGCAATGGCATCTTGGGTTGAAAGATTTTTTTGGAAACCAAATTGCTTAATGCTGAGAATATTATTTTCTGAAAAGAAATTGGTCAATCTCGTGAGAATAATTATTTCAAGAATCTTGCTAAAAACTGGCAAAAGCGATATAGGGCGATAATTAGTCATGTTGTCACAACATCCCTTTTTGTAAATGGGTATCACTTATGCCAGTTTCAATTCCGTGGGAAAGAATCCATATTCCAAACAATGATTAAAAATAACCGACAATTCGTCTGCGATGCTAGTGACAGAAGTCTTTTAAGGATTTTTGTGGAGATATTCCACAGATCAGTTGAATTTTTACATTTTATATCTTTGGCAACTTTGACTATTTCCTCGGAAGTGGTAGGAGAAAACCCTAATGATATTGGGTTTCTATTGCAATAGCTATAAAGTAAGCTTAAAGCTGTGCAGTGTGCTGTATTTAAATTACTTAAATTTCTAGGTACATTAACAAAATAATCATTAAAGTGTTCTGCGACTGTTCCCGCATCGTCTATATGCTCACCATCTACCGTGAGATGCAATCCGTTATTTACTGGCATACTGCGGCCACATTCTTTCTTGATTCATTCCAGGCTGCCCTAATTTTGTTATCAGAATTATCAATACTATTTTTTAAGTATTTTTGCTTGGCAACCCACACAATTTTTTTGTAAGTTTTTTTATAGAATTTAATATAAATATTAAATTCTATAAAACCGATATAGATATATCGTCTCTATGTTGCAGTTATTCTTGCAGCTTTTCCCTTCCTTAAAGGCTGTTGCTCCTCTACCTTAAAATTATGGCCCCTGGTGTATTCGGTTTACCGTCCCCTGAGCACACCGGGCTGGAGTATCATAATTCATTCGTTCATGTTTAGGGATTTCTCAAGCTATATTACACTAACATGACTGACTATAGTTACTAAATAGGTTATTCTATATATATATTTTTTAATATTTCAGTTCAGATAACTGGTGTAATACAAGGTTTAGTTAGGTACGAGTGGTTTGGCGCGTGCTACGATAAATGTATTACGGTTTACATCCACTTTAATAAACTACAACTTCCGCATGTATTGTCGAAGAAATTTGTTTTTTGGGTTCAGTAAGTTTTTATTTTTTTATTTATTTATTTATTAAAGGTAAAGCACAAAATATAATTTACTGCAGCATTACAAAAAAAAATGTGTTTGGACCAGTAGCGAAAAATAGAGCACACTGCGGTATCTTGGTCACTGCGTCAACACCGCCTAACTAGGCCTAGGCCTGTACTAAGGCAGGTGTACCAGGAAATATTTTACCTGTGCACACAAAAAAAGTAAAAAAATTACAACTAAACTTAAAAATTAAACATGTTAAAAAAATAAATTAAAATATCATCAAGAAGTATTTGAAATTATAATGAAAAAATTATCGAGTAAATAAATAAAAATCGAAATCATAATAATAGTAAATAGATAGATAGATACCTACTCAGTAAAATAAACAAATAAAAATAAAATAAGAATAAAAATAAAAATCATACTAGATAGTCAAATAATTTGTGGCTCTTTTCACGGCCTTCATTTATTAGCCACATATGGCTCTGTTTCTTAAAGGAATCTTTAGACTGAATTGTTTTAATTCCATCTTCTAAATCTAAAAGGTTAAAAGGTAAAATGCCTTTGACCAAAAGAGGTCATCATTCGGGGAATAGCTATTTTTTTAGCAACGGATCGCCTTGTTGGATGCATTTGTTGTGAGAATGTCCTGTTGCATTTGAATTGAATAAAATTTACACAAAATTTTAAGTAAAGCTGTCTTAAATCCAATACTTCATATTCCAAAAACAATTTTTCCGATGAGTACCTGTAAGGCTTACTCGTGATGATTTTTATAATTAGTTTCTGTGCCACCTCTGCTAGGTAAATAGTAGTTTTTGCACAGGCTCCCCAGCCAATGATTCCATAGCTTAGAATACTTTGGCACAAGGCATAGTATGTTGTTTTTGATAGTGCTTTTTCACGATAGTGCTTTTTGCAATGGCGCACATTTACAATGTGGCTCCCCCATTGATGAATTGTTATGGTATTTATTGCAGATGGCTGCCCTCTCTTATCTATACTGAATGTTAAATATTTCGTTTTATCAATGTTAAGCGTGAGTAAGGAGACATCAAGCCATTTCTTAATAGTATCCATATCTGCATTTGCCTTAGTAAATACACGCTGCCAGCTACTATCATTGAATATTACTACAGTGTCGTCTGCGAAGGAAATAGCTTTACTTGGTGTTAGATTGTAAAGAACATTTATATATATATAAGGAATAATACAGGCCCCAAGACACTGCCCTGTGGAACGCCATATGACAGGCTTTTCGTTGCGCTGGAGTAGTCTCCAATTGAGGTGATTTGTGTCCGTCCGATTAAATAGCTTTCAAACCACTTATAGGGCGTTTCTCTTATTCCTATTGCAATTAACCGATGTAAAAGAATATCATGGGCTACTGTATCGAACGCTTTCGATAAATCAAGAAAGATAGCAAGACATTTTTCACCTTTGTCAACGAGCTCGACTATTGTTTTCGTTACTTCCGCAATTGCATCAGAGGTGCTCACTTCTTGTCGGAATCCAAATTGTTTGGGGGACAAAAAGTTGTTATTATCCAAATAATCAACTAGCCTTTTCTTGACTAATTTTTCTATTATTTTTGAGAGAGTAATTAATATCGAGATCGGTTGGTAATTATTTAAATCTGTTTTGTCACCGCTTTTAAATACAGGAACGACTTTTGCACATTTCAGGCACTCTGGAAATATACCTAATATAAAGATTAAGTTTATTATGGACGTTATCGGTGAAGTCAAATGATTATTGGCACGTTTATAGACTTCGCTGGTAAGGCCATCAATTCCTGAAAATGTAGATTGCTTAAGTGATGTAATGATTTTAGCCACCTCAATGGTCGTTGTAGGGGTCAATATAAAAGAAATTGAGGAATCTGAAGGCGTGTATCCGGCAGATGCCCTCTCGTTACTTGCATAGTTATTATGAGATATTTTTTTTGCCAGTAATTCGCCTACATTAGCAAAATGCGTGTTTACTATATTAGCCATTTCATATGGATTATCTGCGGATGTAATAATACGATTGTCTATATTTAATTTTCCAATTGTATGCTTAGAATTCGAGATACTAACTGCTTCTTTTATAAAATGCCACACCTTTTTTGTGTCATTGCTGTTCTCAGCAATTTTAGTTTTATAATAATCCTCTTTAGTCTTTTTTATCAAATGCTTGCATAAGTTCCTATACCTTAAGAAATTACCCTTTAAAACTAAGTCGTCAGGATTATTTTTCGATACTAAATGCATTTTATCGCGTCATCGGATACAAAATAAAATCCCATCAGTGATCCACGGTTTCAATTTTTTATTATTATGTAATATTTTGTGATGCTGAGTACGAGTGTTATGTTTCGTCATTGTTGTGAGAGTTGTTATAAAGAAATCAGTAGCAACATCGACTTTAGTAGCACTATGGACTGGCAAACAGTCAACCTGTGCCAAATTATTGCACAAACTATCAAAATCTACACTATGTTTTTTTATTTCTATATTTTTATTATGCGTTTCAGTTTTACATTCTGACAATTTTAGTAAAATCGGGTAGTGGTCAGTAATAGCAGTTTCAAATATGACAGCAGCGGATCTTTTTTTTGTTCGACACATAAGATGATCGAGACAGTTAGCACCCCTAGTTGGTTTATTGATCAGTTTATTTACATACTTTTATCCTGACATTTAAGTCCATTAGGGCTCAATTAAAAATAATCGCAAGCTACCTGACCCACACGCGCCCAAATAAAACTTTCGTATTTGACAAAACTCAATTAATGAGAATATTGTAACCGTCGTTATCATAAAGGATAAAAGAAGGTTCCGGCGTGTATATACTTTCCCCTCACACATAACATACATTGGGCAAAGACTAGGCCTGTATATTATAAATAGGATAGAAAACGAATTTACCGCGTGAAATTTGTAGCACCCGACGTTTCGGTGACGTTGCAGCCGCCGTCGTGACGCACAACGGCGGCTGCAACGTCACCGAAACGTCGGGTGCTACAAATTTCACGCGGTAAATTCGTTTTCTATCCTATTTATAATGTCAAACAACCGCGATAGTCTTCGATTTTATATTATAGGCCTGTATAATTTTTATTATCTGTCGTATCAACGAATGAATATTATTTCGAAAAAACTAAATCCACAAGACTCTATTATATCTTCGACACATTTGTGCAAATGTTTTTTTTTCGTACCCAGGCTTGTATGGCGCTCGCCAAACCCCTTTCCTAACGATACTTTACTAATACCATTGATTATAAAGTGTACCTCTATAATCAATGCTAATACTTTACTAATGTGTAGAAGAACAAATAGTGAAACTTTTCTGATGAACTCAGAAAGAATGCCATCAACTGATATTAAGATTCACAAAGGTACAAGTATATCCAAAATTATGACCATTAAATGGAAATCCAAAGCTTTCGTTTACTCATACTTGTTTGCTATTAGATCTTTAAATTTTGGTGAAAATGTATTTCAACCAGTCCTTTTTACAAGCTTTTATTTACCCTGCAATGTTTGTCATTATGTTTGTTTAGGTCAAATATTGCAAGCAGAATTAGAACCACTTCCTCTTCTACTATGAAGTTGAAATTTTACACGTTGGTTCAGCTCCGATAACAATGCATTTTTATGGTGAGCATGACCTGATTATGCATCCAGGATTGGCTCCCGACGAGGGAATTCTTCAACGGTCAACAGCAAAGACACGAAATTTTGTATACGCATTCAATTATGCTAGCCAATTATAAGTTTCATCATGACATGTGGCTCCCGACAAGGGGACTCCTCAACGGTCAACAGCACATTTACAAAATTTTGTATACGCATTCAATTATGATAGCCCGTTCTAAGTGTCACCGCGACAGGGCTGCTGCACCCAGAATTGGCTTCCAACAAGGGGACTCGTCGACAGCACAGAAATGAAATTTGTATAGCATTATGATAGCCCGTTCTTAGTTCCCCTACGGCATGGCTACTGCACCCAGGGTTGGCAATAATTAGATACCACATATCTTCTTCCTGTAGTAGGTCGACTTTATTTAAAAGTTTATGTTCATATTAGTCAGCGTAATAAAAGTTTTAATAAATAAAAATAAAAGAGATTCTTGCCATGCATTAATGCCCTGAAATAAATGCTTTCTTTATCTCCCTCCCCTCATTACCACAGCGTGCAAACACACCACTCTCGCCATTTTTAATACCACAAGCGAAGATATCACAACAATTAAAACTATATTAAGATTCCAGCAATAAAATGCACGGTGAAACATAATCTGATCCAGACTTAGATTTGAAGCGGAGTGATGTCTAATTGTGCCAATGGCGGCTCACCTGCTACGAAAAACATCGCGAACTATTTTAAATCGCTGCTCGCAGTTTATACGTCTTGTCGTTAGCGCTGGGAACTTGTCATAAATTGGTCATTAGGTCCATGGTCACTGATACTTGGTAACCGGGTGACTGCCAAACTTTTCAACACACCCACTTCTTTTGTTTCGATTTTTATACATTTTCATTGCTGTCAAACCATTTAAGACTAATTAGATTGAAGGATAATGATATATACATATGTATATGTATATATACATTTTTTTTACAATAATTCATTAGGAAGATTACACATTTTAAATTATATACATTTCGTATTTATAGGCGGATTTTTGATTATTCCTTGATTTTTTATTTTTTTTTTATTTTTTATATTATTGGTGAATTATTTTTATTAATTGTCTTCTACTGTTAGTTCTACCTATCCGGTCTGTTTAGATTTTTTCATGTTATATTTCTTTTTTAAATGTTATTTCAGGCCATTCAATGAACATTACGAATTATTAATTTGATTTAGATATTATAGGCAACTAGTGAAATAATGACATTTTTTAATAAAAAATTACAAAATTAGCAGATAAGTAAATTTGTCAATCTGTTATAATAACAGGTAATTGTGAGAGACATAATTTTAAGCATTATCACCATAAATGTACTACCACATTTTTGGACAATAAATATATTTCTATTTCTATGATTGAATTTTGGTAAAAATCTAATTCTGTCGAGTATGTACAATATTCTGGGTGGAACCGTTCGTTCATTTCACGAATCATTTTGCATTTTTCTGAATTCGTTTGATTGATCAATTTTTGCGCAGGAAATATCAATTATATGACGATAACTTAGTAGTTTTATGGGTTAATAATAAATATATTTTACAAGATATTAAAATTAAATGATCCGTCATATCACCTTTATTAATTAATCACTTGTGCTACACAATTTATTTATTGTTTTCTGCTGACATGTTTGTTAATTGCGCCGCATTTTTATTACCCTAAAAATAAATATACAAGGCAATTACAACCATTAGGTCCAACACTAGATCTTAAGAATATAAGCATTGCATTAATTAAAATTAAATAATAATTTTCATTCCAATTTATTATTTTAATACAGTAAAATATAATAACACCCGAATCTATAGTCGAGTATTGATCATTACTCGAGTAGCGAGCAGTACTCGAGTAATACTTGAGTACCTGTTTTCATTTTATAGTCGAGTATTGAGAAGGCGAGTAATACTCGAGTATTACTCAGAGCTGAGTATCCGTCTGGCGATATTTGAGAGCGACTTGGCTTGGAGCTGTCAAAACTTTTTGTTTATATGCGTTGGTGCATGTGAGTATTATTGTATTTTTTACGTGTTATTTCGTGAAATGGCGGAGTTTCTACAACGGCTGGAGGAAATTGAGAGAATATTCGTGGTCGGTGGTGCGGCAGCACGCTCTCGAAGACACAGTTTATTTTCTCCATATCAAAGTCCAAATAAAACAAAGTCCCAAATAAAACGCAGAAGCCGATATGAGAGCGTTACGCGAAAAATCAGGATAGATGATTTTTACACGCGCTTTGAAAGAATTCATGAACTTAGAATCGAAATGTCAAATCGTGGCGACAACATAGTGGCATTTATATAAATCACCGGCTATGAATTAAAATGAACAATTTGATTCATATTTTATAGACAAACAACTTATTGTTGTTTTTAAATGCTCTCTGTAAATCTTCGTCATAATTTTAGATGTAAAATAAAAGATTAGTAATTTGTTTTCGAATAAATAACGAAATATTTTATTTTCTCCATGTTTTCCCCTATACTCGAGTATTACTCAGCTGAGTCGATGAGTGATATTTGACTATAGAACGCATCTAATACTTAAGTACTACTTGGCACCTGAGTAATACTTGGTTGAGTAAAGACTCAAGTAGTGATCAATACTCGACTATAGATTCGAGTGTAAGACTACCCTAATAAAACAAATGTTGACTGCTATTTATCGTCAACTCTGTTTCCTGCTTCTTCCTCGATTCGGGCATTTGCTAAGCAATTCAAAACGAAACCGATAGATGGACCTTGTGAGGAACGGCTAATCGCGAGCGTTCGCCGCGTACCCGCCGATTCGTATCATATGTGTACGGCCTCACAGTCTCACATCCGTATTTATTGTTACTGAAAATTATTTTAAAAAAAATCTCGGATCGCATATTATATGAGTGAATAGTGTCTCGCTGCCGATGATGTCCTGAATCCAAAACGTCTCGTCGGAAACCCTCAATGTCAGTTTTGTTTGCTTGGTTTTGACTCTAATATCCTTCGATGTTTTATATTTTTACCTACCTACATAGGTACATTGCCCAAAATTCTAATCCTACGAGGCACCAAAACCTACGAGGCTCCAAAAGCATGACACGAACAGTCTAAGTAGACTGTGACTAGAAAAAGTTTCAGAAAATCTTAAAAAATTAGTCGACAGCACGGACACGTGTCCATGCTTGATTCTTGCACTCTTATATACCAGACTAAGTTACCGTGTCTCAAAAATAGGCGGAAACACGCAAACATACACAATAACGAATAATTTAATATTATTTGATGGATTTCGTGAATTAAACTAGGAATAATTCAGTAAATAGACAAATATTTCCATTGCAGATCTATTTCACTATGCAGAACGCTAATATGCTGTTTATTATTATGTCAGAAAAATACATATTACTAGCATATACATTTAAAAAACTTCACTATTATTGTATTATGTATATTAAAATCCTTACAATCTTCTAAATTTAACTTTTCGTTACTTTTCTGTTTTTTTTCGTTACATCAATTCCTCCGCTATCAACATTTTCCTGCACTGGAATGATAATTTACAAACAAAACAATAACTTCACTCTCGGTGTTAAAAAATATTTTACCGAGAGGAGGGGTCCCGTCGGACCCCTTACTTGTTTACACGTTATATCACAGCACAGAACATGGTCGATTGCACAACGGACACAGTTCTAATTAACAAGAATCTAGGTCGATAGAATTGAATTACTATCCATCGAATTAGAAAAATATAATTTTTCGACGTTTCGTGTTGTCCTACACTAACCTCACTGGGCAGTAGGTTAAAATAATTTAATGCCCCAAAAAAATATCCGCCCTGGCGCCGCCACTGAAGCTGTTTGGTAGAACTTATGACCAACGTGCATACAATTAAAATATTACGTCACGGATGGCAGCCACGTCACAATAATAATAATAATATAAATTACATACCAGTGTATCCCAACCTTATCAATGACAATATTTACAACAGCCACAACAACCCACAACCTGGTCTAACTTAGAATTTCGCATGCGAAGATTTAGTAATTGGTATATTTGATTATTAAATATCTTCTATTATACGTCTATAATTAATAAATCGTGCCATAAAAGGTGGGTCTAAAAATGAACATGCGTAAAACAAAAAACATGGCGAATGGACATGTCGCATTCATACGGGTGCATGTTGGGAACGATATTATTGAAGCGGTCGAGAGGTATGTTTATTTATCTGACGATCCAACTAGACAGTCTCAATTTCGACAAGGAGATCTGCTGACGAGAACAAGCTCGGATGGGTTCGGGACACTACGCCACATCATGTCGACACAAATACCGCAGAGCCGCAAGACGAAAGCCTATAATAAGTGCGTCTTGCATGTGATGGCATACGACATAGAGACGTGGTCGCTATCACAAGCTCAAAGTCGCGCAACGAGCCATAGAGACAGCTATGCTTGGAGCCTCACTGCGTGATAGGATCCGAATCGAAGAAATCCGCAGAAGAACCAAGGTCACTGACATAGCTCGCAAAATTAGCAACTTCAAATGACTATAAGCAGGCCATATAGCTCGCAGAACCGACAACAGTTGGGGGAAATATGTTCTCGAATGACAACCACGAACCGGCAGACGTCGTGTAGGACGGCCCCCCAAAATGTGAACCGATGAAATTTCCACGGTATGTGCGGCGTTAACCAATCGAGGAGTCTGCAAATGGACGATTCCTGAGCAGCGAGGGTAGTTGTCGACCTGACGTCTTCTATTCTTGAAATGATCCGTTGGCCACCCGATACCGTGTGAACTTGATGGTCAAAGGGGCCTCGGTCCGCAATAAATTTGAACTGAATTACTGCTGTCAGGAAGATGCCGCGCGAGTGACCTCGAATCTGTGACCAAACTGGGGGTTGGAGAAATCCGTCCAAATCTGCTAGTAAGGGCGCGATGTTGGCCCGCTGTTTGCGCCTCCCAGTATCTTGCGGTAAGGCGTTGGACTCTTACAGGCCGTTGACGTAGCTCGTCTGTGGATTGTAATGTCCGCAAAGTCTTTTAATTGTATTGTCCGCAAAGACATAAAAAATAACACGATTGTAATAATATTATTAAACACACTTTGGGCTTGATTGCGTTTCTTCGTGAACTAAAATCGGAAATTAGTTTTTGTAAACGAGACATGGCAATACGCTAGAGCGGAATGTGAAGTGAACGGTTGTCACTTTTTCGCATTAAAACTATCCACCTATAAAGCATCTGAATCTAAGGCCGCACGAGACGTTTTTCATCAAAGTTATTCATCAAATTTATTTAGACGAATATAAGTTCGACAGGTAGTTTGAATCGACGATCGTTCGTTTCATATTCCGCTCTAACGTATTGCTAAAGCAATACGAGATAGATCTCGCGAGCGAACGAGATAGATCTCGTTTGCTTGAACTAATGTCAGTTTTAGTTTACAAAGAAACGCAATAGGGCCCTGTGGCAGATTATAAAAGGTACTTCTAAGTTCATACTGGGACAAAAATAAATATCGTGGAGAAGTGCGTGTTTGGGTGATCGGCCCCCTTCTAAAATCTCTGACACATCGTCACTCACTGACGCGAGACATATTGACATAATTAAAGCCACTAGCTAAAAACAGCACCGCTTCTCCACCACTTCTGCCCTGTAAACATACACATTAGCCTGGGGCGAGTGTGTGATGTGGTGGTGCGGTGTCTCAGCGCCCAGCTGCTGCTACCAGCTCGCTAGCTAGAGTATAATGTAGCAAGAATAATTATTACTCTTGAATTTAGATACTATAGCCGTCGATCGCTGGTGATTTTGTAACGGGCCTTGTCGAGCCGCAACCCGTACAATTGGTTAGTTGAAGAAAAATCCGATTCATCAGTTGTAGTCTCGGATTTTATATGTTCTTACTATAACGGTTAACATACCCATATTAGCAAGTATGGCACTCGGTGTAGATAGGAAATAGATGTTTATATAAAATATATCTAAGAGATGACATTCATTAGCCGCCTTTTGACTGAAATGAACTAAAGGCTCAGTCAAGAAACAGTCAAGAATCTTGGCTGAAGCCAAGAAACAGCTACATTTGGAAACATTGGGATCTTTGAAGTAACAGCGACACTCCCAGAGACCATTTGCAAGATATTCGGGGCTGTTAATGATAGTGAGTTTTTATTTGAAATATTGCAAATGAGACCGAAAAGTGATGCTGTTGATATGGAGATAAATTGCTTAAAATAGGATCTAAGGAATACATCCCATTCTATCACACTCTATTATTATAGCAAAGTCATTGTTATGTGCTATACCTGTACTGAGTTTCACAACAAACCATATTACATACTTTTATCATTAGTTTAAGAACTTAAACTTTCTCCACTAAATGGTAAATAACGTTCATTACACTTGTTCATAAATAAGTAATTAAATGTTTGAAAAACTAAAAACACACAAATGCATATTTTCGAAAAACCTTCCTATCCGTATTTTAAAATAATGCATAGTTTTTAAATTGTCAATTCTGGGGGGGAGGGGTACCCCCCTTCCCCTTTCCACTCACCTCTCCCGCCCCCTCCCCTCCTTCCCCTCCCCCCACCCCCACCCCCAAACACTCAACGTTTAACTTTTAACACCATAAAACATGTCAATTAATCAATCTCACCTGCAATTGTTAATTTAAAAAGTGTAAATTAGCAAATTGATAATAACTTAAGGCAAAGCAGGCGTATTTTCGATTTTCGATGCTGCCCAAATCAGAGCATAAATAGCATGCTTGAATGTTTATAACGGTACCTACTTCACTTCATACTGGTAGAGGAATAATTAATAAAAGGTTGATGTAAGATGGAAGTGGCATCGTACTGTATAATATTTAAAGAGTGCAACATATGCTGGAAGACAAATACCATGCTTTATTATCAATTTTCTACTGGTAAAACATGAGAGCGTGAGTGTAGACGCTCTAGAAATACAGCATGGTGTTGCACAAAACTTTTCATAACTTTTCTTAAAAAAAAAGTTGAAACGTTATTGAATTCGGCGTGACGAATTCGACCTTAAAGATGTCAAATTGCTAATGATGATGTTAAAAATACCAATGATGCGGAATTGTTCCATTGCAGCTTTAAATAATATGACCTTATATAGCCTAATACGCTAAATCGCGGAAGAATTATTCCATAACAAACACCAAAATAATTAATTCGCGTTCTTGAGGAGTAGTTTTACATTTGTTTATAGCAAAACAGTCACATAATACCGGCGAGAAACGCCGTTTGAAAAATTCATCTTCATGCCGTGAATTAAGACATAAAACGAAAGCTCAACAAGCTCACGAAATTTTAACAAGGTTAACAATGAAGTCTAAAAAGGTTAACCCTAATATACCAGCCAATGTTACTGTACTTATAGTAAGGTGTATATGGAAGAACTACAAGAGTTTGTGACGAGGATGTAATGATGTTGAAAGATAAGATGTTGAAAAAATAAGTCTAACGGATATTCGCGTAGTAAAAGTATTGGCCAGTGAACACATCACTACTTATAGGAAATTAGACATACAATGACTGATGGTATAATTTCGCGTCGTAGATTCAGGAATCGTTCAAACTAGTTTCTTATATATAGGTATATATTACATCTATACATCCCAAGTTGTTAATAAGAAAGCTATTGAAACTTCTGACAACACTTGATTTCTTCATTCGCAGAACAATGATAGACCTCAAACGAAGGTCGACTCGAAGATATATGTGTCTCCTGGTAGCCGACGCCCAATTATTTTTAAATAAGTAATTGGAACTGTGCGCGTTTAAAATAAGGGCTGGCAAGTAATCGTGTCCGCATCGGTGCGCACCGCCCCGTGTCGACAGGTGCTCGAGCCGCGCAGTGTTCCCGACTGATGAACACTCTTAACCCAGAATTAACGCCCACTGTAGCACTCTGCGGATAACGCCACCGCGCCGTGGCCGCCGCTTCAAACGCCGTCGAAGAGGATGTTAAAACACATCCGTTGCATCATAAATTAAATTATTTTTATTTTTATTTTTATTCATACACCTTACATTATATTCAGAAACGCAATACACCAAGAAGAGATTCCTATTGTGTAATCCGCCACAAATTTAGGCCTATTATTCGGTCGAAATCTGCGGTTCGAGGACCACGTAAGCCCAGAAGTACCCACACTTTTCCGTAGACACTCGCGCCATTACTACCAGTTGCCACCAGATTATTCTGGTCTCCCGAATGGTGACGGGTTCGAGGTCGCTTGCGCAGTCCTCTCTTTTACGAAGCGGTGATATTGCGTTTGCCGAATCTATCGCGACCCACGGCGTCCTTTATCCGGCTTTCACCCGGAATTGGGTAGCCGATTGGTCGTTTCAAGAGCAGTCGCCGTAAGGTGAATAACTACCCCTGCTCTATAGGAGACGGTACTGTTTCCAGACTCCCCCGACTGTCAGTCAGATTGCACAATCGATTGGCTGACGCCGCAAGATGCGCCGACCGTCCAGGAGCGCCAGAAGGTTGGCTCCGAGGGGAAACTAGCCCTAAGGCCAGAGTCCTACCGGGCTCGCACTTCATGCATGGAGGCCGCCGGATGGGTGTTAACCCGTGAGTGTGACCAACCCTGAACAAATGTATCGTTTGTAATTCCTAAGTCACGCACACGCGAGAAGAAACTGAAGTGATCGAGCTGCGACTAATATGAATATTACTTTAGGCACCCTTAGACCTTAGACCACGTGCTTAAAATAGTCTGTGTAAACGGCGACAACACGCAAATTGTAGTATGATTGGGCGCCAAGCGTCCGTATAAACCGATCGGTGGCCTTGCCGCCCGAAAAGATCGTCGAACTTTGGCATTTATAGAACGGAAAGTGGGCTATACGCGACTTTTCGCCCCGCTCTCACATTGGGAATGGAGAGCTTTTAGCGAGCGAATGAAGTCACCGCGCGTCGCGCGGAAATTAACGACTCCGTTCCCGAAAGTATTGTTCCAAATATTCGCGGAATTATCCTCTTCGCATACACGTCTGTTTCTTTCGCGTGATTAGCTGATTCTGTAACAATTCGCGAAGATAAAGATGCGTTTTAAATTATGTTTTTACTCTCCCGGCCCACCAACGAAAGGGAACGTATTGTGAATACGCATTTTTTCGAGATCAAGACGGAAATAACTATTTTGAGCCCCCTGAGACGATTAGGACCATTTCCAGGAGGAAGTCGGTCTGTGTGTCTGAGTATATTCCTCGCCCAAACGCTTAATCCGATTGAGCTAAAATTTGGCAACTTGTAGTGTTTGAAATTTGTGAGATGAGTCGTGAGATCTTGGCATCATTTGGTCATGACAAGAATTGAAAGGTTGAAATTTTGTTGAAAACGGTCGACCAAAGGATACCTTAGTCATATATAAACCTCGAAATAGTGGGTTTGTAGACTTAAAAATTGGTACACAGATACCTTGTTAAGTGGAAATAACAACTAGAGCTGTTAACTACAACGGGCGAACCCGTCACCTCAGGAAGTTTAGGTGTATGTTTCACGTAAGGTGTCGAAATTACATTAAATTATCGTCAATCAGTATATTTGCGTAAACGATTGAATCGAACGTATTTAATGCATTGCATTTCCACTATCCGCGCTGGTCTCCGACTATCCCTTTCTTTTAGGTCAACCTCTTTCCCGAAGGAACATCACGCTAAAAGATCCTTCCTTGTCCTTGCTTCGTCCTTGGCTACTTGCGGGAGAGTTTTGTGGTGACACATCCGAGTTTTAAAATTATTTTAGGTCACTGCTTGAGTGGGCCTTGTGCGACCTCTATTGCCTTTGGGACCTTTATACAATTTAGAAATCGGTAGATTTTTAAATCTCGTAGATATTATCGTAAACAGTGTTATTCCAATAAGGTTTTGCGGTAATATTTTAATTTTTCTTCCTGAATTGAACAAATTGAATCCATTACACAGAAAGGGGCAGAATTGTGGCCTCCTGCTGGTAAGCCTCCTTAGTAGTCACTTATTTCTGATAAAACTATCTATCGGTACGAACTCGAATCAACGAATTAAGCTCAGATACGAGCTCGATGAAAGTTGGTAACCGTACGGCTAAAAATGTGAATATACGCATTGTTTTCCAATATGAGGTCCTGTGCCAGTATCATTCATTACAGTTTATTGCTGTTTGTCGCAAAATGCGCACTGTCAAGAACTGCAAACAACATTAAAGTAGTTCGTGATTAGAAAATCGAGTCTAGTCAATCGCTCTTCGCCACTGATTCTGCACGACAGCGCAAAACCACACACTTCACCACATACGGTCACAAGTTCCAGGAGTTGCGACAGGATACTCTTTGTCACCCACCACACCTTGCTCCATCAGACTTTCCCTTTTTTCGGAATAAGCTATCTTTTACAAGCGGCAAATCATCTTCAAATAGAGATTAAAAAACGCCTTGAGTTCTTTCTTTGATTCCTGCCCATGAGAGTTAACAGCTTAATCCTTGAAGCAAATCCTGTTAAAATGGCTATAATTAACAGGTAAAAACCTAAAAGTACATATAAGAGGAATTTACAACCAGCTGATGAAGTCTTAGAAGATTAAAAGTGTTTGATTGTTTGTTTCTATACTTTATTGTGAAATTTCACGATGGGCGGGTTTATTATAATACGACAATATCTTACAACAAACCCCACTATGAAGTATTTATATGTATGTGTACATGTAATGTGTGTAAGTGTGTGTATTGTTATTTCAATCGATCAACAGAATCGAAATGCAATTCCGTTAATTTTATCCCAACGGAAAATTGTGACCCAGCCGGGAATCGAACCCGGAACCTTACAATGTAAGATAAGGTAACCTAACCACTATGCCACCGGGCAGTGTTAGAAGTTAGAGCACATTCTATACCCCCTTATTACTACGTGTGGAGTAGCGCAGGTTTCAGTTTTTGGAAGTAGTTTAATTATACGTTGTCGTGTATATGAATTATATGAATAAACTGTCACCCAAAGAAATATAGTGGCTCCGCCATGTCATAAAACGGTAAAAAATAAAGACACGTGAGTGCGATATTATTGAGGAATTCCCATTTCGACACGCGACTGAATATGCAGGCGTGAATCGAAGAGGGCCGATTTAATTGCGAATATTATGAGACAATATCAACACGTCCGCGCCGTGCATGCGCAGGAATATCTTAAGACCCTGGGAACATTCGGCTGCCTTAGACATGACACAACAGATCATAAACCCGCGACCACACATCGCGCGGCGCTCAATTTTTCATACTACATCGTGGGCTGTGGTGTAATAATATGGCGAGGGATTGAGGAGCTTTAGATTAAGCAAAAAATAAGACCGATCCTGGACTCGACTGCTATTCCGGAGACGACACAGCTTCTGATGTTGAAGTTCTACACAAAGAAGTAAACGAAGTATAAGTTGACACATCTGAAACGCAAGTTAAAAGACACAAAGACAGCAGATGATATTTTATTGTATAATTAATTGCGAACGTTACCATGCATGATGACACCAAATTGTTTCAATTTATTTTTCTTGATTGACTAACTTTACCTCCTTCGTTTGTTCCTTTCTCATGTATTTTTACTTATTTTATTATATTTATTCATTATAAATAAAATAAAAACAAATTTACCACGTAAAGTTTGTAGCACCCGAAATTTTATTTAATTTTTATTTTTGACTTTATTATTGTTTAGGAGACATACAGCTATTACAAATTATTTTTATATGTTTCAAAGAAAAAGCTATTTATATGTTTTCACCAACACTTAACATATTTTTCCGAAGAATAAAACACATAGGGGGAGGTAGAAGCTGTTCCCAAATCCTACCTCCCCCTGGGAGGAGTCAGAATAAGTAAATAAAATTGTAGAATACACGTTCCATAATATATTTATACATATTATTTAAATATATTCTTGAATATGTACATATTAATATTATTATATTATATTACATATTGCGATTGCAATGATATGTCAACACCGTCATTAATCATCGCTTTCTTAAGGCGACATGATACCTGGGAACGATCATATCTGAAGAATTTTAGTTTTACGAGCTTTTTGAAAAATATAAGCATTAATTTAAAAAAGTTTCTATGTGAATCCCTCGATACGGAACCAATTTAAAAATTGGGCTCAAAAAAGTTGCTCATTGCCTTGGACATTAAGGTTCGACTGACTTCGAAAACTTTCAGGTGCGATTACTCTTACGATGTAAGCGGTGAGTGTATTTTATTATAATTTCATTATATTGACTGGTTAATACTCTAGCGCCGCAATTAGCCACATTTTTTATTTAGGCCCTAAATTAATTACAAATAATTCAAACGGGAGAGCCCTCTAAAAGTTACGCTAAATATGTTTTGCCATTAACACACTTATACCACCACTGCGTAAAGATAGTTATTTTGTGCTAGCGCTGCGATAGAGCATTTAGTATGCACCTTGTCACTGGCGCGAGCGGACGTAGAATCTGCGCTTGACGCTTCGTCAACGCTGGATTTTTATTGGTCAAACTCTACAAAATTGACCCCGCCTATTTTTTCGCGTGTCCGCCCATTTCGGATATTTTTCTGAGGTCTCATGTCGCCTTAAGAGCGATAGATGACGTATTGAAAACGCCAATATCGCCGAGCTGCGTATTACAAATTTTACATACCCTATAAATTAAACAGTTTTGTGCATAATAAATTTCGTTTCGGCTTTGTTCGTATAAACTGAGTCTACCATGGACATATGCGGTTGCAACATCGCTGAAAAGTCGGGTGTAGGTACAAACTTTACGCGGTAAATTCGTTTTCATTTTATTTATAATGTCAGACAACCGCGATAGTCTGCGGTTTCATATATTTATTAATTGTTTTATTTTTGTGTACATTTACATTGTATTATCTTAGTCTTCTCTCTCATTTCTCTTATATCGTTCCTTATTAGACTCGTTCCCATATTAATTTTGACAATTTTCTCTTAAACAACCATATCTACCGCCAAAGTTTGGATAAAGATCGTGACTCCACTCTAGGTAGTAGAACTACAATATATAAGATCGTGAAAGTGAATCGTGGTCGAGATCTTAATAAAAGAGTCGCAAAGAAGTCGCAACAATGTGATATGCTTGATTATACACCATACACTGGATATATAAATTTACTCTTTCAAGTAGTTGGTATCTTCTAATAAGCATTAGAGATTGTTCGATTTAACTTTTATCTAGATATTTTGCCTTAGCTTGGCAGTTAAGACAATGTTGACACAAGCTTCCATATTTTAATAAACTCCCAACAGCAACATTTACGCAATATAAATTTTAAACAACAGAGGTCAACAAGCGATATTTATTTACTTTACGATATTTACAAAGAAATTGAAGAGAAAAATTTAAATGCTAATTTACATAAAATTTGGAATCGAATACTATTGCGTTTATTTGACATTATAAATAGGTTTAAAAACAAAAACTTGGGTACTATAAAATTCACGCGGTAAATTCGTTTTTTAAACCTATTTATATTACAGAACATTTATCGAAATTGTAATATAAAAAGTCGAAGCCGTAATTAAGTTCAGCCTCTATCGCTTAGCAAAGCAAAGTTGTAGTTAGGCGGACAGTTAGAAATTTGAATGCAACAGCCTTCCTATTAAGGAACATACTTAAATTAAGAAACAGTTTGTAAATACCTATGTTTAAACTGGACAAATTTAATAATGCAAATAAGAAGGAAAGTATAAAATACATTAAATGAAATTATAAATACATCGAATACGATTATCGAATTTCAGCCCTAATGAAAAAACGTCAAACTGATGAGTAATCAAATCAAATCAAATTATTGACAAAATGCCAAAATTGTTTGACTGCTAAACGCCGATATCAGAATCGATTGGAAATCCGGGATCGTGAACCATGTAGGTGTATGAATACATATATTTACTAAGATAATATTCTTCCTTTGTCTGATGTAAATAGCTTCTTCATAGTCAACTCCACGGAGTTGACTTTTGTACTCTCTAATATTTTTGAGTTAAACTATTAATCTTTTTGCGATTTTCGGGATCATTTCCCACTGATACTTAGCTAATCACCTAATTTGTCGTCGGTTACAAAATACTTTATGTCATTTTCTTGGTAATCTTTTGGGCACACTTATTAGATTTTGAAAGTAACATTAAAAAGATACATTTTCCAACATTAATTACATTGTGCAGATAAGGATCAAAGGAGACATAAGGAAAACGATTGTAAAGTCAGTTGTCGTATAGGCTAGACGATTCATAAACCAGAGTCTATTAACTAAGTTAGTTACTAGTTAATTATTAATTATTTTACAATAGAAAAGACATGAAACCTCATTAATGATCATCCTAATTGGATTCGCTGATTGCTATCAAAATGAATTATTATTGCAGGTAATTAAATGTAGGCACAGCGCAGAATATTAATTCACAAATGAAGCGCCCATCATTCTGTGCAGTCAATTTTAACGCCTTACTGCTATCGATAAAATAAACCTATTTCCTTTATATGTGTGCCCATGAGTCAAAATGGACTGCATATTTTTAAAGTATTCCGATTTTTTTAAATTTAAGAATCTTTACCAGAGTAAAATTAAATACCGAATTTAAGCTGCTCTGTATATTTTCCTTTCTATAACAACAACAAAAACAGGAGTATGTTTTTTTATAAAATGGGTTCCACTACATTTAGTATTTAAATTAAATAGTTAACATAATGTAGAGAAAACTATTTTAGATCATAAATTCGAATAGATAAGCGACATGAAAACATAGTTTTCGAAGCAATAACACATGAAATAAAAATGCTGCTGAGCATTAAATTAATATTTTCTTTTAATTAATTTCATTTGTAATTCACATTAATTTACAGTAGTGCGGTGTCGACTACAGCGGGCGAACCCGTAACCTCAGGCTGGTATAACGATATGTGATCATTCTTTCAGCAGTGAGATGAGCGTAAAAGACTTAGAGCGTAAGAGACAAGATAATCTAACGTCTAGCTCCGCCAACAAGCCCGTTAGCTGGTATCCGATTGAGCTGAAATTTGGCATACTTATGTAAGTTCGGTGACAATACAATATTATATTACTATCAAGCTGATTTGATGATGGAGTCAGGTTATAGGGACTGAAACTCCGTGATGGAAAATGGTATGAGAATCGAATTTGGGCTATTATGTTTTAATGTCATGAGTACTTTCTATTACACACGAGGGTCTGAAGATGGAGCCGGAAGATTGCCACTGAAACTCCTTGATGGAAAGTGCTAAGATAGTCGAGTTTGGACTCGTTTGTTTTGTTATCTTGAGTACTTTCCATTACACATAATGACGAAGGTCTGAAGATGAAGCCGGGAGATTGCCACTGGAACTTTAAGATGGAAAGTGTAAGATAGTCGAGGGCTCGTTTGTTTTATTGTTATGAGTACTTTCCGTTATACATGACGACGAGGGTCTGAATATGGAGCCACTGGAACTCCCCGAAAGATAGTAAAGCTTGTTTTTAGAAATGTTTTTTTTTAATTTATTTATTAATTCTGCCCTAACGTATTGGCCTGACTCGCTCCCATGAACTACATAGGTCATATTTTAGTTCACGAAGAAACGTAGTCGCTTTCAACATATCCTTATATACTTCTTATAAGGCGCACGAGCTTTAAATTCTTTGAAAATATCGAACACCAGAGTAGTAACTGAGTAATCGATAAAAATATCGATTGTTACAATTTAAAGTAGATTGGACCGAATTTGTGACATAATCCTATGACGAAGCAATTATGCATGCATTGTGATTCGCCACAATACAGTCTGGTTTGCTGAGTATATTGATTGACTCTACTGCATATTAGCTCTTTGTCGATTTATTCAATAGCCATTGAAATGAAGTTTGACTTTGAAACTGATAGAATAATAGTGATGTGATTAATCGTTTATTATAGGAAAGCGTTGGGAATTATTTTATACCAATAGTAATATATCCCTGATAATGCGTCAGAAGGCGCTGTTTGCTATTCCAAAAGCGAACGTTCTCACATTAACATTACTGGCAGGGTTGAGACTCTAGATTACCACATTCGTCTAGTAATAAAAATGTACAAAACACAACTGCCGTTACAAAAAATTAACAATTTGTCCGCGCTGAAAAACAAAGTTTTCAAGAGAATAAAGTTCTACATTGAAACAATATTCGTTGAAACAAACGTTTACGGAGCTCCGTTACGTCTCCGTTGAAGTGGGGTTTCTCTAAAAAATATTCAGTGCTTAAAGACGATTGTGCATTCTATGAGTCGGTCGACAGGTCTTGACGGCTTCTGCTGAGCAATTGCCCTTTAGTGAGGCTTCACGCGAGCTGGGCCCATTGACCCGGCTTTCTGAGTGTGGCATCGCAGCGCTGGACGCCCTGCGGCAGGTATATCGGCCCTGCGGCAGGTATATCGAAACGATGGCGCGCCGCACTCGGTCTATTGCCCTCGGTGCTCAAGTAATAACACGGTCTTATGTTAAATATTTGTTGCTTATGTATTTATCCATATAGAAACATATATTTTTTTCGGATTGAAGTCAATCAGACCTTTCATTTGATACTAATGACGATATCTTAATTCATTGACATTCAGCTAATTAGACAATTATTTATTTTGACATTTGGACTATTTAGGTACCGTTTAGGTACCGTATGCCACTCGGGATGACGGTTCTAGCAATACAACACACTTCTAAACCGATATAAGCGTTTAGAAGCTATGGTGGAGTAAATAAACGGAAAACATACATATGTACATGAACCCTGAACACATAACACTCCTTTTTGTTGGGCAGTCGTGTAAAAATACGTCGTTCCGTTAAACTTTTTTTTTAAAATAAACCATTTTTTTAAAATAAATGCAAGTCCAGTTAATTATACTAACATTAACTTAATATTATATTGGAAGGTAGTGAATGGTTTCGTGCAGTTTGAGTGACAAGCTCCATTTTGTTTTCAGATCGGCTCAACTTACGATTCAGCTCTTATTCAGAAGCCTCCTCATGCGGAAGGCTACCCCGGGTAAGATTCTCGCGCCTCAGGCCTCACAGCTGTTGGACCGGTTTCTCCTGGCGAGATTTCATCCCGGCGCTACTGGGTGGTTTGCGCACCGTTCGGCGACGCCAATCGTTTGTGCACTAATTGCTGAAGGAGTCTGAAGACTATGGAAATATACTGTCTCCTAAGCAGCGGGGATGAATGTTAACCTGTTTTCATGCCACTCTTGAAATGACCTTGAGCCACCAGATCCTGAGTGGCACTACGGGAGAAAGACTGAATTACTGCTGTAATACAACAGGTAGAGGCCGCGTAAGCGACTTCTGACCCATAACCAGTTGAGAGGACGGAGGTATCATGAAGATTAATATCCAGACGGAGATATCCTACTAAAACTGGCAGTTAGGGGGTGAGGCTGCCCGCTGGGTACCTTTCTCGTTGGCTCGCCGTAAAGTATTGGCCTCTAACGGGCTTGTTGTTGGAGCTAGGCAGTAGATTGTCTTGTCTCTAAGTCTTCTAAGTTCATCCCACGGCTGAAAGAACGATTACATATCGTTATACCAGCCTGAGGTGACGGGTTCGCCTGTTGTAGTAGACACCGCCCTACTGTTGACATACAATATAGTGTTGATTGCACACTCACATGCCTTTTTAGGATATCAATATATTTAAATTTAAAAAATGTTCATAAATATTCAAATATTCAACAGTTTAAAAATATTCAAATGTTTAAATGTGCCCTGCTAGCACGGGCTAAACCCTGAAATTTTAAACATAGACTTATGACGGGTCAGGTTGCCGGTGTGATCTATACAAAAATATTTTTTTTGGAGTGTTTAAAAGTTTGAAAATGTTCTCTGCAGGCATGGGCTAAATCTTGAAATTTCGAACATAGACTCCC
This sequence comes from Micropterix aruncella, assembly GCA_944548615.1. NCBI lineage: Eukaryota > Metazoa > Arthropoda > Insecta > Lepidoptera > Micropterigidae > Micropterix > Micropterix aruncella. The sequence continues at coordinate 26,850,593 of OX155956.1, forward strand.
TAGGGGTCAAGTAACCGGTGTGATTATTGTGTGAAGTAAATAAAAGAAAATAATATAAAAAAGGACAAACGACAAACGAATACTTTGCATATCTGTTTTGTTGTAAAATAACATTGAAATCATTTGGTTATTATTTTCTAATTAACTAATAAAACCGAGTGCAAAAGCAGGCACAACCCTGAGTGTAAGCGACGCTCGACTGACGCATTTTTGTTACCAATAAAGTATGTTTGTTGCTGGATTCGTATCGCATATATTACGCATTCTATACATGGAGGCATCGAATCAAGGACCTGTTGATATAAGGAAATATCCACGTCTTAAAACGACTTTTATGTTGCTCATTACAGCGAGGGTTCCATTGTTTTACTTTTTGTCGGTGTCATTTTGCTGAAAACACGCCACTTCAATAAGGAATATGGTACGAGTAATCCGGAGCGCGCTCGCTGGACACATTCTCGCTGTGTTGTTTATGTGATATTGAGGAATCGCGATGGCGTTTCGAAGTTGACAGTTTAGAATAGGTAGATAGGACGTCTTCTTTTCAAGACGTCCTATCTACCTTTATATCTATTTTTCTATTAATCATTTTTTTTACCTAGAGTGTTTATAGTTTACTTCGCTCATACAGTGGCTGTCGTGATTGATGAGAGAAAGGTATGCATCGGGCCTCGATCTTTGGTCTCCAGTAACACCGCAACGATGTCGCGGTCGTTACAAAAATTACCTGAAGTATTTTAACGGTTGCTACTATTACCAATAATTTTTTTTTTTTGAAAATATGAAGTTTATTTTATTTTTCAAGGTTTCTTCGAATCTCTGGAACCTCAAAGTCATTAAAGTATTATTTTGATATAGTTTTAAATGTGGAGCTGCAGGTGGGTACTTACTTATGAGTAATCAAAAATGTAATGCTAGCGTTAATTCTCTATTGGTGTTTTAACCGATTCCTCCAAGTGGATACCAAAAAAATCCTTGCGCAATCACTCCTTTTGCTAATACTAGACTATGCGGATGTTTGTTACCTGACTGGACAACTGCTGGGTAAACTCGAATATTAGCAGAATGTTTGCATATGAAATCTTCGATCTACGCAAGGTCTGAATTTAAGGCTTGATTGAAGTTGATGTCCATACGACAAAGAAGAAATTTTCTTCGCTCCATTACCCCCCCCCCCCTTCCCCCCCCCCCCCCCCCTCGGTAAACATAAGGGACTCACTTCAGTATAAACCTTTATAGCTCGGCTTAATCAATACAACTTCTCTCAGATGTATAAGGGTGTTCAGTTTTTTACCTTTTTACCTTCGTCTCTCAAACTTACTTCTCCAGGGCGTAGATTAATACTTTTTGTAAAAAATTTAGTTTCTTAGTATTCTTGTATATTTGCAACTCTATTATGCGGTCATCGAATTTATATCAAACGTTAGCCGTTGAGGTTTGTGAAGTGGCCACATTGTTTTAAACGCAACCGATTAAAGTGGTATTGTTATTATTATACTGCTAGGAATACCTGGTTGTTGTATGTTATTGTTGTGAAATTGTACACAGGTACTCCATTCCTTTAGTCCCATAATCATTATACTGTGCAGAGATCTTCCTTCGTTTGTAATTGTTAAAATTATTTTGATACGAGTTCAACAATCATGTTTACGCACACAACTTCTCATTTTATTTTTTAACTAAAACAAAAATACATAATAATTATATGAAACACTATGATTCTGCGGTGATCCTAACTTGGCAGCATCTGTTTCAATAAAGACACCAATTTGACATTTTTAAATCAAATTCTCATAACGAAATATTGCATTATAAATTATTTATTGAATAGTTTGAAATGAAAAACATATAAGAATGTATAAAAACTAAAAGTAATTATAATAATATTAAAATAAATCCAAATAAAAATATTGAGTAATAAAAATCTGAATCCACTCTAGTAAACATAGTATATATAGTCAGAGTTGGGATGTGTAAAGTTTGTATGTGTTTATATTGATAAATACATTTGGGCCGCTGTTATTTAAATATCATGTCGGTATATTAAATTTGTGTTATTTTTTTATCGCTTAACCTATGCATGAGGCATTTTTAAAAACCGCTTAATAACCGCAGTCAGTTCTGATATATTAATCCAATGAGTCTCTCTCTTATCCAATGAGTGTCTCTTGCGCACTATATATTGTGGCACCTGAGCCGATCTTGTGTTTTTAGTAGAGAAAAATGTCTCTGCTTGCGCTCAAAGCAACATGGATGAGTTAGTCGTAATTTTAAATATTTTCAAGTCTTTTAAAAAATATGATCTAGAATCAACTATTGATGGACAGATAAAATATATAGGAGACTGATAGACAAAAGTAAGCAGTTGATAACAGACTCATGATCAACTAAGATGATAAAGAAATAGAAGAAATATAAGCCCCGTAAAAGCAATGGTATCCATGGCACAAACGAAATAAGGAAAGATCTTTAGAAAATCTAGCTAACGAACTACTTCTGTTCGACCCAGACTGACTAATAAAATATGCACCCACAAAAATGATAATAACATAATTATATATATTTTTTAATTTAGATTTATATTACATATCGACTTACCTGTTGATTATGACGTCAAGTCAACCTGGTTATCGTTAAGTTTATGTCATTGTTACTAGATAAGTTATGTGGTGATCTCATTGTGGACATTGAAGTATTATTCTCGACTTGGATTTCTTTTACTGTTTAAATTATTGTTTTGTTCTGAACTGTCGTCTTGCATCAAGAAAGATGTACTATAATCGAAACGAATCTTATTATTTTAGGCTAGATCGATCAGTAAAAGTGTTCAGTAATGATCGGCCATAAAAGGTATCATTAAATGTTTATCTATATACTACTGGCGTAGCATATAATTTAGACTCTTTTAATAAATAAAATCATTGTTTTTGGTTTTGATCATTTAATCTTATGCAAGATTTGTATTGTATTTGTATTCGTAACCATTTGCAGATCTATCAGAAATGACGTAAGCAGTTCTCGAAAAAAAAGAATTAGGCAGATGTATAGTGAACTTCATTATTGTGTAAAATGGAAACAGTCTTCTAGGTATGGTCCCAGATCATCAGCGATACGCAAAGTTTTTAGAAACTAGACACCATTTATTTTTCAGCGACCACAAATAAAAGAAGTAGGGGAGGGGTTTAGGATGTTTGGCAGATAAACCGACATATTTCTTGGGGGATTGGGGGGGGGGGGGAGGGGAGGGGTCTTTTGCTGGCTTTTACACATAGACCCTATGTCCTAAAAGCCACTTCTTTTTAATTTATTACCCGAAATCTTGCGTTTAAGTTGTCATAGCTTTTTTGTTTGTGGCAGTAATAGCACAAAATAATGTAATGCACAATTTATTGTATTCTGCAATGCATTGTTAATGCATGTGTTGACTGTATTTCTTTAAATCGGTTTCATTATTAGAGTGGGTGTTCAGCCCTGATCAAGAATTATCTTTTATTTTGATCAAACACTGAATGTGTATTACATGTAGCCTACCATTGAAACGGCTATAAATTGCAAAACTTTTTAAAATAAAGCTAAGTGCAAAATCCCTTTTAGTTTTTTAAAAATAACAAATCTAGTACTTGACAATTTTCAAACATTTACACATTTTTAAGAGTTTGGAAGCTTGTAAGTCGTTTTATTGAAACTGTTTACATCAAGCATTAATTTATTTGGAATAGCAATACATTGCAAAATACAACACAATTTATTTCATGCTATTACTACAATAATCAAAAAAGTTATGACGACTTAACCGCAAAATTTTGGATAATTTATAAAATAATCTTTTAAAAAAAACGGGGACAATTAGGGCATAGGGTTTGTAGGTGAAAGGTAGCAAATCACCTCCCCAATCCCTCAAAAAATCGTGTCGGTTTTTCTGACAAACATCCTGTATATGTAGATGATTAAAGCAAACGGTATTAAATGCAACATACATTGCAGCAGAAATTATAACAGCATCAATATGATTTTTATTTAATATTCTTGATTAAAGGAATGATTAAACAATAAATCTTCGCATATTATTAACAATAAGTCTCGTATTCATAGGTCTACACAAAAAGTTGATCTAACGTAACCAGTTGATCTAACATAACTAGTTAGCATCAGTAGTTTCATCCAACTGAATAGCGTTCGCACGATAAATCAATTGACTTTTTTGTCATCAGACATGACTGACAAATTTGACATCAGACATTGAATACATTGTTTGAAATGCATTGACACGCTTTTCACCTTGCTTTATCGAAATAATATTTAATGGCAGCTTGCAAAATTAGCTCCTGTCCTGTTTTTTTGTAGAATCGCCGTGTACTTTTAAAGTGTATGTCTGGTGTATTGATATTGATCATTTTTATTTTTTAAACCGTAAGCGTTTAGCATTCAACTATCGTTTAATTTTTATCAGCTTCATGCTTTCTCCTGTCTCATAGCATTTTGGGACTTGTTCACAATTTATCGTTATATGCCACACCTGGAACATGCGATGGCCGTTTGCAGGTAATTATTATTTATTTATTTATTTAACAGGGAAAACATACAGCGCTACAAAAATAGTACAATTACATTAAATACAATATTTCTGGCCGATGACATGCTTTCAACAATAGTTTTAGTTAGTCAAGCCTACAATACGCACAGTGCATACTGTGGGGGTTGGGATGAGGAAAAGGAAAGTAAAAGGAAGGATAGGGTGTCAATAGATTTTTAGTATTAATGTGCAGTACAAAAAATAAGAAAATTTATTGCATCATATAAACCTTTTTTAATTTATTAAAAATAAGTTAAAGAACAAATAATGAAAAATCAAATAGTCCCTAAGACATAAGTATCCTAAGTTAAAAAATGTCTATGTCGCATTTTCGATTAATTATAAGCATATTCTCCGCTTAAATTTATTCTCTTTCATGTTATATTCGATATTCTGGAAATGATTATAGTAAGTTGACATTAAGCGGTACATAATTATTATTAGTCTGGTTTCTGTTTTGGCAACCTCATCATTACAATTGTCGACCCCATTTGGGTTCGCAGCTTCGAGGTTACGCACCCCTGCCATAAATTGCATAGGCAAAAAGGCGTATTTGTTTAGGCGTGTAGAATAATTGTCTCAACCCGATTTATACGTTTACACTACACTTCATCAATATCTCCCTTGATCTGTTTAGTCTATCGATCATCGTTTGTTATGATTGAGTCACTTTCAATACTAGCAACTGATTATTGCTTGAATAATATGGCTACTGATGATATGGTATAGTTTGATTTGTAAATATCAGGACAACAATCACAATGCAGCTGGTGTCGTCTGATATAATAAAGTAATGAGTTTCGATGTACATTGCAATCCATCGACTCAGATTTATAGTGACAATAACAAGAAATTTACAAATATGCAAGCATTGGAAATTGGTTCATAAAGAGATTTACAGTTGGAACGGAAAGAAATCGGTTGTGTTACCCCAAAACTTTTCCAGCGAGTAGCCTTACGGAAGGATTTTGAGCGTTCGGGAAGGAGTTTTACCTGATTGAAAGGTATAGTCGGCGATTAGCGCGGATTAGTGAGAAAGTAACGCATTAAACACGTTCGATTTAATCATTTATGCAAATTTACGACCGAAAATTCAATGGGATTTCGGCCTAACAAGGCATCTGTGTACCAAATTTCAAGTCTCTAAGTCCAATATTTCCATATTGAGATATGATTAGTGTGCCCCTCGACCAATTTCAACCACAACCTTTTCAACTCTTGCCATGATCAAATAACAACTGCAAACCATATTTCAGATTAATCGGATTAAACGTTTGGACGCTATCGTGGAGGAATACAATCAGATATACACAGACAGACCCACCTGGAAATAGTCTTATTTGTCTCAGAGGGCTCACATCTAATATTTCGTCTTATCTCGAAAAAAAAATTGTGCGTTCACAATACTTTCCCTCCTTGTTGGTTGGTGGACCAGGAAAGTAATTACAGTACAGAATATCGATACTAAAAATCGGTGAGATTAACAAATCAATTTTGAAGAAAAAGTAAAGTGGATTTAATAACTTTAAAATTGTCTTAATTCATCTATTTTATCATTACCTTACCTAACATAACATTATGGTGTGATGCTATGGTCGCTTGGTGACATATTATTATCTACCGCTTGGATCAAGGATTGACTATTGTCAGTCAATAAAAGGCGTAGTGGACGATTTATGCGCGCGATCTGAGCTAGGCGTAGAAGGTCGAGAGCTCACTGCAGTCAATATGCACACATTATTTTTATTTATTTTCTATTTTATAAAATTATCCAATACAAAATATAGATATTGGCAAAAACAAAGGCATAAATAATAAAAAAAATACAACTTTTTTTTTGCAAAGCAGATAATATTACAAATGTGCTAATTTTATCACCCCACTAGATTGTATACATCTGTTCTAGAACACCCTAGTGATAATATTTAAGAAATAACGTCTTCACTTTGTTTTTTTTTCATATGTTCCGATCGCTCATTCATTCTTGAAAATTAAAAGATATTTATAAAAATATATAAAAAAGTGACTAATATTAAATATATACATATGAAAATATTTAAATATATAAATAGGTAAATAAATACATATATTAACAAATAAACAAATAAATTGACCAATAAATTAAGTAGGTTAAAAAGGTTCCTTATTAATATATTTACTTGATAATATATTTCTTCAGAGTCAATCTGCTGATTGCACCTGCACTTTAGGTTCCGCCAAGGAAGAGCAGAAGGAATCATACAGACGCGGTGCCGGAAACGCATTCCTCTGTCCTAATCTCGTATTTATTGCTTGGTTTGTTTTATTTTATTTTAATTAGTTATTTAGTCCAATAGTGATGCCATGTTTCGAATATTATAGTTTAAAACTTTGAAGTCCCTCGACGGAAAAGAACTTCTAAATATAATAACGTGATCGTAGTTACAACACGAGATCGTAGGCTTTAGAGAAGTCTCAGCGTAGGCTAGGTACAGAGAATGCATAACGCCTGGGCTAGATTTTGTTGAAAATTTCAACCCCTCATCACTCGTCGATTTTTCTTTAAAAAATGGGTGAGTAGTATTGCTTTACTACCGTAATCCTTTGTGCCTGAAAACGTCTTTCTGTATTTTTTAAGCTCAAATTTTAGAATACCTCAAGATCTACAGGATGGCGTAAGAATCACGCGTATAACCCTTTCCGTTTCGGAGTTACGACTGATTTGTTTTGGCGGGAAGTGAATTTCGAGACGCCTATCCGACCCCTCCCCTGCTCGATGACGTAAGCACGCAAACACAAAAAAATATGCACAATGTGCCGTCACTCCAAGAAGATTTAACGAAATCAAGTGTTTCTATCTCCTATTGAGTGAATGTGAAAACTTGGCGGACAACGACAATACACACGCTCTACCGACGAGCCCGTGAGAGTCCAACGCCTTACCACGACACACTGAGAAGTAAATCCAGCGGGCCGACCTCACGCCCTCACTACCAGATTTAGCCGTCCTCCAGTCTCGTCACGGCTATAACAGAAATTCAGTTCGAATATACCGCGGATTGTGGTGTTTTCCTTTTTGTAATATCCCAAGGGATCGGGTGGCTATAGGCTCGTTTCAAGGTTCAACAACCATCCCAGCTGCTTAGGAAACGTTACAGATTATTTCCAGACCCCCCCCCCGATCATTTGCCGGAATGCACAGTCGATTGCTTAACGCCGCACGATCCGCAAGCCGCCCAGCAGTGCCCGAAGGTCATTTCCCATCAGGATCAGATTCACCTGCTATAATAGGGGAAACAGAGTCCATGCTCGACCCTCTTCGAAGAGGCTACCGGAAGGGAGTTAAACCGTAAGTTGAGCCAATCCAGGATAACGAGCAGGTTATATAGGAACCGCTAACTGCCCGAATGGGAGGTAACGAATGGTTTTGAGCAGCTTGGGCCATAAGATCTACTTTGTTCTCGGCTCGGCCGAACTCACGATTCAAATCCTTTTCAGAAGCCTCCTCGTAAGGAAGGCTACCCCGGGTAAGACTTTTGTATCTCATGCGTCACAGCTGGTGGATCGGTTCCTCCTGGTTGGATTGTCTCCCGGCGCTACTGGGCGGTTTGCGAACCGTTCGACGACGCCAATCGGATGTGAACTTTGACTAATTGCTGAAGGAATGTGGAGACTATGGAAATAGACTGTCTCCTAAGCAGCGGAGTTGGATGTTGACCTGTCGTCAACCACCCTAGAAAAGACTATTAGGCTACCTGATCCTGAATTCAGAGACGGGCAAAGGATACCTTTGGTCCGCGATAGATTCAAACTGAATCAACGTTGAATTACGGCCGGTAACCAGTCGGGAGAAACAAAGTATCCTGCCAGTTAATTCTAGACGGAGATATCCTACCGACACTGGTAGCCAGGGGCGAGGTAGCCTCACTGGGTTACCTTCCTAGTGCCTGGACGTAAGGCATTAGACTCTGGCGGGTTCGTGCCTTTGCTGGACGGTAGGTTTGTGCTGTCCCAAAGTCTTCTACTCTCATCCCACGGCTGAAATAACGAATACATATCGATATACCAGCCTGGGGTGATAGGTTTGCCCGTTGTGATCGACACCGCTTAACTGCCCGGAATGGCATTGCTAGCAAGTCATCAGCATATATATATATATATATATATATATATATATATATATATATATATATATATATATATATATATATATATATATATATATATATATATATATATATATATATATATATATATATATATATATATATATATATATATATATATATATATATATATATATATATATATATATATATATATATATATATATATATATATATATATATATATATATATATATATATATATATATATATATATATATATATATATATATATATATATATATATATATATATATATATATATATATATATATATATATATATATATATATATATATATATATATATATATATATATATATATATATATATATATATATATATATATATATATATATATATATATATATATATATATATATATATATATATATATATATATATATATATATATATATATATATATATATATATATATATATATATATATATATATATATATATATATATATATATATATATATATATATATATATATATATATATATATATATATATATATATATATATATATATATATATATATATATATATATATATATATATATATATATATATATATATATATATATATGAGACAAACTATCATTCGCAGAAAGTTTTATTCCTGCAAACGGTTACAGTTAATATTACCCTGGCTTTTATATTGAACATTGCCAAGTTTAAAGAAAAAACTAAATTAATTTTCGTGGCTAATTAACAAATCAAACCTTTTTTCACATACGTTATACCTTGGTCTAAGATGTAAAAATAGACACTAATCTTAAAAAGGTTTTCGAGTCTATTTGAGCTGTCTGATCTTCATGTTCATAATCACGTTTCGCTAGTTAATAAACTTCTTTTCTTTTATTATCAACCGGGAATAATCATAGCGTCCGCGTCCACTTGATTTGGGCCTTTGTGAAGAGTGATTTGAAAAATAATCGGAATGACTGATTCTGAAGGGACCACAAAAAAAGCGTTCGAGTCGCCGGAATGAACGACTCGCGGCTAGGCTCGGAGCGGTGAGCAATGGCGCCTCGCGGCGCGGCACCCCGAGTACCTGGCGCCTGTGTGCGCTGCACAAATTGCACGGCTAAGCGGGGCACGAGGGCGCGTTGTCAACTACAACGGGCGAACCCGTCACCTCAGGAAGTTTTAACGATTAGTCGTTCTATCTCCCTGGAGTGAGCGCAGAAGACTTGGACAAAACAGTCCACCGTCAAGCTCCGCCACATGCCCGTAACAGGCCAACGCCTTAACCGCGAGATAGCCAGGAGTGTTACCCAGCGGGCTTACACTCACGCCCTTATTTCCAATTGCGACCAGATTACTCCAGTCCCTCGATTGGTTACGAGTTCGAGGTCGCTTGCGCGGTTCTCTCCCTTACGAAGCGGTGAAACGGTGTATACCGAATCTATCGCGGACCACGGCATCTTTTGCCCGGCTGTTCACCCAGGATCGGGTAGCCGATGGTCGGTTCAAGAGCAGTCGCTGTTAGGTCCGCAACCACCCCCGCTCTATAGGAAACAGTACTGTTTCCAGACTCCCCCGACTGTTAGTCCGAGTGCACAATCGATTGGCTTACGCCACACGGAGCGCAGACCGTCCAGGAGCACCAGAAGGTTGATTCCTAGGGGAAACTAGCCCTAAGGCCAGAGTCCTGCCCGGGCTCGCACTTCATGCGTGGAGGCCGGCGGATGGGTGTTGACCCGTGAGTGTGAGCAACCCTGAACAGAATGGGTCTTCGTGGCCAACTCAGCAAGGGCACATTCGCCCGCCTGACCGTAGAAGTGAGCTCTCCGACTACAGTGGTGCGGAGCTACCTCGTGGTCACAGTTTACTTGTTATTTGCTATACGTGGAGCGTGCGCTCGTCGCGTCGGCGGTAGGCGCATCGGCTGCGACGCGCGCGCTGTTGAGCGATTGCTGGTAAAAAATGGCACGAGGTCTCGTTCGCGCTTTGCACCCGTATCTCTGAACCTGCACGCCCGGAGCAGTTTTTGCGGTGGTCACTGTGACTGCTACTTTATGGAGTCGCTGAGACGGGATTTTTCGCCGGGCCAGGAAATGTGGAGCCTCGTGGAGTCACACGAACAACGACTGCGACAATGTATGGACAATGGGCTTAATCAATTGAGATACGAAGACACTGCCTACAATGGTTATAGCCGACTTGTATCGATGCAGCAATAAGGGCGACTTACAGCATCGTAATATAGGAAAGGAAGACCAATCTCATGTTTGTGAACCGGGCTGCAACCATGCAACGCACCAACCTTCAAGCTGTGAAAGACTTTGTCTATCTGGACTCCATGATATGTGACCACGGAAACTGCTAAAAGGAGGTCTCACGCAGAAGCCAGATGGCAATGTCGGCCATGAGGGGAGTCGAAGAAGAATCTGGGTGTTAGTAAGCGGATTAAGGAGACGTGAACCCTGAAGGCTCGGATACGCACCAAAATCGATGCACTGTAGATATGGTGTTGGCATATAATGATAGAAATTCCACGGAAAACACGCCGTATCAACAAATCTATCCTAAAAGAACTCGGCATCCAAGTGAGGCTCTTCACCGTATCCATAAAAAGGGTCCTGCAGTAATTTGGTCACGTTGCCAGGAGAAACTCGGAGAATCTGAATGAAATGCTCTCCGGAGGTCTAATGGAGGGAAGAACAAGCAGAGGCAGATGTAACGACCTCATAAAAGAAATTACAAAAGGGTCAATACAATCTGCGATCCGCTATGCAGAAGACAGGTCGAAGTGGAGGAGTCTCGTAGGCAAACTGTTTTCTAGTTGCCATGACCCTTAGTAATGAGGGAGCGACGGAGAAGAAGAGAATATGGGAAAGATAACTGCATGTATGCACTGCGTACATAGATGAAGTATACAAGCTCCATAACATCGGTGTTGACGCTTGGTCTGCATGATCTACTTAAAGTACTATTGTCTGACCCAACTTTTGGTACATCTCCCAAACAGGTGAATTATAATTCGTGGGGCCTCAGTGCACTCTGCCTGTACTTGTAAGCAGTTTTGTATCTGATGGATTGCTAGAGAAATCTTCAAATGTAGTTTTCTATTACAGTTGACGATTGCCCATTGCTGCGGGCGTACCTGCTTTCTCCTCAAAGCAATCGCAAAGACCTCGACGAGAACGATTTATTAATCCGGCTCTGCATTAATAGATCGTCTTCGTTTGTTGACTTCTTCGCGGTTTGAGGTTTGAGATCTGCAGGGCTAGGTAGTAACCTACCTAACCCTGCAGATTTCAAACCTCAAATCGCCAGGCACTGTGAAGAAGAACAGAGAGGCACAGATTTGGACGGATTCTCCTTCTCTAGTCTGATTTTAAATTCGAGTCGCTCCCGCGGCACTAGTAGAGTAAATTTATGGGCCAACGGCGTCCTTTTCCCGCATCTCACTCGGGATCGGGTAGACAACTGCTCGTTTTGAGGGATAGGTAAAAAATAAAAAAATAAAATACTTGGATTTTTATTTAGAAATTTGAACATTTGAATATAAGTTTGACAAGCGTTGAGCGCGCTGCGCCATCTAGCGATAAGTAAAATATTGCGAATAAACAATATTCGCGATATTTTACTTACCGCTAGATAGCAAAGCGCGCTCAACTCTTTCAACTTTTTTTTCGGTTTTTTTATTTTTTTATTTGTAAAAAACATTTTTTGTTTGTTTTCCCACTTTATTTATCAAAACTTGCATGTTTACCCGTGCTGATTCGCCCACTTTAAAAAAACTGGTAAATTAAGACTCACTCTGTATACATGCTTTACGCAGAAAGCCAAGCGCTTTGTAACCGTAATTCGATTCGATTGATTCGATGCGTTTGTCGTAAGGACATTTACTGTCGAGCAGTATCCCTAAATCGTGAAATAATTATAAAATAATGGGCGACTACCTGTTATGTTTGCTATATTCTTCAACTTGATTTAATTACTTGGAAAACTTTTGTATTTCAATATGAATCGTGAATTCTTCTTTCTTTCTGGGAATATTCAATTTTTACATTTTATTACGGTTGATGTACTGAGGTATGATTGATCACAGTGGCGTAGCCAAAAGGGGGGGGGGGGGGGGGTTAATGTAATACATCATACTACGTGTCTTTTCCAATGCAAAACTGTCCAAAATTTAAAATAGAATTTAGGTTAAATGCAGCGTTAAATTGCACCATTTTCACTGTAAATTTGCAAAACGTCCCCCGTATTTCTAAAACCCACGGTGGTATATCCCCCCCCCCCCCCCCCCCGAACAGAAATTATGGCTACGTCACTGGTTGGGCATGAATCGTTTTGTTTTGCACCACTATCCATATAACTTAAAAACATACTTTATACTTTTTTATTTCACTCATTAACGACAAATCTACATGTTAAGAAATGTTGATAAGTCATTATTATGACAATAGCAGTTTAGAAATTGTTAAGTGGATATCGACAGTTGCATACAATGGTTATTTATTCAAATTGCATGAGACGTGTCACTAGATAAAGTGGGACGATAAATCTCCTGCAATTATGAGTATCAATATAGCGATATACATAAACATGGTTGATTTAAGTGTCATGGTTACACATTGAAAATAATTTGGTATGATATAAAACAAATCAAATGAAATCAAGTAAATTTATCTTAAAAACCTTATACATAGTTGTTAAGACATTAGTACATAATACTTTGGATAGTTGGGCGTTATCGACTACAACGGGGCTCGTATAACGCTATTTGATCGTTCTTTCAGCCGTGGGATGAGCGTAGAAGACTTAGACAATGACAATCCACTATATATAATAGATCCGCCAACTAGCCTACGAGAGACCACCCCTAACCGCCCGGCACTGGGTAGCAGACGAAGCGCCCTCGCTTTTAGTTATGGCCAGATGTCTCGGTCCTCCCGACTGGTTACTTGTTTGAGGTCAATTGCGCGGTCCTATCGGTCATACGGTGTCTACCGAATCTATCGCGGACCATGGCATCCTTTGCCCGGCTGTTCATCCGGTATCGGGTAGCCGATTGGTCGTTTCAAAAGTAGTTGCCATAAGATTAACAACTACCCCTTTTTATAGAAAACAATATTGTTTCCAGACTCCCCCGGCTATCAGTCGGAATGTACAATCGATTTGCTGACCCCGCACGGTGCGCAAACCGCCCAGGAACGCCCGAAGGTTGAAAACTAGGGAAACTCGCCCGCAGGCCGGAATCCTACCCGGGCTCGCACTTCTGCGTGGACGCTACCGGATGGGCGTTGACCCTTGAGTCTGGCCGACCCATATACAACGTGGGTCTTAGTGGCCAAACTGCAACAGGGCCCAATAGCTCCGAATACTTTGGATAGATCTTTTCAGTACTTTTATTATAAAATTTAAAGCACAAAATAAATAACTTTTTCGTAATCGTAGACTACGGCCGAATATTGTAATATGAAGTATTTTGATCTTGAGTCGGCTGTCGAGCTAGCGCCCGCGCCGTCTTTTAAATACTCGTGCAAAGCAGACGAGTCAAGTTGGCGAGTTGCTATACGGAGATAGCGTCTTCATAACGGATTTGGTTGACTTTATTCTAGAAAACTGCATTCTTTCATTACTCGTCAACAAGACGTCGATGCCAGAGGCAAAGACATATAAGCACCAGAGGTATGTGCAACGCCTCCATTCTATATCAACGTGCGAAAATGGACATATCTACCAAGCAATTGCACAGTTTAACTCTTGCTGCAGTTATTATCAACCTGAGTTATCAACTACAACGGGCGAACCCGTCACCTCAGGAAGTTAACAATATGTGATCGTTTTGTCTCCCGTGACGTGAGCGTGGAATACTTTGGGGCGGTACAACCCACCGTGCAGCAAAGCCATAAACCCGCCAGAGTCCCACGCCTTATGGCGAGGTGCTAGAAAGGTAGCCCAGTGGAACCACCTCGACCCCCCGGCTACCAGTTTTGGTAGGATATATCCGTCTGGAATTAACCTTCAGGATACCTCCTTCCTCCCGACTGTATACGGGACCGAAGTCGTTTACGCGGTCTCTACCTGCCCTGAATTCAGCGGTGATACAGTTTGAATACGCGGATCAAGGCATCTTTTGACCGGCTATGAATTTAGGATCAGGTAACCTAAAGGTTATTTAAAGAGTGGTTGAGGACAGGTCAACATCCCCCTGCAACAACTGCTTAGGAGAGAGTATATTTTCATAGTTCCCAGACCACTTCATTAATTAGTCAGAGTACACAACCGATTGGCATCGCCGAACGGTGCGCAAACCGCCCAGTAGCGCCGGGATGCATTCCCTCAGGTGATCCACCAGCCGTGAGGCCTGAGACGCGAGAGTATTACCCGGGATAGCCATCCACGCGAGAAGGCTATTAAATCGGAGTTGAATCGTGAGTTGGACCGATCTGGGCAGATATTATCAGTATTAAACGCTGAAAGAGGTGGCTCTTTGTATTATAAACCTTTAAAGTTTCATAATTAAAGAGTACAAAAGCGTGGTTTAAATGGCATATCAACGAAATGAATATTTTTATTGATATTCTAAGAAATACTTAAAAACATATTTATTTATCTATTATATGTAGCAATTCAATGATATATTTGAAAGAGAATGGAATGAAATGGTTTTTTTCAGTAATCGACTACTGTAAATCTAGAAGAGGTATAGGTTTGACATGTTACAGTTAGTGGTAGAGAAACTATCGTACAATGTAATGAAATATTTTAAAAATATTAGTCTTGTATTGCCAAAGTCTACAAGTATACAAGTCTTGTATACTTTGGAAGTCAAAACAAAAAAGGGATATTTTTATATCTTTCACTTTTATCATTTTTATTACGATAATTCCATCAATTATTAAAAATTTTGACTCGGTAAAGTAGAGACAAATTTAGCAGCTGTCTGCTGAAAATCCACGTTGCAGCTAAGTAAAAAATTAAAACACATTTTTAAAAAAAATATATAAATCTAAACGAAAAAAAACGGACCGCTGGTAATAGCTTTTTTGTCTAAGAGTTTGAACATTATGGAAAATGACACACAGTATATTAGGATTCTCCTAATGATTGTTCTTGTTTAGCCATAATTTATTACTGAGGCGGCCTTCGTAAGTTGAACCAAAATATATATTCAAGGGCTGCAAAATTCCTGCGCCAGATTTTGTTTGCACATCCTACTCCTACACCATATTGCGTTTACTTTACTATAGCAAACCTCAGGAAACCAAACTTCTCCAAATTTGTATGTAAATTTGTGAAAACAAGTTACCCAAGTACTTAACTTCCAAATTTAACTGGTTCCGGTGCAGTCCGAAGCAATTTAAAAGCCCTAAAGCGATGTCGTATTCAAAATCAACATCCAATATTGAAGACATTCTGTGCTTTTATTTTTCGCCTTCCTTTGCCTGCCTTTGTAGACAACTCTTGCACAACATCATTGTGCATTATATGATAGGCTTGTAACTGGGAATTACGAAAGATTCACATCCAAAATATTTGTTTCTTTACGGTTACTTCTGTTTTAAAAATAATTATAATAATTTACCAAAAAAACTAATTCGGCCATGTTCGTTTTCAAATATTACTATTTCTTATTATTATTAAATGCTATGAATTGTTAATAATTATATTTTTTAGCTTTTGTAGTGACTTCCGAAAATGAACAGGGTCGAATTTGGAGGCTTTTTTTAAGGATTTTTTTATATTGAAGAAAATAAATGAATAAATAAAAAAAAATATTTTAATATCCAAAACCGAATAAGCGAGCATTAGACCTGTTTCTAATCTAGAGCAATAGCGGTCCTCAAACTGCAATAGTAGGCGCAGTTCAAAGCAGACTTGGTTTTTATTGTTTTTATTTCAATAATTTTAATGCAAATGAAGTAATTTAATTACACTTTCAGTTATTTTTAGTAATTGGCGTTATAGATTAATGATAAATATTATTGTCTTAGGTAGCGAATTAAAATAAGATTGTGCAGAATCGCGGAGTTTTGCCGTAGCGCCATATACGTGAACGCAACATAGTAGACTGGACGACTTATCACCTCACTTAGGCCATCTTCTCAAGATTACCTTCTTCTTGAGTATAAGATTTACCTATGCAATGTAAACATTCAGTCCTATTGAGCAAATCTACTATTTTCTTCAGTGTTTATGCCGTGTTTTCAATTTATTTTTACGGTTAGTGACTCAAGATTCACTATAAGTTTCTATGCATTTGGCGTAAAATGACCTAAAGAAGTATCTAGTCGAGTACCTGTAAAATTTTAGCACTCAACAAAGAACATTTTGTCGGGTATTTCGATGTAAAAAAAAAGGAACAGGCAAGTGAAATAATCAATTAGTCTCTGTAAGGTCCGCAACTAATCCCGCTCTATCGGAAACAGTACTGGTTCAGACTCCCCGACTGTTAGTCAGAATGCACAATCGATTGGTTTAAGCCGCACGGTGCGCAGACCGTCCAGGAGCGCCAGAAGGTTGACTCCTAGGAGAAACTAGCCCTAAGGCCAGAGTCCTGCCCAGGCTCGCACTGCATGCATGCAGGCCGCCGATAGGTGTTGACCCGTGAGTGTGACCAACCCTGAACAAAATGGGTTTTCATGGCCAACTCAGCAAGGGCCCATTAGCTCCCAAAAACACATTAGACTACTTTTTTGTTGAGCAGTCGTGTAAAAATATTTTTAAACGATCTAAAGTCATTGTGTGGGCACATTGCTTATACATAATGATTGCCGAATATGTCCACTCGCGCACCGCGCCGCGGCAGTGGTAAAACAAATCGTGCCAAAATCAAGCCGGCATCGAGTCGGGAACTCCGTTACGTACGGTATGCACTGAATGCAGTTGATCAGGCTTTGTAAGGCAACAGGCATCGTTCGATTTCTTCATACGGACGATAATCGAGGCGACTTGGTGCGCCAAAATCAAGGACGAGCCAATCGAAGGGCGGGCGATTGAGCGGTGCGCCCCTGTCGCAATGCGAACACGCATCCGCGTGGGAAGCGATAGTGAAGATAGGGCGACTTGCCAACCGGCCTCTTAGCCGCTGTTACTTAGCATTGGTTAATAATGCTATCATTGCTTACACTTTGATGGCATACACTAACCATTTTCGGGTGCCAGTTATGTAACTGCGGCTACTAGCGTTGGATGCCTCAAAAATATTTTTTTGGGGCGTTAGAACATGATTCCGCAGACTCCCATCCAATTACAGAGCAGCTGACAAAATTGTTAGTGTTTTAAATCCTTTGCTTTCTGGTGGTTTTCGTTTATGTATGCATTTTTAGTGCCCCTCGCTCCCCTCCCCACCGTTATAATCAGCGTAATAACAGCAGAAATTTGCCGCCTACAACAGCAGGTGACGATTGACAGTACTTCAGTATAGCCTGAACAACGGCGGTTGCAACTTTGGAGATACTTCGGGTGCTATAAACTTCATGCGGTAAATCCTTTTTATTGTTTTTACGCTGATCATGTAATATTCATAAAAATCTTTCTTAAAAACAGTGGTTCGGTGATAAAATTCGGTGATATCACAAAGTTAATAAGGGTAGAAGTAGCTACTCTAGTGTGGTGACTGATTTAATTACAGTGCAGAAAAATACAGATAATTTCTGCACTCTTAGTACATTATAATACACGAGAGCTGATCTAATTTTCTAACACTAGCATGGTGAAGCAGCTCTAAAACTATGAAGAGTATTTTCTACCTACGACCAACATTTTAAATTTAATTTAAACTATTAAACAGAGGTAGAAGTATATATTCTTCATAGTTTTAGCGCGGCTTCATAGCTCTATGGTTAAAAATGTAGATCAGCACTCGTTTTACCACTAGTGAAACAAAAAAGGCACAACTTTGAATAAGAATCGGTTGGGTCGCCCCAATACTTTTCCGGCAAGTAGACAAAGACCCCCGCTTGCCTTCCCCTGTGCCATCCCATAACCCCCCCCCCCCTTGCGCGCCAACCCCACAATGCGACCCCAACCCCCTCCGCCGCGCGCCAATCCCCAAATGTGAATGTGTTCGATTGAATTAATAGTGAATGTGCTCGATTAAAATCGCGAATGTATTTACAAAAAAAAAAAATATCTTTAATAGTATTTCGGTAGTATTTTAGTAGTATTTTAGTTATAATTTTGTTAGTGCTTTCCGTGGTATTAAAATTGTATTTTTCCAATATGATGTCATATTTTCTTAAATATGGCGAAGTTTAAACATTGTTTGTCTCACTTGGATATGAGATATTTCAACCAAAATATCACAATGTGGTTTCAGCCCAACATGGCTGTACCGAATTTTAAGTCTTTAAGTCCAATATTTTGAGATTGCAGTATGATTAGAGTGCACCCTGGTGGACTGATTTCAACGACAATCTTCACAACTCTTGAAACGACCAAATGACGCCTGCATGCCAAATGTTAGCTCAATCGGTAGAAGGGTTTAGGCGATATCGTGAAGGTATACACAGTACAGAGTGCGTTTACAATACTTTCCCTCTGTTAGGAAAGTAAAATCAGGGATACTTATCGATAAGAGTTGTACCTCCAAATTCACCGAAGGCCAAGTGGCTGAGATGAAAGTGGGGGAGGTAGTAAAAGATATATATATAATAGCAAGGGCTAAGAAAAAGCTAACGCGTCCAGTATGAATAAAGGATGTGACTATTCAGAAAATTTTAATTAAATAATTTAGTCTATAGGTACCCAAACTATTTTGTCACGTAGGCCACTTGCTGTTTTCCGTAGACCACCTGCCTAAAAATTATTGAATTTTCCTAAACCTTTAAATGTGTTTTTGTCAGCTGGCACTGTACTGGTCACTTACATATGGTTTTTGGTAAAGTGCACAGTTGTAAAAATATAAAAACATGTACAATTTTTAGTTGTTCATTTCTAAGCGTCCGCGACTTTGAAGTATGAAGCAGCTGAGAAAGCCGCACATAACTGAACATTTAGCACTATCTCTTACACGAATACCAATTGAAGAGCAATTTTTTCACATATCTCATTCGCACCTACCCTCGTTGGTCATGTACGCTGGCCTCCTCCATCGACTAGTGATGCAATTTGAGTTGAGTGTTGATTTCCTTCCACGACACGAAACATGATCGTTTGTTTATTGCGATGAATATAACTTTGAAATACTATGCTGTACACACATACTGTTTTAGGTGTAATAAGACATTTGCTGATCAACTAAATGTTTATGATGACTTTCCTAAATGGGATCCGCTTACGTAAACCCCACATCTTATGCCCACCCATTTTTTCTAATTGACATGGACCCCCTGAAATTCGAAATCGACCCCTGGGGGTCTATATAGACCACTTTGGAAATCACTGATTTAGTCAAATAAATACAAAAATATTATTATACCCTTTTTCGCAAAACATTCCGAGTGTCCCATGAACATTAGTTCAATTTTTGCAGACTAAATTTTAATTAGTGGCGTGTCAAAAGTCCAAGGCCCGAAAGTCAAGCAAGAGCCGTGGAAAGTGGGCGATGCGACCGTTTCAAGAGCAGAGCAGACGTTGCACCCGCTCCGAGACAATTGAATTAGCGGGACCCCGGATAATGTGCAGCAATTAATTTGGGCTTATTGTAATTGGCCGGTCCACAACAGCGATTCTCAAATATCTTAATATTCTTCTTGCTCAACGATTTGAGGAAGAAGGGGATATTAAAAAATAGGGTATAGGGCCGATGCCCCATACCAGATGGATATAGGGTGACCTGGTCGACAGTGGATCAACAGCGCACTGTGAATACTCAAATGTATAACATGAAGTCGAATTGGTCCATCCTATACGATCATTTCTACCCAACATCTGCGACCATTCCTACTCGTTCAAAGGCAGCGGCGGCCATCGTTTACCCGATTCCGGGTGAAGAGCCGGGCGAAGGATGCCGTGGTCTGCGATAGATTCGGTTGAAACCGTTTTACCGCTACGTAAGGGAGAGGACCGCGCAAGCGACCTCGAACTCGTAACCAGTCGGGAGACCGGGATATTCTGTTTGCAACTGGTAGTAAGGGCGCGAGTGTCTGCCCGCTGGTTAACATACCTGGATAACTCGCGGTAAGGCGTTGGCTTCTTACGGGCATGTGGTGGAGCTTTACGGTGGACTTGTTTTTCCTAAGTCTTCTGCGCTCGCTTCACGGGAGACAGAACGATCAAATTTCGTTAAAACGTCCTGAGGTGACAGGTTCGCCCGTTGTATTCGACAGCTCTAGTGGTACACAGTTAGGCCAATGATGGCCGAATCTTGGGAATGATCAGGTATATCCAACTCGCTTAACCTGCTGAGGGATATGTTTGTAATTTATGGCGTGGTCAAACTGCTAAGATGATTGGTGACCCGACCTTTCTAGGGAAATTGGGTCTGAATGTACTCGAAAACTACTTCCTGATTAGGCCGCATGCTCGCACAAACATCATCTAGGATGATCGCTCGAGCTATTGGTGACTTAAACGCCATGCCTAACGCCAATAAAATATAATACAATCACATTGTAATGAATTGTTATTTTATATACTATTGTTACTTTTGTCACATAAACACATCGAGATCTCGGTGGCTTTGTCGCACCATCGTGACCCCTTACTAGAGGTCGCGACCCCCAATTTGAGAACCACTGGAACAGAGGGGCCGTGCCAAGAGAGCAGAGGACGCCCAACTATTGTCAGCGCTAATTACACACGATCGATAACGAATCGGATGAATGCACGAAATTAAAAATCGTGGGAATCGTGGAATGTTATCAATTAAATCGGCGCGGCGCGTCGCCTGCCTACGCTCGCTGATTAACTGCGAAGACACCACTATCGGTGACGCTTTTAAGCGTCATGGAGGAAAGTAGTTCTCGCGGATTGCCGCATAATTAAAGGGACAACACAAAAAGAACAATAGAAATACGTAAATGAAGATATTATATCGAACGCCTTTTCGTAATGGACAAATACGTTGTATGCATATACACCCACACTCAACGTTGCTACTCTACTCTTTCATAATTTTACGCTGAGAGACTAATCAAACATACTATAATAAATATGAAATCGAAGACTGTCGCGGTGGTTTGACATTATAAATAATAAAGAAACGAATTTACCGTGTTAAGTTTGTAACACCCGTAGTTCTCGCGGATTGCCGCATAATTAAAGGGACAACACAAAAAGAACAATAGAAATACGTAAATGAAGATATTATATCGAACGCCTTTTCGTAATGGACAAATACGTTGTATGCATATACACCCACACTCAACGTTGCTACTCTACTCTTTCATAATTTTACGCTGAGAGACTAATCAAACATACTATAATAAATATGAAATCGAAGACTGTCGCGGTGGTTTGACATTATAAATAATAAAGAAACGAATTTACCGTGTTAAGTTTGTAACACCCGACGTTTCGGCGTTGTTGCAACCGCCGTTATCTAGGGTTGACTGAAAGAGCTGTCAATCCGTTGTTAGGCGGGTAGTTCACACCAAACTTCACGCCGGGTGTCGTCGTCGATGAAAAAAACGTCGGGTGTTACAAACTTCACGCGGTAAATTCGTTTTTATCTTATTTATAATACTATAATAAATTTACCATTTGTAATTATTATTAAATGTAATTATTGAATTGTAATTATTATTATTATTTATAATAATATTTTTTCCTATTACGTAAAATGTGTAACATTGATTTATATAGTGCTTTTATTCTTTCTGAATGTTTGTGAATGTTTGAGAATTTGTGTATGTTTTATCTCAAATTTCGCTATTTATTACATGTATACGTTTTAAATATAAGTAAATAAATAAAATCGCTATGGCAAAGACGTCCTTTTCATCCAGTTTTTTGCGTGATTGACTCCGACTCGTCACATTTTGTCCCCCCCCCCCCCCTCTCTTAGTTTGAGATCACTAAACGAATAATAAAACGACTGCTTAAGCATTAGAGTATATTCATCGGCCTATTGAAGATTCCGTAGGCTAAATAAAGTATACATATATGACCAGATTTTGTGATAATTTTCTTACGAAGATAAAGTAGACATTGTGCCCGATTGCGTTTCTTTGTGAACTAAAACTAAAATTAGTCTAAGCGAACGAGACAGAGCAATACGTCAGAACGGAATATGAAACGAACGATCGTCGATGAATACTACCTGCCGAACTTATACTCGTCCGAATAAATTGGAGCATATTTTGTGCGGTGTAAGATTTGACCTTGGCGGGCAGTTTTAATGCGAAAAAGTGACAACCGGTCATCTCACACTCCGCTCTAGCGTATTGCCCTGTCTCGTTCACACGGACTAATTTCCGAAGAAACGCAATCGAGGCCATTTCCTACATTAATTTACCCCTTCGAATCCCGCCCCGGCGTATTTTGTATTACCTATAGAAAAAAAAGCAGGATCTATGTCCCGAGCATCGGTCTGCCAGATTAAGGAAATCAATATAAAGAAAAGAAGATATTGTACATTTTATTATCTACACAGATAATGAAATGTACAATAAACTGTACACACAGTATCATTTGGGCCTACATTTTTGGCGCCTAATGTGGGGCTGGAAATTTCAATGTTAGGGCGGTCGATGGCCATCAAAGTGCTTGCACCGGCCCATCCTAACTAGGTTAGAGCAGTTTATTATCGCGTTTGCCTAAGGTTATGGGCAGGCGGACTCGCCTCACAGGCGGCTGCGGTCGTCTCGCGCCGCAGGACCATACAGGTAGTCCTAAAAAAATAGTGTCAAGAGGAAGCAAGGAGGTATATAACCTCAGGAACTATCGAAAGCACCGCCATATGGTGGTGAACGGTTTCGTGCAGCTTGGGCCACAAGATCCACTTTGTTCTCGGATCGGTTCATCTCACGATTTACCTCCTATTCAGAAGCCTCCTCGTGTGGAAGGGTACCCCGGGTACGACTCTCGGTCTCAGGCCTCAAAAGCTGGTGGGCCGGTTTCTCCCGGCGGGATTGCATCCCAGCGCCACTGGACGGTTTGCGCACCGGTCGGCGAAGCCAATCGGTTGTGCATTCTGACTAATTGCTGAAGGGGTCTGGAGACTATGGAAATACACTGTCTTCTAAGCAGCGGGGATGGATGTTGACCTGTTGTCATGCCACTCTTGAAATGACCCTGGGCCACCAGACCCGTAACCAGTCGGGAGGACGAAGGTATGCTGAAGGTTATTTCCAGACGGAGATATCCTACCAAAACTGGTTGTTAGGGGCGAGGCTGCCCGCTGGGTAGCTTTCCCGGTGCCTCGCCGTAAGGCATCGGTCTCTAATGGGCTGCTGCCGAGCTAGACAGTAGATTTGTCTTGTCTCAAGTCTTCTACGCCCATCCCACGGCTGAAAGAATGATTATTTATCGTTATACTAGCCTGGGGTGACGGGTTCGCCCGTTGTAGACGACACCGCCCTACTACCGCTATGTTATATGTATATTCAGTTATTATTGATAATTTATTAGTTATGTTTTTTCTCCATTTTTTTCTCTCAGTTTCCTACTCTAAACTGAGGCATTTGTTTGAGTAAATACGCTTTTTACACAATGGCTCAACAAAAGAAGACTATAATGTGTTTAGGATGCATCTACGTATGTTTTCCGTTTCATTATTCCACCATAACTTCTAAACACTCGAACCGATTTAGAACTATGTGGTATTGTTAGAATCGTTATGTCATCCCGAGTATCGTAGGATACCTTAATTATCAAGTAAATAGTTGTCTAAATATTCAAATCTCCAAATGTCAATAAATGTACATAAAAATGACGTGTTTAGTGTCAAATAAAAGGTCTGATTGGGTACATTCCGAAAAAATATATGTATCTAAATGGATAAGTACATAAATCACATTTTTTTCATAAAAAACCGTATTAAAAATAATTATAAATACAATATATCGCTTTTCGTAACGGCAGTCCTGTTTTTTATTCCTTATAATATATTTACTTGTAAATAAATAAATCTAGTCTCACCATCCCCCGACCAAAAACCCACTAGATCTTTTCTTGTGAGAATATGACAGACAGGTTGTTTACTCAAAAGGTTGTCGCAGTTTAGAGAAATTATCAAGGAAACTGAGAGAAGCGAAGAAAACATTAAACACAAACGATGGGATTTACCATGCTTGAAAGAGAGCTTCTTTGGGCAATGCCTCATTTACATTGATTAAGAGGGTCTACATTTGGAAACTGTATTTTTTTATAATAAATCCATTTTAATTACATTATCGCAGTTTCGATAATTATGAATTGGTTTCATGAATTTTTTTAATTATTACATTTATTTTATTATTAGGCAGTATTCAAGTAAATATATATGAGCCTGTCTTAGTCCGGATATGTCTTGATATCCAGTAAGATTAGGTTTTGTTGTTTTATATTCGTAATTATGATTTTTGAAACATTAAAGCATTTAATTTGATTTGCTTTGATTTTGCTTGCGCGAGCGGATGTGGCGCACTATGTTGAAATCACCAAGCGCCTTCAAACCCACTGACACGCGATTTGCGTACGCAACTAATAATTGAGCAAACTCTGAAAATTCAACCCCTCACCTTCCTGCTTCTGATTGACACTATTTTTCGGGACATCCTGTATAAACAAAAGTGAATTGAATAAAAATCCGAAATCGGCGCGACGCGTTCGCGGCTCGTATCGGCTATCCGAGGCAGCGCAGACAACGGGTATGACATATTTGGTGATGGTCTCGAATGGACATGCGGGGAATACAAGGAGTGCGGTCCGCCGTGCGCCGCGCCATGTACGCGCTTCTGGACCCACTACCGAGTATACTACTCGCTTACTCGCCGCACTCCGCCCGGCTACTACGCCGACTACGCTTCACTGCCAGGGCTGTCACAACATCAAATGGAATCGGCTGTGTGTCTGTGATGTGCGTCGCGCCGGTGCGCCCGCCGACGCAAGTTAATTTAACACTTGCACTACTGGCGTAAAGCTACTAAGATTAAAACATTCATACATTTTTTGAGGATGCGCAAAAAAAAAATTCTTAATCAACATTTTTTTGAAATGTCAATATGATAAATTACTCAAAAGACGAAGGTTTTGCGACGCAATATTTTTTTTAATTTCCATCGCGTGTCATCTCATTGAATTTAAAAATCAAATTGCAAGTGCGAGTCGCTGTGAGCCTTCGAATTCAAATTTCGTACGACCCACGATATTATATTATAGTTGGGTCGCTTGATAGGTTAGCTCTAAAATATTGCCTGCAGGCAATAAGCCCGCCTTTTCTTAAGAATAAAACGTTTTATTATTATTATTATTGTTATTGTTATATGAGATATTCCAACCAAAATTTTACAATGTGGTTTCAACCCAAGGAGGTACATGTGTACCACATTCAAGTCTCTAAGTCCAATATTTCGAGGTTGAAGTATGACTAGCACGCCCCCTGGTGCACCGATTTCAACCACATTTTTTTTAACTCTTGCCAAGACCAAATGTGCCTGTATACCGAAATTCAGTTTAATCGGATCAAGCATTTGCACCATATCTTGGAGGAGCAGACACACAGACAGTCTTAAGTCTGGAAATGGTCTTAATTATCTCGGGGGTCTCAAAATGTAAATTTCCGTCTTCATTTCGATTCTTTTTTGCGTGTTTACAATACGAGTACTTTTCCTCCTGGTCGGTTGGTGGGCCGGGAAAGTAAATTTCGGAAGAACCACACGGTGTAGAATATTGGGGGCCCTCATAAGATGGTACTGATAGGAATGGAAGACAATATGGGCATCGTTATCTTAGTTCCAAAGAGATCTAAGTGTGAAATTGGCGGTTTAGAGTTGAAGATGCCGCAACATCTGAAAATGTCTACTCTACTCTACCAATTGCAAACCCATATATATCGTTTATGATCGAATTTATAGTTCGATATCACATGAACTATTATACATTTCTCCAGTTCCAAACAGCAACAATTATAATTCCAAATTTGTCCTTTGAAACTTGTCTGTGAGTCACCATTTAAAAACAATAAATGAACGAATTTTACACGTTGATCAATGCCTTAATTGAAGCATTGATCAATGCACGAATCAATCAAGATGAAAAACAAAATTTCCAAAAATCAAGGTGGACAATTAGTAAAATGAAACAGCATTAGTATTCTGAAGGATTTGAATTGAACAGCATTTAATGTAATTTATTTAAACTCCCATTTCTTTTCAAAGTTTTATTTATTGAAATGTCACCATAGGTTTTGATTTTATTATTTAATTTTATTTGATTAAACATATACAAAAAGAATGTTTTATAAATACTACACCCTTATCTAGATACAAAATATACCATAGATTTCCTTCTAATTTTCCATTTTTATGGAAATACCTACGTCAAAAATTGTTATATGGCTGTTTGGAATCTTATTTCCTCGTTTTTTCAAGATAATGATATCGGAATTGTAATGCTTTGGAACTGAAGTATCGATGTATTTGTATGACTACCTATAAATTAACTCCACGGCGAAATGCTGCAGCCGCTGATGATTTTATAGTTAGTCAAGTATCGGCGCACGCGACAAATCCACAGAGAACCTATGACACCCTGGTAATTACGGGTATACTTTCAGCTGATATCGAGGTACGTGGGAGGGTTGCTATAGGTAAAGAAATTCTCTAGAAGTTAGGACCTTGCGGCTTTGCGTCATTGCGACACAACGCAGTTGAAGCACGTCAGTGGTGCGACACGTGATCTCCAGATGTATGGAGTTTGTACCTAATTTAAAAATACCTATTGGAATTTCTTATAATTTATAATGAAGTCTAACCCTTGTTAAGTACGAACAGCTTTGATGGTGGATAGAAGGTAAAACGGCGTGACTCGTTCCAGGGTTGACATTTGGAGATGTCGACTACAACGGGCGAACCCGTCACCCCAGGAAGTTTTAACGATAATGATCGTTCTGTCTCCCATTGGGTGAGCGTAGAAGACTGAGACGATACAAATCTACCGTCCAGCAAAGCCACAAACCCGTCAGAGTCCAACGCCTTACAGCGAGGCACTAGCAAGGTAGCCCACCGGGCCGGGCCGCCTAGCGTCTTGGCTACCAGTTTTGGCAGGACATCCGAACTCCAGGGTTGACAAAATTATTCACGATTTAAAACTAAAATTGTATATCGCATTACCAATCTGCGAGCCCTGTTCACAAACAACTTCTCGATTCTGCGTGCCAGCGCATCGGTACTTATAAAATGCCGTTTGTCTTCTGTAACTTACTTTTCGATCCGTACGCATTTTTTGTCATTGCCTTATTTTTACTATGTATCGCTGACGCGCGGGGAGTGTTGTGACTTTCAATCGACGAAACACTCTTTATAGTGCAACCTTACTGATTTATTGTTTTAGTAGCGCTATGTTCGAGAAAGATTATTGAATTCAAAAATATTGTTAGCGTGACACTGGTCCCATGATTTTAGGTCCAAGATTATTGAATCAATTCATTAAAATTTAGTAGTATTCATACTTATTCATTTTATTCATATTCATATTAATTTTATTAGTATACTAATATACAAGTCAGATACAGATTAGAAAACATTCATACATATTAGCAAATAAACATTTTTTTTATCGTAAAGAAAAGATAAAATAAACAAAACAAAACGAAGAAAAAAACACAAAAATAATGTAAAAAGAAGAAATACAAGACAAAATGCAAAGAGATCAATAAATACTTTAGCCACCAAAGCATTTTAGACTTCACTCGAGTAATATTCCTCCAGTGAGTAAAACGCCTTATCTGTAAGGCATCCTTAAACACGTCAAGAGATTGCGCCTGCCTAATGTGCTCGCTGAGTTTGTTGTAAACCGCTGGGCCGGCTATATATGCTAGCCTCTCTGACTTAGATAATGCATGACTTACCAAACGTAACATGATACGGGATCTCGTTGGATAGTGATGATGCACACCATTCACGGCTAGGTTTCTGCGAACGAACAGCGCTACTTCCATTATATAAATGGACGGCAGCGTCATGATGCAGACATCTCTAAACAGAGGCCTAGCTGGCCTAGTATCAAGCGCCACACGCGCTATTGTGCGGACTGCAAGCTTCTGCATAAGGAAAGCCCTCTGGCTGTCGGTTGCTCGCCCCCATAACTCCGCGCCGTACGTATGCAAAGTAACACATGCGCAGCGCGGATAAATCGAGAAATAAAGCGACGCGATAGACTCTTCCCAATTTATCACATAAAGCATCAATATGTAGGTGCCATCGTAACTCATTATCGATTACGAATCCCAAGTACTTTGTTGAGGATACCTGAGTTAATTCTTCATTGTTCCATTCTTCTTATTTCACTCTATCACCTCCACGAGAGCAACTGCTTATAAAATTCAACGAAACGCAGGATTTAAGATGGGTTTTCATGCATTTTCTATGATATTTTAAACAGAGAACCAAAAAAGGGAATTACATTCAGTAAGTTGTAATGTATCCAATATTTCTTATTGTAGTGTGATGATAAAGTAAAAGTTGATAATGATAACATTATCAAACATAAGAATGACATCGAAATGATTATACCAATTTGATTGTCATATACGTTCATTGATCGCTAGGCGCCATAGTATGGTTTTTCATTCATTACTAAATAATCGTAACTGGATGCCAAAAAATCATGATAATTAATCATAAACAACATCAATTCAATATAACAATGTGGTCTCAGTTTCTATAATCGACGTACATTTCTATTAAAACACGCAGACATGTGTGAAAACTTGTGGTACCACAAGCGTGGCAAACACGAAAACGGATGGGCAGGGCAAATCATGCGTTATGATCACAGTCAGGACGATGATATGCAGTTTTAAGATATCTGGGCAAACTGTAAATCACCATACCTAATTGAGAGCATCGATCAGCTCTAAGCAGGAAATTCAATGGACAGGTGACCAATATCAGGTGGGTATGTAAGTGTAACAGTATGTAGTTGCGGCAAGATGGCAACTACGATACAACAATGAAGGCATGAGAACAAGTGAGAAAACGAAACCAACTGGTAACTGATAAAATGATGATATGGCAGAAGATCACGCTGCGAAAAATAGCTATGCACACATACAATATGCCTATAGCTAAAGCCAAAATTTTATTTTGTACTTCTTCACCCTAATTTTTAACTTAACTGCATTTGATATATTGGCCTTATATTGTTTAACCGCTGGAATGACAGTACCACCGATCGATGGTTTTCTGTTGTGACGATTCGCGGGTGGGCCAATTTCCGTATTTTTGCCATTATGCAATTATATGCGGTAAAAGTCACCTGCCATTAGTCACCATTATATATAAGTATGCATGCACTAAAACGCCCTACAAACGAATTCTCGTGGGTTGAAAACATGCCATCAAGAGTTTCATTCCCACGGCTGGCTTTGTAAGGGTTAATACCGCTTGATATTTCCCTAATCTCAACCTTTCGTGGAGCAAGTATTCAATTTCACAACCATAATGTGCCTGGCCAGGGTGATCCTGACTAGGGTGGTTAGAACTATTCTAATCGAATCTAGAAGTTTTTAATTAGACTCTGATTTCAAATTTGTCTTTATTCCAGTAGTTTATGACTTGTGTTTCCTTAATCATGTCTTATTTGTTTCCTTGTAAGAGCGGATATATTATGCTTCGTGTGGTGTCACTGCCTTCAGATCTATTTTCTTTCTGTTTTTACGGTCGTCTTAAACCTTTTGCTAGTTGCTTCAATTCTTTAGTAGTTATGTCGCAGAAAGCCATGTTCTGCTCTAGTGACTTGTTATATTACATCTATACATCTTGTAAAATTGCGATGTCACACCAATATTGGAATCGCCCATATTGTATGTAGTGCAAGTGCCAGATAGACAGAAGGTTACAGACACAATACGAATATGGCAAAGGAAAATGTAGTCTACGTAGTAGTGTGACGTACATTTAGATAACAGGGTCCACTGAATATTGTTAGTTAGACATTGCCTATAATGTCAATTACATCGATGATAGTAGCTCGCATTATAGATAATTTTATTTAAATTTTATTTCTACTATTTACTGTGACATTTCATAATTGGCGGGTTTATTATCTTACGACAATTTCATACAACCGACCCCACTATGAAGTGTTTATATGTATGTTTGCGTGTATCACGTGTGTAAATATGTGTTGTTATTGCATTCGATCGTCAGAATTTCAATGCAATTCCGTTCATTTTATCCCAACGAAAATGGTGACCCAGCCTGGAACGGCGTCATTTGTAACAGTGACGATGTAATAAGATTGTATATAGACTTTAAAGATCCTATAAAGATTTGACTAATTTTATAAGATATATAAATTTATTATTATGTTCATTATTTTCACCCATCACCTATCACCTATCATATTTTCACCCATCATATTGTAATCATTCTAGCCCGAATTTTTCTCAGTGCATGTTTAGTCCTTACAGAATTCTTTTATACATCAATATTAAGCTTTCCCAGATACTTAATTTCGTCATATTTGCTTTAGTTGTGCGACCTAGGTGGTTTATTGACTATCTTCAGTTTGTCTGATTTGTTTGCTTGAAAAACTTTATTGCACACACAATACAGTAAATCATGTTGAGCCTATTGCCAAGTGGCAATATCTTGCAAACATATCGTCAGGTTAAGAGTGACTAAATTTTTATGTAGGCAAATAAATATGGGTATAACCAGTGAGATTTTTGTAAAGTAGTGGTCATAATAAATTAGTAGCTACTTAATAAACATAATAATGAATATGTTAATACGGTGTTGACATATCATTGTAATCGCAATGTATAATATAATATAATATTAACATTATGTATTCAATAATATATTTAAATAATATGTATGACTATACTATGGAACGTGTAATCAGATAAAATTTTATTTATTTATTATGACTCCTCCATTCTAAGTTCCCACCTATGTTTAAGTGGAAACACGTAATTAGCTTTATCTTTGAAATTTAACAATTTTGTACTGAATGTATTGAACAGCTATATGTTTCCTTAACAATAATTAAAAATTATATATAATAAAATTAGACAAATAATAACCTATGTCTATGGGAACGGGATTTATTCATGTATATATTTCATTTCATAGGCAAATCAATATAACAGTTTAGACCAATCCGTTGATATGCAATATAAACATAAATATAAAAAATAGATTTTTTGTAAGTACATACACAACATGTTTAAATAAGCGTTAAATTCAAATACAGGCATTAAGAATAGAAAAACAAATTTACAGAGTATGTAAACAATGAAAACAATTTATCTTATTCTGACATAAACAAGTAGCGCAATGCCCGCACCTTGAAGAGATGTAGGCTCGCTGTAAAACTATCAAGTTCTGACGCTGTTGAACATAGCGAATTTATGTGCCGCAAAGCTCGCGTAAGCAGACTCCGTCGACTTAGGTTGGTGCGCGATGACGGCTTCGCAAATAGATTATTAGTGCGAGCACGATTATAATTGTCCGGGACAAAGAGACAAACCTTCGCTAGCAAGTTAGGATTATCAACTCTGCCCCGGATCAGCTTGAAAACGTAGGCCATGGCGAGCATTTCTCTACGCAATTTAAGAGAGTTATAGCACACCATGCCTAGTAAAAAACTAGTAGGGTATAAGCACAGTATACCGAACAGTAGCTTCTCTTAGAACAAAATTGAAATGGAAGCAAGTGACGTCAGGAATCTTAAGGGCTACCGCAAATCGTAATATGATTACTCGTCTTCTTCTTGAAGACGAGCATCGTCCCGGCCACATTTACTGTGCCCCGGCGACGCAGATGCTATTACGCTACCGATTCGTTCTGAGAATACCATATGGCGTCGAATCGTAAATCTCCACAAAAAAGTAATAGTAAGAGCGGACACAAACGGCGCCCACAGCGCGTCACAGCCCACAGCACCGTAACTATGGACCTAAGGACGCGACATGACTTATCCCTGGCCCCACTTCCGTCGCACCCTCTTCCCACATTGCCTTGTAGCTCTTGAGTGAACTTACTGGGTGTTATTATACTGTGGTATAAGTACGGATAATATCCGTATCGCTTGAAATAAATATAAGGACAAGCTAGAAGAGGGGTCGAGGTAAGTGGGGAGGGGGGGGGGTATTTATATATTAGTGTCGTTTTATTCCAATCTAATTTCTACGTGCTGCAGAAACACTTTCGGATATTTAGACTTGCGGGAATAGAATAGAATTGCGTTTGAAATTGAGAGTGATATGGTCGGCGACGACTTCTTCATTTGCACCTCACGCGATGCCCCGAGGCTGAATCCAGGCGAGCAATTAAGTGGCGAAGACGTTGACCCCTCGGCCGACTCTTTTGGCGCTACGGTGCATAAGAAGTAGATGATTTAATAAGGGGGTTAACGGCGCGTGACGTTTCACTCCGTACGTATTATAGCAGCTTCTCGAAAACAATGTAGTAGCACTCGAGAATAGGACATGCTCGTATCTTATGACGTCTTCATCGGCGACTATAACAATATTGTTATGCAATTACATGCTGAAAAAACTTAGTTATCCGGACTTTTAATTATCCGTCATTCCAGTTATAAACTCAATCATGCTTTGGGTCCAATATCCGCATGAAAGGACAAAGGGCAAAAATGTATGGGCGCTGGGCCCATAACAGTAACGTATTTACCATTGGAAATATCTATTTATCTAGAATGAGTACTAAAATTTATCTCAATTATGAGCCGTTTCGAAGGTTTGACGTTCGGAATATTCTTAAATATGGCGAATTACACAAAAACCCTCATGTCAATAATTTATTTTAAAAAGATCCATAAAAGATAGTATGAAGTACGGTCAATGGGCACACCATGTTGGATAGCTGACCTTAGCATATTAAATGTCTCCGTTAAGTCCCTAAGACACAACAAACCAATTCGGCTACCTGTGGCATCATCTAATTACATGCAAAACATCTTTATGTGGCGTTCGAGTAATAACCTCAATAAACTGATTTGCGACGACTGTGATATTGATCTATTTAGCACTAACATTGTAACAGCGAGACGTATCCTCAGTAACAACTTACTTTAATCCTCTTTTTCTCTTGTTTAATGTTATTATTGCTTTGTATTCAATTTCTTGATCCTGTTTTGTGTGTTTGCCTCTTTTCCAAGTGCGTAATGTAAATCACGTAATACACTAATCTATAGTATTTGACCCTAACGTGCGTTTCTGCTGGCATCCCATGTTTTCTAAATTATTTCTACATGTGAGAACCTGTCATTGGCTATCAGTTAGTATTCTGATTGTTAATTAATATTTTACATGGCTGTTGGTTTTCCTTAAATAAAAATAAATAAATAAATTAATTAATTACATACACAGTCAGTAAGCAAAGCGGCAATGAAATCATGAGACACATTACAGAGGTCAAGCAACATATCCCCCAGTATTTACCCTCCATATACTGTTGACAAACTCGAGCATTCTTAGAAATATATAGTTTGTACTCATACAGCGTAGGTACTATATCGTTTCGAGTATTCTGCGACGGTTTTCAGTTAGATAGTTACTAAAAATACAATGCCTTGATATGTTAGGCGCCCTAGAATATCATGTAATTAGGCATATTTAATAGTATGTATATCTCAGAAGCGGCTTATAATTGAGAGCAGTCGTTCTAGTAATAAATGTTCTATATAAAGAGATCTTTCCATTGTTATATGATTTACATCTATTGGAAAAGTGGCCCAAAATGCCCATTCTCTTTTAATTATTTATTTATTCACTTATCAACATTACAGAAAAATCAATGCATCGAAAAGTAAAATTATTAAAGATATCAACTAGTAACTATACAAATAGAACGTCGTATAGAATACTAAAATACTATCATATAAGAAAAAATAATTAATTGCTTGTAATTTATACGCCATCCTTCATGAGGTTGGCGGTAAATATATGAAAATCTGGTGCCATCGAGTCAGTGTCGTTTATGCGCCGCAAAGTACGCGCCATCAAGTTTTACCTCGTATGGCTAACGCACGAAAACGGCTTCACGAAAAGATTGTGCGATCGAGCACGAAGATAATTATTAATTTTCTACCTATTTATACTTATTAAACGTCAAATTGCACAGTTCTTCCATCTACTCATTATATATTCATATTCTCACTGAAAAAGTTTGACCACAAATCAAACTTTCGCAAACAACTCGAACGGCTGCCATCAGTCTTAGAAATTATAATATTATTAAGTTCTAATAATAATAAATAATAATATTTTTTTTATTTGCACTTAAAAATTAAAATACAAAAATGCGAGCCTTTTGCTACATCGTGCGACTAACCTAATCAGAATCACAGTGCAATCACAGTGCAGTGGTGCAGGCTCGCGTTGTGGAAATAAAGAATATTTAAAAAAATAGTTTGTCTACATAAAATACAAACTACTATATTTAAAACTAGGAATGACCGAGGAGAGGAACGTTGGAGATGAAGGAGAGAGAAAGAAAAGAACTCGTTACTTTTAGAAAAGTACTAATTTTTGAAGTGAGTTTTGAATGATTTTATGGATTATAATATTTTGAATGATTTTAATCTTCATATTCTTACTCTGCTATTTCGTGTCCTTCATGGAAATCAGGTTTTATGATCTCTTTTTACATTTTTTTGTTGGGAATACCAGCATTCTTCGACTCTCTTTACCAAGACCTTTGCAGTACAGGCGCACGCCCCTGAAATTCTCTGTCTCTTTCCGATACGTCAATCGGCTCACCCCTGCATGTTTAAAAAAAACAGCGTAAATCCCATTTACTGGGTAACCTTCTTCTCATAACACAAATTTACCCTCCA
The DNA here is from genome assembly GCA_944548615.1 of Micropterix aruncella. Taxonomy (NCBI): domain Eukaryota; kingdom Metazoa; phylum Arthropoda; class Insecta; order Lepidoptera; family Micropterigidae; genus Micropterix; species Micropterix aruncella. Next base: position 26,886,176 of record OX155956.1, read on the forward strand.
TAAATCGTACTCCCCAATTCACATCCCTCCCGTCCCTTAGTTACTTAGTACTACTTAGTTTATTTACTGTCGTATAAGTATTTGAACATATTACATTACACTACATAATTTTCGCGTGAAATTGTCGGATTTTCCGTTCTTACACAATAATTTCAATTTTGACAAAATTATTCATTGTTTAATTGCATTACAAAATATATACCTACAGTACTATGCAATGTTAGAAATATTAGAATACTAATAAATAGTTAAACATTTATTAGTAAAAGTAATAATTACAGATGATACATTTCAAATAGTCAACCAAATAAATTTAAATATTCAAAGAGTAAACATTTAGAATAAAGAAAACTATCAAAATACTATAAAAATAATAACAACTACCTTAAATCCTGCGATGAATCTGGGCATATATAGATTTCTATAATGTAAAATGCTGAAGTGTCAAATAAAAAATATAATAGGTAAGTAGGTAATGCTAAAATAAAAAAAAAAGTATATTTAATCACTATAGTCATATTTATATAACATTTGTTTAGAAAAGTCATTTTCATCAAAATCAGATAGCTATAAAAGAGTTGGCTAAACAACATCTGCTCATTTTCGTTTTTTAATTTTCTAACATTTTGACGCCAACAGAGAGGAGATTATGAAACTTGTTGCCTACTGCCTATAAGCAGCTCCTGAATACTTTAGCCAACCTTACACGGGGTATTCATAAATGGACCTACCTTGAGTTTCGTGGAATTTTATGTTCGCCTTTATTGGTCTATCATCAATATGCCATCTAGCATACATTATGCACTCAAATATTCAAGCTGAAGACATTGTCAATATTCCAGCTGAAGCCAAGTATTTTTTAGCAGGAGGTTCTCTTTGAGATCTGGAATATGCTACGAAGAGCTCGTTTTAGTAGTTTAAAAATACGTCATTAACGAATTAAAATATACCAAGGATCTTGCCGTCGTGAAACCACTCTTCAATTGTATTTTTTAAGTAGAAAATAGAGCTTCATAGTTTGCCACATAATTGTTTACTGTTAATCCTGGAAGTTTAATTTTAACTGAGTCGTCAATTTTATAATGTTTATATAAATTATTTAAATACTCAAATTAGTCGGTCGGAAGTGAAAGTTTATTGGATTCGATTTGCTAGGGTTTAATTTGAATTCGCTTTAAATTCGCGAATTTGAGGCGATTTTGTTTTTTATTTCAAAATTATTTCTGGAGATCGGTAATACTGCTATCAATATTAACCCTACTTCTTTTTTTAAAGGCCGAAATAAACTTTGGTAGCTTTAATTTATCTGGAAATGACCCTTCCGTTATGCAAGACTCTGACAGAACACAAGAGAATCAACCCAAGCGGGCGTTGATGCTTTAAATGGGCGACTGGATATGCACCACATGTCGGTAGATGACTTTTAAAGTTTTAAACTATGTTTATAATCTTTTTCGTCGTTACTGGCGACATATAGAGAGATTTGTGAACTGTAGGATGAAAATCATTCCAGATATTAATTGCATTAGCAGATGATGATTAATGATTATTGGCAATATTGATAGAGTAATTGTTGAACTGTTCTGTGACACCTTTAGGATTACGAGTATCACAATGTCTATTACTAAAATTTAAGGAGATATTGGATATAATCACTGGCTGTTGGGTGGTCTATAAATCACATTCTGAGAAACCTTAATATTATTGGAAGAATTTGCTGTAATATTCTCAAAATACTTTTGCTTGGCCATCCAAGCCACGTTTCTGTTTACCTTTCTATATTTCTTAAAGTGTGGAAAAAAAAGTATCACTGCTATTTTGTGACATTCCATGAAGTGTTCACTAGCATACCTTGTTTTAAGACTTTATCCCCAATCTTTGCTCAGTCATTCAAACCATTGTTTTTTACTTTATTTTCATTGATAACATTCACCGAAACAAAATTTCTGTTTAGGAATTTGTCAGCGACACATTAATGTCGGTGATGTAATATTCTGTGATATTATATATAATAAAACAAAAATTGTAACTTTTATAATTTCGTAATTACGTGTTTACTTTTATTATTTTGCGCCCGCGTCAACAAATAGTTATAATAATCCTGGTGGTGTGACCAGTAGATATTGCTATCAGAAAATACAACTACTACTACTTTACGATTATGATACCAGTGGGGCATGTAGTAACCAAGCTAAAGGACACATCAGCTGATATACTGTAAAATATTCCAGATCAAAACAGATCAAAACGGACAGATTGGCTGGGGTAGCGCTGCGGTAACTATTATTGATCCCCTAATAAAAGCCCAAAAAGCCCTATTAGGGTAATAAATAAGAAACCTCAAGTAGTTGACATCGGACAATTATATATACGAACAATAGTACTTTACTACTATAGACATGACCTGGTGACTAAGAATACCTCTACGTACAAGTACGATACCAGAAACCGTAACAACCAACCCCAACAAGCTAAAAACTCAGCATACGGACAGCGACATTATGCATTTCACTCGCCGAGGATTTACAGTATGTTCATAACTGAGGGAGGGGGGGGGGGAGGGGGAAATGCATTGACATCAACATCGACATCCGTGCTGAAGAAAATTGTGGTGCATTGGCTACTAGACAAAGGGCGAAGGGAAAGTGAAAATCTACTAAAAAAATACAAAAAAAGGAAAAACAATTCAAGAGGCCTATATATTGGTAAATAAATAATTATTATTGCTATATTATATAATTTTTATTTTATTTATTTTATCATGACTAACTTATTGACATGTCACCCCTTACGTATTTATTATCATTATTATTATTATTATTATTTTTATTATTATTATTGTTGTTGCTATTTATGGTATTTGCTTTAACTAAATTTATTAATTTATTAGATATAACATAACTATATATGCAGTAATACGTTAGTATAATGCTATTTCATTATTAATATCACATTTATAATACCTATATAATACGTTATTATTATCATGAAGTTAAATATATCTATAATAATATTATATATAAATATATTATAACTATTATCTATATTATATATTTTTTCTAAACACGGCTGCTATTGGACAAACTTTACTAGACTACTGCCTCGACACAGGCCTAACCCTAGTGAGGCGGTATAATCCACATGGGCCTGTACTTTTTTTAATTAATGATTAGTTAAGCACTAAATTTTTTTCGACTCCACTACTAGTTTTAATCAATAGTTAATAATTAATTATTTATATAGTATGGATAAATACATAACTAAAAAATAAAAATAAAAGTGTGGAAAAGTTTATCAGTATAATGAAGTGACTCCAATACCACCGCACAGTTAGCAGACTCTGACTAAGGATTTCTATCTATTTATACCGGTATCCATACTTTAATTTTCTTTTGATTTCTATGGAGCACTGTGAACTGTTTAATTAGCTATTCTGTAACTCGTGTTAGTAACTATGAGCTTACCTAAACATAGAAATATTTTTATTTGATATATAGTTGTAGCATTAAAAAGCCATGGGCGACCCGGAGACACATAAAATAACAAGACACTTTAAATGATAAACGCAAATAAACGACAAGTAAATTGGTTGGATTTCTGGATCATATTATATTTGTATTTTTCGATATTCTCAATTAATTGCTGCTATCTATGATGTTGGATTCTACACTTTCAGACTTTTTTCCCGCTTGACTTGTGGATTCAGTATAAGAATTGACATATACAACTTACATTACTTCATCCAAATTAATATCGTGGTATTTAGACTTAGAAATAGTACGTGATATTTGGTAATGCAATTGAGTTCAATAAACTATTTTAAACTGTTTGCAAAGTAACTGTATTATTATGAACTATTGGAATAGATCAAAATAATGATAGCGATTCGCCATTAAGATAGGTACCTTTCTTAAGTAGCGATGAAATTAGCGAATTATGTTTTATTTCCTCGTTTCTTTCCTTCTTACAGCGCTTATTTTATTGTTCATCAACAAAGTGGGTTAGGGAGTTTTTGGGTCCACCCGTTGCGATACGAGGTCTATTATTTTTGGACTTATCCGCCCCGCTGTGCCCTTAAGGTGATTGCGGGGTAGTTGCATCATACTTTCTCGAGAAGATAAAGAAAGTCAGAAGGAAGGCGATCTCACACTGCCTTTCAGTTTAGTAGATACCTATAGATTAAATATATCGATAAACCGGAAGGTACTCACGATAGCTGGGCGAGAAGACGTCTCGTATCTGCCGCAGATTCCTCTTGGAGCGCAGAATGGGCGGTCCGAGGGCGGCATAGTTGTGGTGGCGGTCGCGTTCGACGAAGACGAAGTAGGTCTTCCCGGGGCGAAGCGAGGCGCGCGGCGGCCCCGGCGGCCAGCGCGGCCCCCCGCGCGACGGCTCGTAGGGCGGACAGGCGCTCGGCGGGGCGCCGCGCGGGCCCAGGAAGTGCAGCCGCAGCCCATCGCCGGCGAACAGCGGCCGGGCGCCCTTCTGGTTCTTCAGTACGCGCTTCACGTCGAAGGTGGCGGAGTAGTTGGCGCGGCGGTCCGAGCCCGCCGAGCGCAGTTTGCCCTCGAAGAGCGCGGGCGCAAAGTAGGCGCGCGCGGCCGGCTCGGCGGCCGCGCAGTACGGCTGGCGACCGGCGGGGCGCGCGCGCGGGCGCCGCGGCGGCGCGGCGAGCGGCGGCGGCGGCGCGCCGACCGCCGCGGCGCACCAGCACAGCAGCGCGGCGGCCGCCCAGCGGCGGGGGCGCATCCGCCCGCCCTCTACGCGCCTCCGCCCGCCCGAGCGGCCGCGCGCCGCCCGGCACACGAGCGCATACCCTCCCTCTCGCTCCCCCTCGCGGGCGTTGCACCGCCCCACAGACGCACTCTCTCCCTCACTGCACCACTGCGGCGATCGCGCGCTCGCTCGGCTCGTCGCGCTCGGCGGACGCGTGACGCACTGCCAGGACGCGCGCGCGCATCGGCGGTCGTACCGGGACTGGCGGACGGCGGCGGACGGCAGACGGACGGCAGTCGACACCGGGCGGCACGTGGCCGCCGCCGCCCCACCGGCGCACCGCGCGCTCCACTCGCCCGCCGACGCCGCCGACGCCGCCGTCGCCGCGTGAAAACTCGCCGCCACCATTTTCTTTCATACGCGCGCCGCGTCGCCTCCGGAGCTCCGTCTCGGTTGTCTTTTCTACCTTTTTTACACACCGACTCAAATCCTCGCGCAGAACACAGCATCGTGTATATTATGCAAATCACTGATTTTGAGATTTTAGTACATGCATTTAAACCTACCTACATTTTTCGATGTCCTATATACATATTATATAGGTATATTTATTCATGATACTGTTGCTGGTCTAAGACTATCATGTCTTTATTTGTGTGAAAGACAATTTTTGATATGAAATCGAAGGCTATTGTTGTAGTTTGATTTGTGAATAAAAAAAATACAGATTTTATCCCGTAGTTTGTAGAACCCGACGTTTTGGCAATGTTAAAACCGCTGTTGTCCAGGGTGGTGGTCTCTGGTCAAAGACTGGTTCCACGACCAGCTCTAACTCGGTCAAAAACGGATTTCAGTCGGTGAAATCCGTTTTTGTCTTATTTATATATTTTTATTTTTATTCTAACCCTAAAATAAAATAAATCTAATAAATTAAATAAAACTCTTGGAATGAATCATTATAAACTTTATCTTTCCATCATTAAAATATCAAAATACGAGCGCGTAGTTCTTCGCGTAGAAATTGATTGCTGCAAGGGTTATTGAGGGCCTTCACAATTGATGCCGCTATCCTCATCGACTCTTCTCGTTCACTTACTACCTGCATGCCGTTCTTAATTAAGTTATATCCTCAAATCACTGAAAACGGTAATATTTTTAGTGAAAATACGTTGTTAGTTTTTATGCGAGCCATGCATACCTATGCTCCGTCCTACTCTGGGCATTCAAGTAATTTATATTATTTGTATGTACGAAGGTACGAAGAATTACAAAGATTCCGAAAGTAATAGATAATGCATAATTTATTAAACCAGTATTAAATACAAAAAGAGACAACCGACGAGATATAATTCACCGAACCGAGAGTGGGATGAAAATAGAAAGGGCACATAGATAAAACAGCAGGCGGAAAAACTGACGCTTTAATTGTACATAACATAATAAAACTGTCATTTGTGGTAGTTTATTTTGAAAAAAAATATATTTTGCTTCAAAAGTGGAGTTTGAATCATTAAAAAGGTGATACATGATTTCTAATTATTAATTAATCAGTTTTTTGTTGTAGTAAAGTTACTAATAGCGATACGACACCTGAGGCTGCAGCCTGGAGCAAAAGCATAGAGTCTTCTTTCTTGTTTGACAATAAGATCTTGTTTGAAAGAAAGGCGACAGAATGCTACTAAACCACTATAAAACTAATGAAAAATTATTGCTCGTCGATATTGACGTATTCAATAAGTCATCTATCGCTCTCAATAAAACAATAATATATAACGGTTTTTACATCTCATTGTAATTGCAAGGTAATAATGATAATATGTATTCATGAGTATATTTAAATAATATGAATGTATGACTATATTTTATAATGTGTATTCACATTCAATTTATTTCCTTATTATGATTATTCTGTGTTTACTTTAAAAAAAATAATTGAAAAGTTTAAGTGGAAACGTGTAATTAGCTACATATATCCTTGAAATTTATTAATTTTGTATATAATATATTGAAGAAGTTGTATGTTTAAGAATAATAATAAAATAAAATAAAATAAAATAGGGTTATCACTCTAATAGGCCCCATATTTACAATTATATGTTTCAGAGTGTTATTACTAATCGACTAGCGAACAGATTTGATCAGTTCCAGCCACCGCTGAACAAGCTGGCTTTAGAAAAGGTTTCAGTACTGTAGTCCACATACACACGGTCAGACAATTTCACAAAATTGATTGAAAGATTGAAAAATATTTATTTGCAGCTGTTGTTATAAAAACATATACAAAAACATAAAAACACACAGATTAAAAAATAAAACTGTAAATAGACAAAGACTATGGAATAAAACTACAAATGCTGCAAATTAGCAAGACCGAAGAGTAAAAAACCGCTCCGTTTCAACTACGAGAAGGCAATCAACTCGGTCGAAACCTGGGAAGTTATGAATTATCTATAGCGTAATTAAGCAGATTATTACCTCATCCAAGTTTTGAGATATCTATATGAAGCCGCAGTAATGACTGCCCAATTATACGGGGAGCTGATGGGCCCTTGCTGAGTTGGCCACGAAGACCCATTCTGTTCAGGGTTGGTCACACTCCCGGGTCAACACCCATCCGGCGACCTCTAAGCATGAAGTGCGAGCCCGGGTAGGACTCTGGCCTTAGGGCTAGTTTCCCCTAGGAGTCAATCTTCTGGCGCTACTGGACGGTCTACGTACCCGTGCGGCGTAAGCCAATCGATTATGCATTCTGACTAACAGTCGGGGGAGTCTGGAAGCAGTACTGTTTCCTATAGAGCGGGGGTGGCTGCTGACCTTACGGCGTCTGCTCTAGAAACGACCATCGGCTACCTGATCCCGGGTGAACAGTCGGGCAAAGGACGCCGTGGTCCGCGATAGATTCGATTTAGTGAAATTTTGTATAATTAGGAAAAAAATATATATTTTTATCACAATTTAATTTAAATATACAATCGAAGGCACAATTTCGCCGGGACTAGTGGGAGATTAGCATCGCCTCTCGCCCCACTAGACATTTGCATGTATTTGGGGCGATGAATAATAGGCTCTGTGGAGTCGGAGACTAAAAATAAAAATATATATTCTCACTCAGGTATGAACAAATACCTACTCTAATATAGCCTACATACACCAATCAAACAAAATACCTACCATACAAAATAGAATGTGGAGATTTTCCTGTGTCTTTTACGTCGTCTCGACTGTGGATTCCACTGCGTGGAGCTGAGAGAAGAATTCGTTCTTTCGTTCTTTTGGAATCGGCATTAAAATTGAAGATAAAAATTTCGGTAAATAAGCAAAGAGAATAGAGTTAAAACTGTAAAAAAAAAGAAATTTAAAAGTAAGAGAAAAGACAAATATCAAAAAGTGAGTGTATAGAAAAATATCAAAAACTATTATGCGAATAAACGTCCGAATTTGTTAGAGCAGTCATACGTTTTCCGGAAAAAGTTAAAAAAAGCTGTAAACCCAACGTTTTGGGAAAAAAATATTTATATTGCAACATAGTAATGTGAGAATAGTAAGACTGAATAATCTAGGGACATGTCTCATGTCTCAGTACCATCTTCCAAGAGGTGTATTGTACTCAGACTAGTGTTTCTGCTCTTTTACTAATGCTATCACGTAACATCGACGTTTGAATTATTGTGAGCTTGAATGAAAAAAAACCCTAGTTAAAGAGTCATTAATTTTGATTACGATGGAGACAGATAGGTAGACCAATAATTTGTGGTTAAACTATACGAAATTTCAAACAAAGCATAACTTTAAAATGTACATAAATATATATTTTGAGACACTGAAAATGACTACTCTAGCTCCGCTTCGAATAATTTTAGTCATTTTTAAATCAAAAGAATAAGATTAACGAGATTTATTGACAAATTTACGCAAGTTCGAGGATAAAATTTGTCTGACATAAGGGTAAGTGTTGCCACACTAAAATAATTCCCCCCCCCCCCCCCCATGTCGAATTAATGTCTACTTTATGGTCAGACTGTACCTACCTATCCACTGAGTGTAGTGGCATAATGTATTGGCACCCTGGGTTTGCACTGCCCAAAAATGGATTAGGCGATGGAGGAGTCGCGGCGCGGCGCATCCTCCATCTAACGGTGCATGGCGAGCGGAATGCGGCATCCCGCGAAACAAAAAGCGCGGGAATGCGCGGGCCAGCGCCAACTCTTCGGCCCTATTCGGCCGTCCTCGGCGCTGCTCGGCCGAGCGGGGCGATGACGACCAATCGGGCGGACGCGCGCCCGGTAATCACTTGCGAACGTGAAAAAATTGGCTACGCATTTTTACTCGCGACGAGCGGCGCGTAAGTAGACGAAAGTTGGGATAGCAGGACTGGACAGGGTCTGCAATGGGCGGCTATACAAATATGCGCCGTATCTTCCACATCAGGGCTGCCCATGGTCATCCATTATATTAAAATAATTGAAATGTTTAAATAGAAACGTTTAATTCACTTTATAATTAATTTATTGCAACAGTTTTATGTTTCAGATTAATAATGAAATAAATATAATTTAAAATAAATTAGGCCTATCACTCTAATAAGCCAACATATACAAAATAAAATGGTTTTCGATGGTTATTACAAATCGACTAGCGAGCAGATCTGATCAGTTCCACCCTTAACCCACCCCTGAACAAGCCAGCTTTAAGGGCTTCCTAGACGGTCAAAATTTATCGTCAAGCACGTGAATTTTTCGTGCTTGACAAGCTATTTTGACCGTCTGGAAGCTAAGCTTAGGAAGCAAACCACGTGCTGAGCTGTGGACAATGCTTGATAACAATTTATATTTTTCAATGCTTATTGTGTCTTGCTTGACCGTCTAAAGGAATGCTTCTAAAGCAACTCAAATCCAGTCGTCTCGAACCTTCCGTTTTTCTACTGATACGGGGTCTGTTCTACCGAAATAAAGATATGTAACGGTTTTTTATGATTTCTGAGAATACAAGGAATTTTAAGATTAGTTTAAAGAATTTTTCGGTCTTGCAAGCTACATCCTCCCTATCCTATTTTCGAAGTTGTTTCTACTTGACAACAGGTAGCACTAGCAGTGTTTACTTTGGTGAAATATAGCTAAACCTAAAACCTTAATACTTTTGATCTATAACAATTATTGTTACAGATCATTTAAAATATCTTCTATCGAAATTCGAATTGACAGCAGCATTAATTTTGAACTTTTAAAAAAAATTTGTAATATAATATAAAATGGGAAGGAGCCTTCCCGAAGATTGTGCATGTTTTCGACTGTCTAGTATGCGACCATGAACAATCGGGGGTACCTGGAAACGATGACCCTAAACTCACCGACCGGTCCTTTTATCACCTGGTCAAAGGACACTGTGACAAGATGCTGAGCCAATCTCGGCTGCTGGGGCTACCCAGCGAATCCAACATACGACTGTGGAAAGCTGCAGGATGAAGACCACCTACTATCCTGCCCGCAGCTGTCAACCCCCATCACACACCAGGATCAACAAGAGACGAACAACAAGACATTCTAGGCCGCATATTTTTGGAGAGATGTGTCCTAGCCTGACCCGAACACATATTATAAAATATATAGAGGTAAAATACAGACAATCCGCTATTTATTCCTTCTCCTCTCCACTATTAGTTAAATTCCTCAATAATAACAATATTAATTCAAATAAAATTACTCAAGGAGCTCAATATTACAATACATAGGAAACAAGTAAACGGCCTTACATTTACTGTTACAACCATATCTATAAAATACTGTAAAGCTATGATTAATAAATATTAAAGTTATAATTTCTTATTTGAGGCAACCCTGGTTATTCTGTCCGCCAATTTAGTATTCGTGGCAAACGGGCGGCGGGCACAGCCTTGTAATTAAAGCGGTAGCTATCAACCCTGTTGCCTTGCCTTGACGAGCACTTCAGCTGGCTGCTACTTGCAGTTTTATATCGCACTAAGTTGCACCGCATATGTTATTATTTCTTACTAATCAAATTTATAAATTAAAATACATCTTTTTAACAGCGTTCCACTAAATATTAAAGATATGACAATTTCATGTAGATTTTATAATAGACAAAAAAATAACAAAAAATACGACTCCATTTTTTTACAAGTGCAGCAGCCATGTCATGATGATACTTAGAATGGGCTATCATAATTGAATACGCATACACAATTTTGTGTCTGTGCTGTTGACCGTTGAAGAGTTCCCTCGTTGGAAGCCAACCCTGGGTGCCGCAGTTCCGTCTTGGTGAGAGTCAGAACGGGCTGTCGTAATTGAAAGCATATACACAATTTCGTGTCTGTGCTGTTGACTATTTAGGAGTCCCCTCGTCGGGAGCCAACCCTGGGTGCAGCAGCCATGTCATAGTGAAACTTAGAACGGGCTATCATAACTGAATGAGTATACAAAATTTCGTGTCTGTGCTGTTAACCGTTGAGGAGTCCCCTCGTCGGTAGCCAACCCAGGGTGTAGGATCAGGTCATGCTTACCATAAAGAAAAATGCATTGTTAACGGAATTGAACCAACATGTACAGGATCGTACGAACACCAGTGGCGCTACCCATTTCTGCGCGGTGACACGATCAAACTACTTCACCCCGCCGCGCTGGCCTAACTTGAAGCTATTTGCCTTGTAGCTTACCTACCCACCTTAAGCTATAGGGATTCTTGTTTTCATGGTATGCTGGAGAGAAATAAAAAAACAATTTTCACACATAGAACCTAAATTATTTTTATTTCCAAGCATTAAAAACGATACTAACGAATCACCTCAGAACAGTCATAATAAAATCTAGTGGGGTTATTAAATCCACACAAAAATCATCTTACCTGCTTCGCATAAAAAAAATATTGTATAAAAATATATATATATATATTTATACTTATATTGTTATAATGTATTTTTTTATATATTGGATAATTGTACAAAATACAAAAAAATAAAAGGATTGCGATGGGTGTAGCGACGCCAATTGTTTTTTTGTAAGTCAGCGCTTCTGCAGCAGTTAGACAATCGGTCATTTTGTTTGTTTTCATTTAATCCTAAATCCTGGCATACACTGACGAACGCAGGGCGGCTTGGGCGGGATGGGGGGGAGGGGATGGGGGGGATGGGGGATGGGGGGGGGGGGGGGTAGGGGGGGGGGGAACGTCCCATATTGCGTCAGCCGGTTCGTGGTCGCCATTCGAGAAACTTTTTTTCCAATGGTCGTCGGTTCTACGTGCTATATGGTCTGCCCATTGCAATTTCAAGTTACTAATTTTACGAGCTATGTCAGTGATTTGCGGATTTCCTCGTTTCGGATTATCACGCAGTGAAACTCCAAGCATAGATCTCTACATGGCTCGTTTCATGACTTTGAGGTTGTGTATGAGGCCAATAGTTAGCGACCACGTTGCAGTGCGGTATGTCAACACTTGCAGCCCGCACCGAATATAGACTTTTGTCCTGAGGCTCTGCGGTATTTGTGATGAGAGGTTCAACTGATGATTAATCAGAATGATACTTTATCGTTAACTAAATACATAGAGTAGGATGTCACTTTTGTGCTAAAGGAGTTATGGTTTTATAGTTGTAGGATGTCACTTTTGTGCTAAAAGAGTTATGGTTTTATAGTTTCCCCCCATTTGCAATGTTGGCCTTAGATCATCGATGCAAGAATGATAGTATAAAGTGCGTACGTTAAGAAGTTATGCCATGCCAGCTGGCTGTCGCGAGGAGGGGACGCGAAGAATGTTAAGAGAGGTGTATTCCCGGCGCAGGCGATAGCCCTCGGGCACCGCAAAACGGCCCGCTCGTCGCAAACTCGTCGCTTTTGACGGATCGTTTAGGCCGATAACAACTTTCTCTCGGCGGCATCGCCGTCCGCGCCGCCGCGGTGGTCATCCGCGCCCACCCTGATCGCCACAACTACCGCACAACTACTACAACGCCCAATCGATCAGGGGCCACGGCGACCTCAGTTGCAAACTATCACTCCTTATACTCGTTGATGAACAGTGGATTAGTTCCAACCCATCATACCCGTTCCAGTCCACAATATACTTTTGGCTTTATCATAGGAAATCATGACTCACAATGAGTCAAGACGCTAATTATATAAATAGCACTGCTCTAACAGGCTAATGGGTCATTTCAACAATGGGGATCATCAGGTCAACGTCCACCCCCGCTGTTTAGGAAACGTATAAGAGCATTCCAGGCTATTCGTCGAAGCGCAAAGTCGCCGTAGGATGAGCAAACCAGCAGCGCCCGAGTTTTTCAAGAGTTTGTGCTCTTTGGGTGGCACTGTTGAATGAGATGAGGTCTCTAGTGACGTCAGCGAATAAGAAGTCATGACATATTATATCATGACATGACATATTATGTTATGTCTACGCAACGTACTCATTGGTACCCCTTTCTATAGAAAAACAATTGGGATTTTTGAAATTTGATGAAAAATCGACCCTACTTTCACAACGGACGTTAAATTATTTTATGTATTTTACTGATTTTACAGTTTTTCGTAAAACCTCTAGACTGAACGGAGCTTAAGAGAGGTTGTCTTTTCCCTTCCCCCGGATTCCACGGGTGGCTATAAATCAAATAATATGATGTTTCACGATGCGTCGTCTACGGTTCTCGCTAGCAACACAGTGTTGTCCGGTCAAAGCGATTCTTCATTATAAGCAAAAGGTAAGAGGCGAGAGGCGATGTTAGTGATGCATTGTGAGCAGTGTCAGGCCGGCGAGCAGTGAGTGCAGTGGTGCGGTACAAAGCGACGACGCGACGAAATCATTAATGGGCGGGCTACCCGTCCGGCGCTCACTGAGACGTACACGCCATGGATCAGTTGTCAAAGACAAAAGCCGGGGTTTCCGCGAAATCACATTTTTATATGGACCGCCGCCGTGAGCTTGACCTAGAAGAGTTCGCCGCTATTGTTTCGGCGGCCGATCGCTGACTTCCTCGCTGAGGCGAGGAAGTCAGTCTCCTCTCTTTTTTCGGCTAGGAGTGTCAGCAACACCATCAGACGCCGTTGGAACTAACATCTATCGATTAATTATAGTAGTCTGCTTCGGGGCTTAATGGTTACATGTGGATTGGGCCACAAATCCAGCTTGTGTACTGGTTAGTCCAACCCCTGGTTCAGCTCCCATCAGGGAACCTCCGCAAAGACGTGAATGGAATATAATAATTCCCTCGCGCAAGCCCTGGACTTGCGCTGTATCGTATATATCCGGCAAATTGACGGTGGAGTCTGGGCACGTAGTTTCCCATGATAGTGGGGTGATGTCATCTACAACGGGCGAACCCGTCACCCCAGGTAGGTATAACAATACGTCGATTACATATTCTTTCAGCCTGGAGTGAGCGTAGAGACTTGCGGACGAATACAGTACACCGTATGTACTGTGCTCGTCCGTAAGCATCTACGCTAAGCCAATATGCCCGTTAGAGGCCAACGGCTTACGGCGAGGCACTAGGTCGAGAACCTAGCTGGCCGACCTAGCGTGGCTGATATTAGGGTAACAACCACCGCTGCTTCATAGAAAACCGTATGTCGATCCCCCCTCCCCCGGTTATTCACCGACGTGCAGAGTCAATTCGCTGACGTCGCACGATACGCAAACCCGCCAGCTGAGCTCGAATGACATCACCAAGGGGAAATTGTTCCACCATGCATGCAATAAGAGGCCGGGGAAAATGAGAAGCATGCATCGAGAAGCAGGAGTCCTTACCAGGAATAACCTTCTACGAGGAGGCTACCGGATGTGGGCTGAACATTGAGTTAAGCCGCCTCCGACGAACGAGTGGGTCTTAGTGGTCCAACTGCACGAGAGCCTTTAGCAGCCGAATTTCTCAAGACAGTTGGAGTAGCTGCTGATCTTGTGTCACTAGCTAGAGATTTGTGCAAGTGACCTCGGGCAGTGACCGGTCTAGTGGAAGTAGTGGTCCGCCCAAAAATAGTAAGCAGGGAGCGAGGAAGCTCCACTGGCTTACCTGTGCCCTCGCAGTTTAAGGCAGGACTCTGCTGGGCAGTGGCGTAACTAGATCTGTAGATGTTACATCCCAGCGTCTTTGCAACTGATCTCAGTGTGGAGAGATGAAAACGATAATTTTAAGATCCTGAGGAAGAGGATTCGTTGACAGAATCAACAAATCCAAACTGTTATCTTCATTATTGATCCTGGGGCGGTGGCTGATTGGTGACGCCTTGTAATACTGGCATCTGTCGATGATGCATTATGACTTCCCAGGTATTCGACTGTGGGACATGCGGTGGTCTCGATGGTCTTCGCCCGGTGGAATCCGCGCCCGGAGTACAACCTCCTCATAGGCGCCGAGTAATAGATTGAAATCCATTCCATTTCCTCCAGGTTAAGGCGAATTATACACAAAATTGTTATAACTGTAGAGTATATAAGATCTGTAACACAATACTGAATCAATTATAAATGATTTCACTATTTCTGTAAAAATTTTCTGAATGTTAAAATTCAGATTTGGCGGTTCAGTAGGCAGAAAAGTGTATAAATATATAAAATTAATATGAACTATATAACTTTCTTACCCCTCTCTGAACCCCCGCGTAATCCTGACGAAGAGTTAAGGATTTTCTTATTTAATGTGGTAAGATTTATTTCATCTTAATATACTGGCTAAATATTTTTGTTATTTATATACATGACAGAGTATTTCAATAAATAAATCATAAACACTATTAAGAAAATATTAGTTGAAAGTTTACTGATATTGAAAACTGTAAAACAGTACAGAATGCACGGTGGGTTTAATAATATGGCAAGGAACCGTAATTTTAAAGGCATATATTTCTAATCTACTCTAGTCTAAAGGCATAGACTACCTTTCTTTTTTTTAATTTATTTAAATCCAAAATAAACATTTACAATGTTGACATAAATACTACAGTGTAAAAAAAAGCAAATACTTAATCAATGTTTGCGAAGCAAAGAAAGTACAGATGTGATGGATTTTATCAGCTCCACTAGACTACAGTCTGTTCTGGAGTGATACCAGTGTTATATTTGTTACATAGTACACTTTTTTATAAATTTTCGGTTAAATAATGAAAATTTTTAGCAACGTAATTGAGAAAAATTGAAGAAGAAGATCTAATGTTAGTTAGTAAAGCGGTAATAGTAAAAGGATAAAAGGATAATTACCTACATAGGCATTTTATTAAATAGATATATTTATATATAAATACACACTCATACATATAAAAATTATATATACATATACACGCACACATACATATATACAAAACGTATCTGCCTATATTCAATATATACCTTATATATATATACGTATGTAATAATATATAAATAAACAAAAATAAATAATTGTAAAAACTTTACTTTATTATTTTAAGACTTCTCTAAACTAGTACAAAATTTAAATATACGTTATAAACAAGTTTTCTCCCAGGTTTGAGGTAATAAAATAGTTAAATTTCCTTTTAGGATAACAAAAACGAATATGTTTTTTTGGAGTAAAATTTTATTTGAATACTGGTCACGCACGCTAATTATAGGACTAATATTAATTAAACAGAAAATTGGTGGTAATTATACATTTCTGCACGTTCATTAAAATAAACAACACAGATACCAAAAAGTAAGAACTATATGTACAAAGTATGTACAAACTATATGTACATATCTGCGAGTCGGTTATTCAATATGGCATCGTAACTTGGGGCTGTGCGGCAAAAACGCTTCTGGCCACCCTTTACAAAGCGCAAAAGGCTGTACTGAGGGTGATCAATAAAAAACCCCAAACATATTCTTCCGATGACCTTTTCCGAGAGTATAGAGTGTTGAGAGTGAGAAAAATGTTTGTGCTAGTAACTCTCACTAAATTCCAGAGTGAGTTACGAGAACAGAAAAAAAGCCAGCAATCTCGTGTGACAAGAAGATCGAAACAAACAAATTTTGCAATACCACTCAGGAGATCCGCTATTGGCCAATCCAGTTTCTCATATCTTGCCCCCAATTTTTATAATTGCCTACCAACAAACATTAAAGACATTAAAATTTCATATACATTAAAAAATTGTTTGAGTGCCTATCTCTTAAATTATACAAATGCAGATATTGAACACCTTATTAGATAATTGAATCTTTACATAATAGTATATGTAGTAATATAAATTGATGATTTCTGAATATAATTTTATTTTTATTTTTGTGAATATATTTTGTATATTATTAATACATATTAATACTTATTAATACATATATAAATATATATGAATGATTATCATGTCTTTAAAATAAAATAATAGGTTATTGACAATTTTCATGATATGTTCTTAAGAATTTTTAATTAGGTAATTAAGATATTTCTGTTACATTATGTATGATTTTGTTTATTTACATAAATATAATATTATAGAATTCTTAGAATAACTAAAATAAATTGTCTACCTTGGAACAGGCGGCAGCCTAGTCGTAGTAGCAATATGCAAAGTTAGGACTTTTGCATATTGAATCTATTCATAATTTGAAATCAATAAATAATTTGTAATAATTTGTAAAGGTATAGGCTATTGAATGTGTAAGTTTGAACTGAAATGTAGAGTGAGTCTAAGAATATGGTAAAAGACTCTGAATATATTGTAGATATCTTTCCTGCTATAATAAGTCCAGCTGAATCATCAGTTTAATCACAATGCTGCTACTTCCGTTTCTTATGAACAATACAAAGGAATGACATTGATTTCAATTATTGATTTACTAACCGTGACGAATTATGTGACATCTGAATGTGCGAACGCAGAAAATTTAAATGTATTTTGTCATCAATCCATTAAGCTTTCCTTAGTATAGGCGAGGCCTAGTTAGGACGGCTTAGTTATTAAAATAATTATACCTTTAGTATTAATAAAGAATTTTTAAATTGAATTTTTATCTCTGTTGAATAATCGACCTTTGAAATATCAGCTTATGGAAAGCTCATACTGCATGCGACGAACTACGGTAACCGCGACACAGTTCCGCCAATTTCGCGAGGGCTTCGAAGTGGCTACTGCAGGCGGGCGGTACGGCGGTGGTCTGCTTGGCCATAGATTAAAGAGCTGCGCTGCGAACGCTTACCTAGAGAAAGAGATCGGCGATCGGGCGCACAGAGGCATTTTTATGCAATTTATGTGGAATTAAGCAAAAGGCCTTTTGACGTGAATACGTCTAGTAAAATTGCTTCCATAGTGGGAGGCAATTCCAAAAACGAATAACAACAAAATCGAGGGATAGAGTTTGATGTTGCAGCTACATATCTATCATCTCCATCCAAAATTTAATTACACCACTAGATAGCTAAAGGATCAAAGAATTTGTTACGTTATTTTAGGACTGTGACGCATCGCGCGCTGTGGAGGGAGAAGCAACGCCATGTTGTGGTCATTTTGGTGCGTTTAGAGACTTCCATTTAGTATAACTTTTTACTCGAAGAAGCTACGACGTTCGCTTGCGAACCCGTCACCTCAGAAAGTTTTACCGATATTATTCGTTCTGTTTCCAGTGAGGTAAGTGCAGAAGACTTGAGTCGAAAACAATCCGACGTCTAACTACGCCATCTGCCCGTTATAGGCCAACGCCTTATGCCGAGGCACCGGGAAAGATACCAAGTGAACAGCCCCGCCCTCTGACTACCAGTTTGGAAGGGTATCTCCGTCTGGAATTAACCTCAGGATACCTCTTACCTCCTGACTGGTTACATCATCGAGGTCGCTTGCGCGGTCCTCTCCCTTATGAAGCGGTGATTCAGTGTCAACCGAATCTATCGCGGACCTCAGCATCCTTTGCCCGGCTTATTCACCCGGGATCGGGTAGCCGAATGGTCGTTTCAAGAGCAGTTGCCATAAGGTTAACAACCACCCCTGCTCTATAGGGAACCTTACTGTTCCCAGGCTCACCCGACTGTTAGTCGGAGTGCACAATCGATTGGCTGACGCCGCACGGTGCGCAGATCGTGCAAAGCGCCCGAAGGTTGACTCCTACCCTGGCTCTCCCTTCTGCGTGGAGGCCGCCGGATGGGTGTGGCCCGTGAGTATGAGCGACCCTGAACGAATGGGTCTTCGTGGCTAACTCCAACAAGGCCCGTTAGTTCCCAACAGTAACAAGACACACACATATGTATTACACGCATACATGAATACATATGGGTTGGTTGTAATAAATTAATTTATAATAATAAATCCGCCCATTGTGAAATTTCACAATAAACAATAGAAACAAACAAACAAAAATTGGAAACGGTCAGTGTCGCATCTGTAATCGAGTAGAATTAACGGCGTTGTTATTCTGTGGACCGGCCTGACTACGCGGCTGGTCCCGCGCTCGCGAACGCGGCGTCTCCGCTCTGTAATCCGAACTGCTCGCCCCGACGCCCCAGCCGCTTTATTAGCCCACCGTTGCCTGATTAAACTTCTGATTGACTCGTTATACGTCCCAAATTCGACCACACTAGCCTTGGCGCCGCGCGCCCCCATCCGCCACGCTGACAGCTTTTATTGCCACCACACGCTGCCACAACACGAACCGAGCAGATCGTTAAACTTCATTGGTAAAATGAGATTGAAACCGATGTAGCCAGAGTTAGAATTACTATTCAATCAATTGTTCGGTAAGTTAACTTTAACTAGATAAGCTGGATTTTACTTTCCCTGTCTACCGAGGAGGGGAAGTAAAACCCGCTAAAATTTTGTTCGAGATGAAGACGGAATATCCATTTTGACCCCCCATGAGACGATTAAGACCATTTCCAGATTGAAGTCTGTTTGTGTGTCTGCCTGTGTGCGTGTATTCCTCCACGACAGCTCCCAGACGCTTAATACTATTGAGCTGAAATTTGTCAAGCAGGTACAATCCGGTCATGGCAAGAGATTAAAAGGTTGTGGATGAAATCGGTCCACCAAGGGTACGAACTAGTAATATTACGATCTCAAAAAATTGAACTTAGAGACTTAAAAGATATTACACATATGCCATGTTGGGCCGAAATAACATTATGAAATTTTGCTTGGTATATCTCATATACAAGCTATACTAATAACATTTACATATTAACCAGATATTAACGCCGAGCTGCCCGAGGCTAGCCGAGAAACAAACCTCACCGTCTGAGACGGTTGCGTAGCGGAACTCCATCGGATCCTTCCGCAGGTCAAAAAAGAACGCTCATCGATTTCATTTATGACATTAATATTCGAATGAAATTAGTCCTTGGCTACTTGCCAAGAAAAAAATGAGGTGACACAGACGATTTTTTGAACCGATTGAGAAAACAACGTATACGAGGTGCATTATATGCTACTCTTAACATTTTCGCATTCCACTTTCGAATTTCAAATGAAAAGCGATGAGTGTTACATCATCGTGACGTAATCTCGTATACGACATTATCTCTATCGGTTCAAAAGTTATCCCCAGGTTTCACGGCCCGGTGGCATAGTGGTTAGGTCGCCTGATCTTACATTGTAAGGTCCCGGGTTCGATTCCCGGCTGGGTCACCATTTTCCGTTGGGATCAAATTAACGTAATTGCATTTTCAATTCTGTCGATCGAATGCAATAACAAGACACACACTTACAGATATGTTACACGAACACATACATATAACACGTCATAGTAGGGTTGGTTGTAAGAGATTGTCATATGACAATAAACCCGCCCATTGTGACATTTTCACAATAAAGAGTATAAACAAACAAACAAACAAACAATTTCCTTCGTTCCTCGCACGCCGACGCGAAATTGAATTACTCGATATAGTCATAATATTTGTTTAACATTTAACTCATAATTTTACTGCGCCTCCCAATAATTCTACTACAATTTTAAATAAAAATATTATAGAATTTTCAAAATGGTATTTATGGGTCAATAGGAAATAAAATTCACACAAAATATTCGTCACTTTATTAAAATTACAATAAACAAAAGCAAACTCCAAAATGTACCTACCTATCTTTGGTAAAAACTATAAACAGGAATACTAAATACACGACTTTTGGTTTTTGAGTGGTCACTGAAGCTTTCTAAAAAATAAATTACTTTCAATATTTGAACTAAAATGATGGGCTACACTAATACAAATAAAATGAAGTAGATACGTAAAATAAGTAGATAAATAAATAAAATAGATAACGAAATCATATATCCGATATAATTTAAATAGACAAAAACTTAGGACAATGAGTTTATATCGCTGTTTAGTACAGCCTTATAACGTTACAATCATATAACGTTAACGTATTAAACGGTTGGTTGTTTTTCACACGTTATTTAGGTTACTTATACTTTTTCGCTAACGGTAGTAAAAACCTAAATGTATACCTTTTTAAGGTGAGCAAGTGGGTTACCTCCTTTAGTAGGTACTCCAGGAGGTTAGGTCTCTACTATATTACTCTACTGAAGTTCCACACAGAAACTGGTTGGTCGCAGTCGCAGTACACTATATACACTACTTAAGTGATCTTCATAAATATCGAAAAGATTTTCATAAATATTCTTACACGACGCTTATAAAATCCCCCGTCATTGTAGCTCCATTACTCGACGGCACTTATCTATAGCTAACAATGCTTGTTAGAGAAGCGGCTATCCAATTGTACGAGTAAAAAAAGGAAAATTATATCTGAGGAGTGCTGGGGACATGTTCGGGCAAGGTGCCTCCTAAGTTTTTATGACCCATTTAATAATTAATGGACGACTTACTGAAGGTGGTGGTGAATTTGATTGACCAGCCGACCTGTCGAAGACTATATGCAAAGACTCTCAGAAGGAGGTTACCGCAAGGTATAACGGACGATCAATTGTGCGCTAGCAGCTTAGATGGAGGACGAGACTCTTGTGGAGGCGATAGTGGTGGACTTCTGCAAGTGACGATAGCTGACAACCAATGCTTCGTCATGTGAAATAAATGGCGTTTTAGGAGTATGTCTACCGCCGGAAAATTGTCCAAAAACTGACGGGGATTTGCCAAAAGGGAAACCATCACAATTTTGTATAATGTCGGAACAAGAGACTGTATGCTGTATTCAACACAGCCCCGCATGAGGATAAATCCAATAATGCATCTTCTACATCACCGGCTACTACAACAACTACCAATAAGTCACCGGTCATCTCTACAATAGCTCCAGAAAAACCTTAAACATCACCACAAGCCATAACTACCAATTTCATAAATGACAGTGTGGAAAAACGAACTAAATCCAGAAAAAAAATACTCTGCAGTATTGGGTACAAATTTAACAATGACAGCCATTGCTGTGTTGGCGATTAATTAATTAATTTTATTTTATCTGCATCCAAACTTTTCTCTGGTCGTAACGGTCTCCGTTCCATCGGGTTCAGAAGAGGGAGGAAGAGAGAGTGCTCCCGTGGTCGCGCGCCCACCTGTGCACTATAATATAGCCTGCGCACTTGACTGCTTCCGAACAATGGACTCTGACAATACTAAAGAAGTCACTAGAGTCTACAATGCAGTCGCTATGGCCGAACACGGCTAGAAGGATATTTATAATAATTAACGGGGAGAGTTAATTAATCGTGTGAAGAATCGATTTTGAAATTTTAGTAGATACCCAACTCGTAAATGTATTTTCTATAAAATGTTTGTCCATCGTCGTTTGTTCGTTGTCTGATGTCCGCGATCACGCGATGTACCTAGAGACCAAACTACGGGGTCAATTTAGTTATAATTTGGGTAGCTAATAGCTACCATATATAGAAAAAGAAAAATATATCTTGGAAATATTGTGAACAGTGTTTATAATGTAATATCATATATATTTGTGTTTATGTTTATAATTAAAATAACTAATAAAGCGCTCTGAATAGGGCTTGAGTTTAAAATAAAAACCTGAAACATTTACTTTATAATTTCTAAAGATTCCCCTTTAAAATATTCGCAATGTTTTCCATTTAATATACTTTAGTAAACATTTGACCACGTTTTGCCGGAAAGTTTTAGGTTAGTAAATGTACTTGATTTAAGTATTCAAAAATTCAAAAATAAATTAAAGATGTGGTTATCGAATCATGACAGACTAACCATACACCAAATGTTAGAAATAATAGTTAAATAAAACTTAGGTGCACAAATTTAAACATATTTTTAAACATGTATGTTGAATATATTTTAACATTGAACTAACTATCATTTTATTCGCCGATGATACTTCACTTCTTTTTAGCGATAAAAGTAAAGACACTTTGGCCCAAAGAATAAAAGAAACAATAGACAGGCTTAGTATATGGTTCCAAGTTAATAAATTGTCACTTAACGTAAATAAATCAAAATCAATATGCTTCTCTTTGCGGCCGTCTGATTATAACGAAATAGACGTATACTTTGGGTCTGACCAGCTAGAAAATGTCTCCTCCACGAAATTTCTCGGATTAGAAATCGATCAAAAATTACAATGGTCTGATCACTTAAATGATCTCAGTAAAAAATTATGCAGTGCCATATTCGCCATTAGAAAGATAAGAAGTTTATGCGGTTTTGAAGCAGCTAAATCCGTTTATTTTGCATATTTCCACTCCCTAATAACGTATGGCCTACTGTTTTGGGGAATGGCACCAAACTCAAAAAGAATTTTTCTCCTCCAGAAAAGAGCGGTACGCAGTTTATATAGAGTCTCACCAAGAAGTTCTTGTAAGCCGCTATTTGTAAAATCAGGAATAATGACTCTATTTTCTTCTTACATCTACCAAAATATTATGTACGCTCGTAGACACCTAACAGAAGCTCCGGTGAATAGTGATTTTCATCATCACGATACGAGGAATAAATCCAATCTTCACATAAACCGACAGCGACTTAGCAAAGTGCGAAACAGTTTTATTCACCAAAATTTGTCCTTCTATAATAAGATTCCAGAGCAAATGAAAAGCCTTGGAGAGGACCAATTTAAAAAGATAATTATACATAATTTGGTAAGAAACCCAATTTATGGTATAAGGGAGTTTGAAAATTCTGAGTTTATTTTCCATGTTGATGATTAATGAAATGCGTAAAGTTTTAAACATAATGGTATTATGATAGCTGACATTCTAATTTTCATATAATTAAATTCATTTTAAAAAAAAATACGAAGGCATATTGCTGGATTGGCAATAAAATATATATTTTTTGATTATTCTACATAGAATTTGCATTTCTATTTTAATATATTATTCTCCCTGACTCATCACATTAGCATATTTTGATTATTTGTATGTAGGTAATATTGAATATAATATTACAGCCATGACAACTATCACGATAGTTATGTTTATAATAATGAAATTTTTAGCATTTAATTTTGTGACGCATCCAAGTGTAGGAATGCCTATCTACTGGAGTAGTTGATTGGATTGTATTGTATTGTACTACCAAAAAATATTTGACTTTGTTGTTATATATTATTTTGACAATGAATTGTACTTTTTTTGACTAGATATTTTCATATTAAATCCTTTATTACTTAACATATTAAATATTAATGGCAGTTTCTTTTTCTTTTCTCACATATAATTTTATTTATATTATTTAATCGAATTTTATATTATTGCCGATTATATAATGGAATTGCATTTTATTTAATATATTATCTTTAATTTTTTTTATTATTATTATTATTTTTTTTACCAAATTTTAGGGCAATTTAGTGTTATTAGCTTTTTACTAAAACTTGTACATCTGTAAGCAATCAAGCAATCAAGCAAACTTGATTGTAATATTAGAGTCCTGTCCACCCTAGAACGGGCTAGTCCCAGTTGGGTGGCAGAATCAAATAAGCAAAAGGTTAAGGTTTTGCCATTCGGTTCCTGTTATTTTTGTGAGCAAATGTTTTATAGTAATTAATTCTTAAATAAATAAATAAATAAATAAGTTCTCTACGTAAGAACAAAATTTTATTCAGGGGTCGAAATTCAAAAATGTCTCATAGACGCATGTATTTAAATAGTAGGTAATCTCATTCCGTTTTGAATTCGCCATTTATTTATTTAATCTTCAAATATCTCTTTAACCAATTATTATTTCATGGACATCGTTACGTTACGGGTCTATAAATGCTGGAGAGCTTTATAATGGTTTTTGATAGAGAATATGGCACTACAAAGCTTACCAGCTGGTTCATAAATATGCAATTTCTATTTTAATTTACTGTCGTATCTGATTCAAAAAACAATCTGTTAAGCCTTGATTTGTCTTCAAATTGGTTGATTTGTTATCAAATTGCGATCGCCAAACTATTTTAACACGAGCAACTGTTTATTTATTTTATTTATTTATTTATTTATTTTATAAGCAAATCAACATTACAAATTATACCAATGCGTTGATATGCAACATACACATAAATATAAACAAATAATAGAATTCTTAAAAGTACATACACAACATGTTGAAATAAGCGTTAAATACAAATACAGGCAATAATAATAGAAAAACTTACAAACTTACAGTACATAAAGAGTGAAAACAGTTTATATTATTCTGACATAAACAAGTATCGCAATGCCCACACCTTGAAGAGATGCGGGCTCGCTGTAAAAATATCAAAGTCAGACGCTGTCGAACATAGCGCATTTATGTACTGCAAAGCTCGGGTAAGCAGACTCCATCGACTTAGGTTGGTGCGCGAGGACGGCTCCGCAAATAGATTATGAGGGCGAGCACGATTATAATTGTCCGGGACAAAGAGACAAACTTAAGAGATTTACGCAACTTAAGTGAGTTATAGCCCACCATGCCTAGTAGAAAACTAGTAGGGTATAAGTACGGATAATATCCGTACTGCTTAAAATATATAAAGCGTAAGAAACATTTTTGATTTTTTTCCAACACAGAGATATAATGATCCTGATGTGGATTCCATATAACTGCATTCGTTTCCAATCTGCTTCTCACAATTGAATTATACAATGTATGCATAACCCTTACATTGTGAAAATGCTTTAGGTTGCGAATAACAAACCCTAGTAGCTTAAAAGCACTTGTGGTTCCAACAAAATATCAAACAACAATCATGACTTGTTATTAAATATGTAAGAATATTAATATCGCAGGCTGGTCGCCTGCGATATTAATATGTTCATAAACTACTATGGTTCTCACCGCACTGGAATAGAAGGTCGCATCTGGAACATTCGCAGCCATAGCGTGACTAAGAAAATGGTTCGATAGTTTTCTTTCGCATTCCGCACCTTAAAACGTATTGATCACTCTTAACCGACTTTTGTATGTAAAACTGGGCATTTCACAGATATGAAATCGAAGACTATCGCGGTTGTTTGACATTGTGAATAAGCTAGAACGAATCTACCGCGTGAAATTTGTAGCACCCTTCCCGGCTGTTCGGCGATGTCGCAACCGCCATTATCCAGGGTTGCAACATTGCCAAATCGTCTGGTGCTGCAAAATTCAAGCGGTCAATTTGTTTTATGTTATTTATGTTGAAGATTATAATCATATGAAATCGAAGACTATCGCGGTTGTACGACATTATTAAAAGGATAGAAACGAATTTACCGCGTGAAGTTTGTAGCACCAGATATTTCGGCGACGTTGCAGCCGCCGTTGTCTAGGGTAGACCCAGTCTATCCTAGACAACGGCGGCCGCAACGTCGCCGAAACGTCGGGTGCTACAAACTTCACGCGGTAAATTCGTTTCTATCCTATTTATGATTATAATCATGTGCTGAATAAAAGTTTATTTGTTGACAACTCAGTTATTGTCTGTAGCACCTAGTGTCACATTAGTTATTTAGTTGCAACTTTAAATAATTTGTGTAATTAATACTGTTAATTTGTTAAAGAAAGATTTGGAGAAAGTTTGATTAATTTGAGGACAATTTTCTAGGATTATGTATTTTTTTTGTAGAGAGCTGACAAAAAAATATTATAATTTAGTGACAAATTTATATAAAAATAAGCGCATGCTAGTTTCCTAAGGTCATTGTGAAATCTGACTACAACGAACAATATGACAATTGTTATTACTAAAAGATAGTACTATAGAATACAGGTTTGGAAAACTTTAGGGAAGCTGTTGGTAAATAGTTAAATACAAGCTGTTAAAAGACTTAACAAACGTAAGTGTTGTAATTGAAAATCCTAATCTTGAAACTTAAAATGGTCGAAATTATTGTAAAAATTATAGTTGTCCAAATATGAACAAAGCTGAACTCATCTTAATGTCATTAAAAGAAGGTCAACCAAACTTTGTAATTAAAATAACGTCCTTCACGAGGATTATAGCCATCGATATATTAGCTAGATATACCCTCAGATACAAATAAGTTGGCTCCACCTACCCTTTGCTCGTAAATCATGTGACAGAGAGAGCAATAAATTAAACAGTATGCGAGAGAGAGTAGTGCGCCAATATTCTACGCGGCAGCTCTCACACCGGAAACGGTCGGCTGTCTGCCAATGGACTGCGACCAAACTACTACTGGCCGGCTTTCAGTAGTGGTTTTGAAGTGACCATTTTCAAGCGCGAAAGGCCCATATAGTGGATGATATTTATATCGATGGTTTTAGCACCTTCAGCTATCTGCGCATGGTCGTGTCTTTTCAAAATGCAAATTATCTCGTACTTAATTACGAGGAGCGAACGAGTATGCGGCACAGGTAACCTCGCTATCAGGGCGAAATGTTAACGAAAAGGAGAGCGAGACAGGAAGATAGCAAGGAAGATCAACGATGTGAACGTAAACAAACAACTTATTAACACCCACGGCGTTCGAGTAGCTGCGTCCCGCTCTCATATAGCCACAGAATAATCGAAATAATGTGTGGAGTCTCCACAGATGCGACGGAAAAGGGAATTCGCCCTATCGACGCGCTCCGCCGATCGAGAAGCTTTCCGCGCGAGTGAATGTAACTGGTTTCAACAAATATTTAAATCAATGAATTGAAGGAGACTCTATTTTTATTCTTCTTTAGTTAACGGTATTAACCGCTAAAAAAATAAATAAATATTACCCTGATAATTCTGAAATGAATTTATTGTATAATAACTAATTACCCAAGAGAAGTTGTTCTATTTTGAAATTTTCCTAGAAGGAAATAAATATTTAGTAGCTAAACTTTTAGAGCAGCGATTTCATTCATTAATTTATGCGAAAGTTTATTACTGGGTATTTGTTCTGTAATTATTATTTTATTTTTTTCCAGATTTCCAGAAACCTCTAAAATACGAAAATACTATTAGAAAAAATAAATAAAAAAACTGAATTATTTCGCCAAATTTTAAGCTGTAGGCTTGATTATAATACACTGGCGAGCAAAAGAAACTGGCCACCCAAAAATTCTATTTGGAAAGGGTTTAATCAAAACAAAAATATTTTTGATGATGCCATTTATTGTAAAAGAGCTTTAGCAATAAAAAATACCAAGGGTTACCAGTTTTTACAGGGTATTCCCAAAAGACGTAAAAAAAATGTGTTTTAACAAAATCGAAAACTTAAATTAATTGCGTTATTTAATGAAAAAATCAAATAAAAAGGCTCAATATAATTTAATTCATTTTTTAATTAGTAGCTTGCATTTCCCCTTTTACTTTTTATCACGGCTTCATAACGATGTTTAAAATACTTTACGAGTTTTATAAGTTTTCTTGAGTAATACCATCCCATTCTTGAAGTATGGCCTCTTTCAGTTAGCGGATTTTAATTATGGCAAACTTTCGACTTCTCACTTATCTTTATAAGTTGATCCTTTCGTGCTCGATCGAATTTAAATCAGACCTCATGGCGGGCCACAATATTGCTTGCACACCGACCTCCCGAAGTTACCTAGTAACAGAACCAGCAGCATGTATACGAGCATTATCTTGCAAGAGCAGGAAATTTTCTCCAATAAAACCTGCGAAAGGCACACAAAGTTCTTCAAGAACACCTGTAAGATATTTGACAGGTGTTGAAGCACCGTTTACAATAAAAACCAACTAAGTTTTTGTGTCAAAATAAAACCTACCCAGAACATGGGCAGCTGAGCCTCCTCCATAAGGTACTCTCTCCGATGTGACATATTGCGCGTATCTCACTCCCGTTTGTCGGTATACGTCCTTACGACCGTCGGAACCGTGAAGAGATCTTCTTTCGTTAGTGATCAGAACTGACCCTGTAAAAACTGGTAACCCTTTGTATTTTTTCTTTGCTTAAGCTCTTTTACAATAAATGGCACCATCAAAAATATCGTTTTTTTTGCTCGCCAGTGTATATGTATTTATTTTATTTTTCTTTATTGATAAGCAAACAGGGTTAACAATATATTTTATGTATAAATAAAATAGATTAAACTATAGCTACTTTAGTGCCTACTTCTTATTTAGAATTATGTATAATTTAGTGCCTACTTCTTACCTGTCATCGAATGCAAGTACTTACAAGTACTTACAAATTACACTTGATTTTAAATTTTTATACTTAATTTAGCAATATATAAAGCGTGATGTTTTTTATTAATTTATTTACATCAAAACCAATTTATTCAAATATTTATTAAATTGAAAAATATACTTACTTTTGAATGTAGCTCAAAAACGACGACACAAAAATAATTTACTGATTTATTTTAACAAAAGAGATATATGCAGTTAGGCGGTGTCGACTACAACGGGCGAACCCGTCACCCCAGTCTGGTATAACGATATTTGCTCGTTCTTTCAGTCGTTAGATGAGCGCAGAAGACTTTGGGACGGCACAAACCTACCGTCCAGCGATTACACAAGCCCGTCAGAGACCAAAGTCGTACGGCGACGCACCGGGAAAGGTACCCAGGGGGCAGCCTGGTCCCCTGACAGTTTTGGAAGGATATCTCCGTCTGGAATTAACCATCAGGATACCTTAAACCTCCCGACTGGTCACGGGTCTGAAGTCACTTCCGCGACCTCTACCTACTGTATGTTCAACGATGATTCAGTTTGAATCTATCGCGGACCAAAGGCATCTTTTGCCCGGCTCTGAATTCAGGATCAGGTAGCATAATTGTCATGTCAAGAGTGGTTGACGACAGGTTAACGTCCAGCCCCGCTGCTTAGGAAGCAGTATATTTCCATAGTCTCCAGACTCCTTCAGCAATTAGTCAGAGTGTACAACCGATTAGCGTCGTCGAACGGTGCCCAAACGGTCCACTGCCTCCGTGGGAGGCAATCCCACTAGGAGAAACCGATCCAACAGCCGTGAGGCCTGAGACGCGAGAGTCTCACTCGGGGGTAGTCTTTCACAAGATGAGGTTTCTGAATAGGAGCTGAATCGGGATTTTGGCCAATCCGAGAAAAAAATGCATCTTATGACCCAATATGAACGAAACCATTGTTAGGTTAGGTTAGGTTAAATTTATTAGGTTAAAATTATTAGGCTTATTGCAATCCTTCCAATGCCATATTTACTCTATCTGACGTTTCCGAGCATATTTACGAGTAGTGTGAGACGACATCTTGAACTATATTATAATTTTTATTTTTTTATCAAATTTCACTTATATTACTGCGCCTTTTTTTATTGTGATCGTTTAGGTCCTAGTAGTGATCTGCGAGTTATTTAGAACGACATCAGAATCAACATTCTAGCTCAACATGTTTCCACAATTCTAGACAAGATAATTTGTGACTATCACGCGCATAATCCTACACACGCACGATGACGACACAGGCGAATCACATCTTACGCGACAAACAAGTCGAAACATGATCTATCCGTTGTAGGCTCGACCATTGGTCATGCATTTTAATCTCGTAGGTATCAGCGATTCAAATCTGGTGGTTATTTTGTCACACAAGAAAAATCTACAGGCCTTATAACGAGCTTATACATGTTTTCACTTCAATATAACTCTTTTTGTCGCGGTATTTATTTATGTAAATTATTATTAGGTATTTATTTATGTATATATTTAGAGCCATAAAACCATAACATTAAACTACAGACAAAAACATTATCTTAGCCAAATAATTATTAATAAAACCTTTCCTTTTGTTGCCTATCATAAAGAGAGATTTAGATCTTATAGTTTATGGTTTATCACCTAACTAGAAATAATCTGTATCGAGGTAGTACTAACAGAATTTTTATATTGCCTGCCGAAAGGGAATGTTATCTCAGCTCTTTGGTTTTTCAACTAATATTGGCAATACGTTTTAAATTTAATAATTATAAGAATGAAAAGTAGGTACTTATTTTAAATTTAAAATTAAAATTTTGAAGAGATAAAATACAACATAAAAGATATTTTAGATTAAATTTTCATAAATATTCATACAAACTAAAACAATACATACATATGATATACTTTATATAAATTTATATTAAGAAAATATATACACAATATTATTATAAATAAGTACCTACTTAAATATAATATAATATGATATGATATATGATATGATTTAAATAAAATTTGATAATGTATACTTACATGTGCAAGAGTGCAAGTTATCTAGGTAATCCTCTTTCTGGCAAATATTCAGGCCAGTGAATTTGCACCTCTTGTCTAATCTGTGGTCGTGAGTAGTCGGCAAGGTGGGCACCACCAAATAAACGAAATCCGCAAGGCAGCAGACCGCCGCAGCGCGGTAGGCCCAGCAAAAAAGACCAAAAATCGCACGCACACGCGCGCGTGCCGCACTGCATGTGCACGCGCGCACGCACACACCCACCTACAGCGCCGGGCTGCGTAAAGTCTGGCAACAACTCAATTTTGGACACCCATTAAGACGATTGAAACGAGGAGTGGCTCAAGGATCTCATCTTGATCCTCATCCTTTTCACAAACAAGCGCGATTGCGTTTTAATTGGATATTTCAAAAGTCGATTTAATTATTACAATATAATAAACGTTTAAGAAACATCGTAGTGAAAGTTTAAGATAATGTACGGTGTAGAGCTCTGGGGTCGTGCGCTCTTCGGGATCACATTCTCGTGAATCACAGAATCATACTTCCGGGAACCATACAATGAACAATACAATACAATGAACTACTTCGGTAGTTAGGCATTCTACACTTAAATGCGTCGCATAATTTAATAACTAAAATTTAATTAATAAAAACATAGCTATCGTGATAGTCGTCATAGCTGTAATATTATATTCAATATTACCTATACACAATAATCAAAATATAGTAATAGGTACCAATTAAGTAGGAAGAAATAATAAATTAAAATAGAAATGCAAAGTCTATCTAGAATTATCAAGATAAAAATATTCAACTGTCAAATCCAGCAACTCGTCTTCGTATTTTAAAAAAATTAATAATAAATGTAAAATAAATAAGATTAAAATAACAATATCAGCTATCCTAATACTGACATGTTTATACTTTTAAAATATATCAGCATGGAAAATAAATTCAGAATTTTCAAACTCCCTTATATCATCCATTTAGTTCCTTACTGAATTAATGACATTTGTTGTTTTTAAATCACCTATCTCCTAGTCTATTGATTTGCTCTGGAATCTTGTTACAGTAAAAAAAATGATGAATAAAACTATATAGTATTTAGCTTAGTCGTTGTCGGTTTATGTGAAGATTGGATTTATTCCTTATGTCGTGAGGATGAAAATCACTACTCACCGGGATATTTTCTAGGTTTCTACGAGCGTACATAATATTTTGATAGATTTTAGACGAAAATAGAGACATGGTTCCTGATTCTACGAACAGAGGCTTACAAGAGCTTCTTGGAGAAACTCTGTATGAACAGTGCACCGCTCTTTCCTGGAGGTAAAACATTCTGGTTGAATTCGGTGCATTCTCACGATGTTATAAACCGGCCGTTGCGGCAACCCTGAATTCTATAATATAGCATTACTAATTTTATGAAGTCTTTACCCAATATCATTGCATGTTTAGAGTACGATTGAAAGCCCTCCATCTTAATGAAGCCTAATATTCAGTGGAGGACTTTTTATTGGAATAATTGGCACCATTATATAATTATAGTTTTTATGGTTTCGTAACAAAGCGTACATATAGAACCATATTGATGAGATTTTGCTATCTTTCGATCAGCGATTTATTTACCGAAAATGTAATTAACTCACTTTGTAGATAGATATAGATAGATAGATAGATATATTTTTATCCGAAGTAGACTTACAGTACTTTCCGAACGTCTTATGTTTCTATACATTTATGCCTTGCTTGTAGGGTTTACAATTGATTACTACACTATATAATGACAGCCAATGACAGCCATTGCTGTTTTGGCGATTAATGAATTTATTTTATTTTATCTGCATCCAAACTTTTCTCTGGTCGTAACGGTCTCCGTTCCATCGGGTTCAGAAGAGGGAGGAAGAGAGAGTGCACCCGTGGTCGCTTGCCCACCTGTGCACTATAATATAGACTGCGCACTTGACTGCTTCTGAACAACGGACTCTGAGAAGCCTAAAGAAGTCACTAGAATCTACAATGCAGTCGCTATGGCCGAACACGCGGCTAGAAGGATATATATATAATCAATGGCTTTACGTAATAGTAATAATAATAATAATAATAACACTTTACAAATGGTACGGGTCTCTGACCTAGTTAGGAATGCGGATAAACATTTTCACCATAGGATGTTCTCAATCTCTCCCAAATCAATCATATTATGTTAATGGTGTGTATACGACATATATAAAGTTGTTGTAAATTAATAAATTTTAAAAAAATAATTAAACCGAACTGAACTGAACATGGACAGAGCCAGGTCCTGAAGTACGCCTTGGTGTCCGTTCTTGCGGTGACCAGTTGCGGTTTATCGGTCCGCGGCGAAGTTCAGCCCCGCAAAGGTGGAGCCTTAATTAAAGTCGGATTCGGTTAGGGCAAGCGCGCTGGGACCGCTGTGCGGCGGTGGTCCTCCACTTAGGATTGCACACCTTTTTTTTCCCCGTCATTTGCCCCGCGGGCTTTTGTTTATTGCGACTACCGCTTGGCCGCTTGGGGCGTTACCAGGCACCAACAAGAGTGACTCGGCCATGACTCTTCTAAAATCCAATTATTTTCATTCATTATTTAGTCGTTAATAGTACTTAGATCCATGCTGATAATCAATATAAAGAGATCCTCATATCTGGCCGATAGACCCTTAACCCTTTAGGAACCACGGGACATAATTTCAAAATCATTTTATCAAATACAAATAATTCAAATATCAAATATCAAATACAAATATCAAATACAAGTAATCTATAAATTGTATTTTTTCCATGTTATTGAGATATCAGAATCTTAATATTAGAAATAAAAATAAAAAAATGTTTTAAAATATACCGTATTTTTTTCTAAATATCGCAAATAACCAACGTTGTAAAAAGCTGTAACTTTGCATCTATACGGTCATCAATTTATACAAAATCTATTGAAGCAGTTTTAACAAAACTTGTCATACATGTTATTTGTATTTAAAAATCCATACTCTACCGCAAAGCATATTATGATCCTTCAGGCTCCCATCCGAGTTGACGCGCCCGCGCGCTTTCGATATATACATAAAGATGTATAGGTATACCGCAGCGACAAGGGAATACGTCCCACCGTTGGCAGTTGTCAATTACGAATGACGATTTCGGCTTCGCGCGTCGTCTCATATAGTCGATTTGGCTTTTCAATTATAATATAATAAATTATCAAATGAATAGTTTTTTATAAAGTAAAAATTAGATTACAATAATAGAATAACTGAAGATCACTGTCTTACTTTTTATATCACTCAAAAGTATCTTTAATAAATAGAAAAAAAATAATGTTTGGCCATTTCATTTCCGGAAATTACGTAATTTCAAACATTTTTTTTTTTATATTATTTGTATGGAAGTTCCAAAAACTGTCTTGGTACTATGCAAATAGACCATACGCTGGTGTAAATAGTTTTTTTTTAATATTGAGAATCATCTCTAGGTTTTTCAAAATTGGAAATAATTTACCAATTTCGTTTTGGCGAAATGATAGCTTAAGGACCGGGCATTTTTAAAATCCGGGATACTTGTATTAAAATTCATTTTCGTGTTTTCACAACCAGGCCACAAAATTATGCTTTATATAGCTTTTGGCCGCCACAGCCGGCACGGCCGGCACGGCCTTTAAAAGGTTTATAGAATAAAGTATCGCGAATGACCAACGTTGTAAAAAGTTGTAACTTTACATCTATACGGACCACAGAGCCACTTATACCCATCAATTTATACAAATTAAATTAAAGCAGTTTTCACAAAACGACATCATATGTTATTTACATCGCCCATTAACAGTTTTAAGTATTTAAAAAACCACATTCTACCGCAAAGCTTATGGTCCTCAAAGGGTTAATAGAATAAATGCCATTGAAATTGTCGAGCATTGCTAACTAACGGCTTCTCAATGTACAAATCAACAACTAGAGCTGTCGACTACAACGGGTGAACCTGTCACCTCAGGAAGTTTTAACAACATTTATCGTTCTGTGTCCCGTGAGGTGAGCGCAGAAGACTTAGGATAAAACAGTCCTCCGTCAAGCTCCGCCACATGCCCGTAAGAGGCCAACGCCTTCACATTCAGTGCCCGGCGTCCGTCTCGAACGGTCGCCTGCTCCGCTCCGCCGCCCGCGCTGAATATTGCCGCCGCGAGTCGACCGTCGAGCGCCGTCTCCGGTCCTCGCCGTGAAGTTCGTGCCGTCGAGTATCTCCGGTTCGAAATGCAGTCTGCTGCCAACTCCGCCGAAGCTGCTGCCGCCCCGCACAGCCCACCAGTGACAAGGGGCCTGGACATGCCGATCATTCCGATCGCGACACCGAGGAAACGCGTGAGAGACCCCGCGTCTCCAGAAGATGAGCGGCAGAGGGAGTCGCAGCGCCGCCGAGCCGACTCCCCTGACTCCTTCGTCGATCATCAACAGATCTTCGGCTCGCCGGTACCCTCGGACACCGAAGACGAGCAGCCTACCTACGCCCAACTAGCGGCGAGGAAAAGCCCGACGCCGTGCCGCAGCGATGCGGCCCCAGCACCATTGCCGCCCGCGCCGCTTCTGCCGAAGCAGGCGCCGCGCCCCCGACCCATTGTCGTGGACAAGCTCGATAGGTGGCCCGACCACCTGAAGGCTCTCCGCGCGAAGTTGGGGCGTGCGCCGAACGTCGCACCGCTCGGACGCGGCGGCGGCCTCAGATTCCGCCCGGCCGACGATGCAGAGTACCGCGTCGTCCAGGCCTACCTTCACACCCTTGGCAACTCGGTGGCGTGGCACACCTACACGCCGCCGATAGAAAAGGACGCCAAGATAGCCATTCGGGGCCTCCCGGCTAACACCACCCAGCAGGAGGTCATCGAAGGGCTGGCGGCTAAGGACATTGAAGCGACGTACGCGCGCCTGATCCATGGAGGGCGGCGCGCGCTGTTCTTCGTTGTCATACGAAAGAACGAGGGCTGGCGGAGGGTATTCAGTCTCCCGGACATCTGGTACCTGCCCGTCACCATCGAGAGCTGGAGAGGCCGGAACGGGCCCAAGCAGTGCCATCGCTGTCAAAAGTTCCGGCACAGCAGCCACAACTGCCACCGGCCGCAGGTTTGCGTTTGCTGCGGCGAGGAGCACGCTGCCAAAAACTGCCCTCGGCCAAAGACCGCCCGAGCAACCTGTGGAAACTGCGGGCAGGAGCACCCCGCCAATAACCGGCGCTGCCCCAGTTTCCTAGCGGAAATCCGCCAGACGACGCGGAAGCAGCAGGGTGCTCCGCGTGCAGCAACCACCGCTCCTCCGCGAGCAGCACCGCGAAGCGCCTCACCGGGCGCCTCGACCGCCGCCGCGCCTTCGTCGTCTCCCCCACGCCCAGCGCCGAGGAAGACGCAGGCGAAGCCTCAGCCTGCCGCCGCCCCTACGGAGCCCTTGTCGTGGAGGAAAAAGCCGGCGCCGCCGGCCACTCCACAGCAGCCAGCTGTGGAGAGGAAGAACCGGCGACGCCGCTCGAAGCCACTGCAGCAGCAGTCAACAGGGCCCCTTCCGCAGCAGGAGGAGAGGATGGAGGTCGAGGCGACCGCCCAGTCCACCAGCTCCCAAACGCCCACAGCAACCACAGCGTCCGCATGCACCCAAACGGACGAAGATAGTGCGAGTACACCACCCCCACAACCCAGAAGTATGCCAGAGTATCCAGAAGAATACCTGGACGAGATGCGCTGCCTCGAGAACGACGAGCTGGTCTTGTTGACCGTAATTCAGCTGCTGGAACTCGTTCGCGCGTGCCAAATCGGCACGAAGGAGGAGAACACCAGGCTGCTGGATATGGTCCTTCAAACAGACCTGCCTCGTGCCTCGAGAGCAGCATACCTATTTAAGTCTGCCTCAGGGTGAACTGCCCTGAGACGCCATACCCATGAAAGCCGGGCCAGTGGGCCCGATTCAAGAGAAGCCCCACGAAAAGGCAAAATGCCTAGTGGTAGACGTCACAGGCCGTTATAAATGGCCTGTCGACCGATTTCGTTGATTCGTTGATTCCAACGCCTTAACCGGAAGATAGCCCGGTATGTTACACCAGTTGCAACCAGATTACTCCGGTCTCCCGACTGGTTACGAGTTAGAGGTCGCTTGCGCAGTCCTCTCCCTTAAGTAGCAGTGAAACGGTGTCTACCGAATCTATCGCGGACCACGGCATCCTTTGTTCGGCTGTTCACCCGGAATCGGGTAGCCGATGGTCGTTTCAAGAGCAGTCGCCGTAAGGTGAACAACTACCACCGCTATATAGGAGACAGAACTGTTTCCAGACTCCCCCGACTGTTAGTCAGAATGCACAATCGACTGGCTGACATCGCACGGTGCACAAACCGTCCAGGAGCGCCAAAAGATTGACTCCTGGGGGAAACTAGCGCTCAGGCCAGAGTCCTGCCCGGGCTCGAACTTCATGCGTGCAGGCCGCCGGATGGGTGTTGACCAGTGAGTGTGACCGACCCTGAACAAATGGGTCTTTGTGGCCAACTCCAACAGGGCCCATTAGCTCCCCAATCAAGAATCAACAATCAACTCCCAAATCAACAATCAACAATGAGTTAAACAAATCCACGAAGTTCCTAGGGATCATCATTTATTATTACCAATTATATTCCATTATAATTAAAATTCGCTGTCATAATATTGATTTCTACTCCTACTTTTTCTGCTTTCATGGCGCAAGACTTTAAAACGATTGCTCAGAAAATATACGAAACTCGCCTTCTTTACAATCATTTAAGACTAACCTCGAAATTAACTACTTTTCTAAGAAATAACCAGTTCTTCTCTTTCTTTCTCCTTCCTCTCCCGTTTTCCTCTCCTCGGGCATACTAAATTACAAATAAAATATGTAGTTTTTATTTTTATGTAGATAGGCTTGCTTACCTTTATTTCCACAATGAGCGCATGTACCTGCACATTGATTAGGTTAGTTGTAAGATATTGACATGTGGCAATATGCTCGCCTTTTTGTGTCTAATTTTTAGGTGTAAATAAAGAGTTTGTTAATATTATTATTATTTATTATATAATATTAGTTTTCTCAAATCAATAGTATGACTTGATAACCCTTTCGTGCCAGCGAAATGTGGGATGGTGTCAGCATTGACGGCGACACTAATAGCAATTTATATGGCCATAATAGAAGATTATTCAATTTCTGGAACTACAAGTGCCATCTACACGTTGCGTTTCGTAGTTAAATCCTAGATGCTAACTCGTAGTAAGACGCTGCGCAATATAATACGCTATATAATCAATGGTACCATGATCGATTATCCTCTACGCTTGGACATCTATATAAATGAAATGTTTAGTGCGCTCTGCTGGGTAAGATATGGGATAATAAATATTTAATTCTTACTTTTTGAAACCGCTGAAATAACTGCGTATAATGTCTATTTTCATTCCAAAATGACGTATGGTATTCTGATATGAGGGGGGGGGGTGTTACAGACAGTTTTATAGTAACACATTTTCAAGAAAGTTTCCTGAGAGTAATTCCCTAAAAGAAAGCTCCCTGAACGACTCTCGCCTCTCAGGCCTCACGGCTGGTGGATCGGTTTCCCCAGGGGAATTGCCCTCCGATGATAATGGATTATTTACGCACCGTGCGGCGTCAGGCAATCGGCAGAAGAATTAAACAATATCTAATAAAACGGTTAGAGCTGCATTGATAATATTATGCAATAATACTGTTAATTAAATATATATCGTTATTACGAAATTTTGGATATTAATTTCCCTATTTAATTATCCCTGAACGCTCGGATACGCACCATAATCGATGCACTGGAGATGTGGTGTTGGCGTAAAATGCTAGGAATCCCATGGACAGCACGCCGCACCAACAAATCTGTCCTGGAAGAACTCGGCATCCAAGTGAGGCTCTCCACCGTTTGAATGAGAAGGGTCCTGCAGTTTTTCGGGCATGTTGCCAGGAGAAACCCAGAGAATCTCGAGAAAATGCTTTTCGGGGGTCAAATGGAGGGAAGAAGAAGCAGAGGCAGATAACCGGCCAGATGGAACGATCTCATCAAAGAAGTTACAAAAGGGCCAATACAACCTGCGACCCGCCATGCAGAAGACAGGTCGAAGTGGAGGAGCCTCGTGGGCAAACTGTTGTCTAGTGGCCACGATCCTCAGTAATGAGGAAACGACGGAAAAGGAGAAATTATTCCTGAAACATTAATTAACAAATCTTTACGAAAACAAACATTGATTAAAATCTTTACGAAAACAAACGTCAACGGAGAGTATATTTGACAAAAAAATAAAAAGCAGTTAAATATGTACATTCGTCCATAGGGTTAAATAAATAATAAATTACCTTAAAAATGTAAACTGTAATAGAAAATTGCAGCATTTCTCGAATATTTTTTTAACGTATAGAATATAGTACAGCCTATAGCGATAACCTCTTTCAGAAGGTACGTACGCAACCATCGGCATGCGAGTCAAACTCGCAATTGATTGTTTTTTCTTTTATCTTTCTTTTT
Organism: Micropterix aruncella; assembly: GCA_944548615.1. Taxonomy (NCBI): domain Eukaryota; kingdom Metazoa; phylum Arthropoda; class Insecta; order Lepidoptera; family Micropterigidae; genus Micropterix; species Micropterix aruncella. The sequence continues at coordinate 26,925,874 of OX155956.1, forward strand.
ATAAATCTTTATTAAAAAAAAAATGGTGCGAATGTAGTAAGATAGTGCTTTCTTGCGACTAATTTTAGATAATGGTTTAAATTAGAATATTGAACCAACATTAATGGTGTATACTTCGACGGCAGACTATTTATTTATTTATTTAATAAGAACTTTACAGCATAATAGAATCACCATACAAATCGTTGAAAAGTACCGAAACTTAGATAATACTTAATAAAATATAAAACGTTAAAACTATTCAGCAGTAATTAAGTAATTTAGAGCAAACATTTAACCGCCCTACCTATACGCACGAACGTGATACGTCCGCTATATTATCACATAGAAAAATTTAAATAAAAATATATAAAAAATATATGTGTACAAATTTATATAAGCCCTCTGTATAAAACCGCTTATATAAAACACTATATATTTTTCTGGTATATTTTAAACAAGTATTGTTAGTGAAAAATTGCTGAGGTTTACCTACTTTTTGAATAATAGCCCAAAGGTATGGCGGTTAAAGCAAGAGGGCCTGCGATTAGCGTTTCTCCTGCTCATTAGATTTTATTCGGCATCTCTGTAGCTATATGATCAAGTATGCTTGTCAAGCATCGCGTCGCGGGCTGGAAGGGGATCGTAAAACGCAGCAAATATGCAATTATTTTTTTTTAATATTTACCAAAAATGCCTAATTTTGTAGTTTTATACCTGGGAGCCACATTTTGGGTAAATATTAAAAAAAAATATTTGCAACTTCCTGCGGTTTACGATTGCCCGCGACGCTATGCTTGACAAGCATGCTTGATCATCTAGAGAGCCCGTAAATAATGTGGACTCTACGTGGTCTATGGACAGTGCACATTTGCCGATTATCCCGATACAAATTTTTACCTGCACCTCGCGCATCAAGGCAGCACCGCTGTCTACTCCCTGCGACCAACTGTCAACATTGATCTCTCGCCGCCTCATCGATAAAATTCGCCTGACCGTAAACATCTAATTACCCAAATATTTACCGGACGCTGCGTGAGGGCAAAAAGTTGTCGGGCAAAAAGTGACGACATAATAAGGGACTGCGACAAAGGCAAGTTCCTGTGGCCACCGCGCGGGCGGCGGCAGGACCAGGACCATGCATCACAGGGCCGCCGAATGATCCCACGCCCCTTTCATGACTAGGTCCTGCCAGTGACGGACTAAGGACATTTGGGGGCCGGGGAAGTCTTCATATCAGCTCCTCTCTCCGGTTCGTAATAGTTTCGTACAGCTTGGGTGATCCAAAAATCTATGTCATCTGGCCTGCCTATGAACATCCATCTGGAAGTTCAAATCCTATCTAGTAACCTGACACGGCTGTAATCCATCAGTCGGAGGCGGTTGCGACCAGAAGATAATAATAATAATGATAATAATAAACTCTTTATTTTAAATAAAAAAGGCGAGCTTATTGCCTTGCAGCAATGTCTATCAGCTAACCTATAGCTTAAGTTTATAACATATTTAGAACGTTGGCTACGCAAAAGAACAATAAAAAACACAAATTATAAAAAGAAACAAACAGAAACTAGAAAGAGACAGATAATAAAAACAAATAAAACAAATGACTAAAATTAAATAAGGACGCCCTCTGCGTCCTTATTTAATTTTCCAATCGTCCTCCAAAGGAAGGAGAGGAAGGGAGGAAAGCGAAGCGAAAAGGAGGGGGTAGAGGTGGATTGGTTAATTTATGGATTTTAGGGTTATATGCTCCTTGAGCCTGGCCTTGAACGAGGAGATGCTGGGGGCTGTTCTAACATCATTTGGTAAAGCATTCCAGAGTCGTGCAGCTTCCACGGAGAAGGAGTATGAAAAAAAATCACTGCTATGACCAGGGATGGATAACAGGTTATTGCCCTCTGATCTCAGGGTGCGCCGATAACGCGGTGAACCTATCGATCGCGGATTCGGGGGAAACAATCGGACGGAACTGGGCAGTCGGTGCACCACCCGGTTTGCTGGGTGTTGAATGCTCAGCTGGCGAATAACCCGTTGGGTCTGGAGACATGTTGCCTATGACTGTAGAACGGTAGTGATGCGACTCTCTCACCTCAGAGCGACCGGCAGTTTGGCTTTACCCGCGGGAGGTCCACTGAGGATGCCATCCTATTTGCGAAGGAATGGGTTCGCGCGTTTGACGGACAATACGTCGTCGGGGTTTTCCTCGACATCTCGGGTGCCTTCGACAACGCTTGGTGGCCGATGATTGTGAGCAAGCTTCGTCTCAGACAGTGCCCGAACAACATCCTTAGGATAATCCGAAGCTATTTTTCAGACAGGTCCGTTATTATTAAGTATGGGCCCTCGTCAGCAAGCAAGGTTCCTTCTATGGGGTGTCCGCAGGGGTCGGTGTTGGGTCCCTGTCTGTGGAATATTCTTTTTGACGATATGCTCGGGCTGCCATACCCGGAGGGCTGCACCGTCAGCGCATACGCTGACGACGCCCTCCTCCTGGTGGGCGGCAAGAGTCGTGCCGAGGTTGAGAGAAGGGCGTCCTGTTCGATTGACCTGATTTTCGATTGGGGAAAGCGCAACAGGCTTTCTTTCTCTCCAGCCAAGTCGCAAGCCTTATTGTTAAAGGGGCTTCTCCAGCGTAATCCGCTTATCCGGGTTGGAGGACGTCCTGTGGCTTTTCCGCAGTCCGTTCGCTACCTGGGGGTCTCGTTGTCGGCGTCCCTGTCGCATCTTTTACACGCGAAAACCGTGGCTACGAAATCGCGAGATCTTTTCCTCGCCATTCGTCGCTCCAGCAGGGCCGAGTGGGGCATCCGCTCCCCGGCCGTAAGACTGCTCTACAAGGGTGTTTTTGTCCCGCAGGTGGCTTATGCCGCGCGTGCTTGGGCGTGGCCATCCATATCGGAGGCCATGCGCGTTGTCCTGCTGCGTGGCCAGCGTCTCCCGCTTGTGGCGATTACTGGCGCATACCGGACGACCTCTACTCTCGCTCTTCCCGTCCTCGCTGGAGTTTTGCCGATCGATCTGGAGGTTCTGGAGCGGGCAGCCGTGTCATGGATTCGACGAGGGGTGCCGGTAGACTACTTTAGTCTGTCGGTGGACCCGGCGTCCTCCACGTTGGTGGGCTGGTCCCGTCGTATTCGGGCGGAGAGTCTGCGCGTCTGGCAGGAGCGGTGGGATGGCGGCGGCACGGGCCGCCTTACCCATAGTTTCTTCCCGTCGGTGTCCGAGCGGATGAAAAACGAGGATTTTCTGCGGCTTGACCACCATGTCACTCAGCTCATTGGGGGTCACGGTGAGTTCAAAGCCAAGTTATTTGACCTTGGGCTCAACGACGATCCCTGGTGCTCGTGTGGCACTGGTCGCCAGACGGCCGAACACATCGTTTGGACATGCCCCAAGCTCGACGCCGCACGGGCGGAAATGTTGTGTGTGGTTGGTTCGTGCGTCGGCAGTCTTCCGGTTTGGTATGCGGACTTGGTAAGTTGTGGGGGTTGCTTTGCTGCGTTTCGCGAGTTTGTGGATCACTGGGTGTCCCTCTGGGAGGATCTGAGGCAGAGGGGCTATCCTCCTCCGGGGGAGGGCCCCCCCTCTTAGCGGTGCGAGCCGGGGGCTGCTTCATCATCCGAAGTCGCCCGTACTGTATCGTCCCTAATCGCCCTTGTGGGTGCGTGCCCTTTCACAGGATCCCGGTCGTCGACGTCTCCGACGGCGCCCCTGCCGTTTGCTTCCCGTTTTTTCTTTTGTTTTTTCGACATGCCGCATGGAGCATAACTTAAACCGCCTCATCATTGCAATTAAAATAATAATATATTATACTATGTAAAAAAATAAATATGTTACCTCTTAGTCTCCTAGTTTAGTTAGTAATTAAGTAATTAATTGTAATAATTTTGAATTTTAAATAAACGGTTTACGGGGTGCCGGCGGGGGCTGAAGCCCGGAGAATCCCTCATAAGGTCTCCGTTCGCTCACCCCTCACGCGCTACCCTTCCGGCACGCGTGAGGTTGTCGTTGCATGACATCCTGGGCAGATAAAACGACCCACGTCGTTAGAACTGCCCGGGTGGTGGGCGGGGTTTTCAACCCTCGCCTGTCGCCGCGTAAATATTGAATGTAGAACGGTAGTTGTCGACCTGACGTTTTCAACCCTTGAATCGATCCGTCAACCTCCCGATCCCTAGTGACCATGGCGGGCAAAGGGTGTCGCGGTCCGCAAAATGTTCAAACTGAATAACCGCTACGTAAGGTAGAGGCCACGCAAGCGACCTCTAAACCGTGACCAGACCGGAGGACTGAGAAATCCGACCAAATCTGGCAGCAAGGGCGTGAGGTTAGCCCATTGCGTTTACATTCTAGTGCCTCGCGGTAAGGCGTCGGCTTCTTATGAGTATGTCAGCCGAGCTAGACTGTGGACTGTGTTGTTCCTGAGTCTGTGTAATCACTTCACGGTTGAAAGAACGATCTATATCCATATAACAGCCTGAACTGACAGGTTCGCCCGTTGCAGCTGACAGCTCCAAAGCTCCTCTCTCCCGATTGCTAATGATTCTGTGCAGCTTGAGGCTGATGACTTGTTTGGTTTTATGCGGTCGGCCAACGCATTGGTCATTTCTGATCCGGTAGCATCCTCGAAGAGGGACTTAACCTAGAAGGACCGCTGAGTACTCTGCCTGCGACTGTATCGTACAGTCGTAGACAGTGGATCGAAACAGTGGCGGCGCTAGGCGTCGGCGACGTCGGCGACCGCCGACGGCCTCGCACCTGAGGGAACCTCGCAAAAGTATTACAAATTATTTAATGTATTTATTTATTCTTATTTATTTTCATACACTTGCGTGAGTGAAGTGAGTGAGTAGTACTTTAGGGGTATTATCCAGAGTTCTCTGGACGATGACCCAAGAGAGACTATCTGCGTTATCAATTCTATCAATTGAAGCTGAAATAGCGGCTAGTATTAGCTATGACATAATCCTGAAAAAGTTCAGTGAGGCCAAAAGCCGAAAAGTTCGTCTATTTTAATTTCTATTTGTGTAATTTTTAACATCATTTGATTAGCAATAAAACTCGTTTACTCATACATTAGTTTCACTATAATTTGGATTATGTAATCTACCGTTTTCTTTTTGACTGGGAAATAAAAAAGGCCTCGCGAACCTAATTTCGCCGACGTCCAAGTGTGGTCTAGCGCCGCCACTGGATCGAAAGTGCGGTTCCGGGTTAGAACTGGGCGAATGTGCACCGGACTGTTTCAGACAAGTCTTCTGCAGAACAGCTGTTACCAATATGGAACTCTGTGCCTTTGCCACTTGGATAACTGGGAGCTAAGGCTCTGTTGCTGTTTGGCCATTAAAACCCATGTGTAGGGTCGGCTAAGCGCACGGTTCAACACTCTTTCGGCGGTCTCCGCGCAGAAGTGCGAGCCCGGGTAGGACTCAAGCCTGCGGGCTATTTTCCCCTAGGAGTCAACCATCGGGCGCTCCTCGACGGTTTGCACACCGTGCGGCGTCAGCTAATCAATTGTGCATTCCGACCGATAGCCGGGGGAGGCTGGAAACACTATTGTTTCCTTTAGATCGGGGGTAGTTGTTAACCTTAAGGCAACTGATCTTGAAACGACCATTCGGCTCCGCGATTCCGGGCGGAGAGCCCTTCAAAGGTTGCCGTGGTCTGCAATAGATTCGGTAGACACCGTATCACCGCTACGTTAAGGAGAGGGCCACGAAATCGACCCCGAACCTGTCGCCAGTCGGGAGGAAGGAGGTATCTAAGTCTTCTACGCTTATCCCAGTGCTGAAAGAACGGTCACATATCGTTATACTAGCCTGGGGTGACGGGTTCGTCCGTTGTAGTCGACACCGCCCCACTGTACCTATACAGACTGTGGTCGTACATATTTATAAAGTGAGCTTCTGAGCTCGGGCGGGTCTCCCCATGGCGCCACCTCCGCTTTTTGGAGGTGGTGCCCCTGCGCCCCCGCCTTAGTCCGTCCCTGGTGCTGCCTGTGAAATTACCCGAAAATTGCCCACCTCTATTCGTCATTTTACCTGCGGCTAGACGGTGCGCACGGCTACTCAATGAATGAACCGCTGCGCAGACGGCGTGCTGCGTGCCACTAGGTTAGGCACTTCGTAGGTAATTAATATCGATATTATAATATTTCGGATGGGTCACAAAATCAACACCCAAAAGATCAAATACTATTAAAGGCAGGAGTAAGTAATCCACCACCCAGAGAAACAACAAAACTTAAAATTTAAAAATTTTATTATATTTTTTATTTAGTAATATTTTGCTTCTATTTATTTTGGAGTAATTATTTTGCTCATTACCAATTATCCTCATTTAGTTTTTTTCTTTTTACTAGTTTTTTTTAGAAAACTGTCAATTAAGAGCAGGATGGTTAAATAATCAGAAACCAAAATATAGAAATTAAAACAATAAACTGTATTCGCATTCTCGCTAACTTATTTGCTTACTTGGTAGTGTAAATACTTTTTTTATTTTATTTATTTCGGTTATATATATTTTAAGTATTATGTATTTATTATAGGTTATACATATTATAGGTTATATATTATTAATACTCTGCATATGAATCTATATTATTACCTATTTAGCTATTTAAATTTAATTTTTAATGTATAGTTCACTTCTATATATAATTATATTTTATTGTATACTTACATATTTATTTTATTTTATTATAATTTGTGTAAAAAGACACATGTGAGAAGTGCTAACCTTATTTTATATATGAAAACCGTGAAAATTAAATCAAATAAATTTAAAGTAAAGGCGCGACAGTTAAAATATTGTATAATATACAGCACAGACCATAATATACAGACCGTCTAGACACAGTATACCAGACAATAGCTTCTCTTAGAATAAAACTGAAGTCAAGGCGAGCTATGCCACTAGTCGTAAGGGCTCGCATATTCCCGCCAGATGTCCGCTACTTGACCGACACGGATATTTAAACGTTTTAAAAAGTCGCCAACCTATACCGGCGCGTAACGCTTACCAAAAGCATTCTTCGAGACGTACCCCTCAGCTCACTTCCCTCGCACCCTATCCCCGCAATACCCTGTCGCTCGAGAGTGCGTCTACTGTTCTCTCGGTATGCTGTGGTCTAGGTCTAGTTCGATGTGCGGTTTCGCCTCATTTTGGATATGCTCTCACAAGTATATGGATAGAGCTATAATTTTCACTTACCTACCTATTGTCCAGTTCTTTTTATTGTACAATACTTAATTTAATAAAAATAAATATTGGCTAATCGGTTTTTATATTAGTGTAGCATATATGCGCGAAAGACATGGTTAGATTGTTTAAAATACACTCCTAGACTTTATTACAGGGCCTTAAGTCGTTTATTTATTTATTATTTTTTCTATTTTAAAAGGCACCATTTTATTAAAGCTGGTTTATTTTATGTCGGCGGGATAGACTCACCAGATTTATTAGAAGCGTTAAATTTCAACGTACCATCCAGGCGACTGAGGCAGCACACAAATCAATCTTTCCACAATCCTATCTCACGTACATGCCGGTTATACAACACTATAACCGATAACATTGATTTCTTCAACCTGGGACCATTAGTAGTTAAGTCCATTATAAATAACGTATTATGAAACAAATTGATAATTTACCGTATGTTTTTATTATTTTATTCCAGACATTATTCGATCTATTTTTTTACCATTTAATTGTTTAACTGTTTTTCAGAATTCACTATAAACTTATTTCTAAAATTTTTAATTTTTGTTTTGATAATTTTTATGTTTTTATTATTTTATTCCAGACAATATTTGATCTATTTTTTACCATTTCATTGTTTAATTGTTTTTCAGAATTCACTGTAAACTTATTTCTAAAATTTTTAATTTTTGTTTTGATAATTTTTAAGGATATAAATTTTTGTACTGATAATTTTTGATAATTTTGATAATTTTGTAAATCATGAGATACGGCACATACGCAATTTTAAATTAAGCATGCGGAGTACGCATATAATATTATACCCTAATTAGAAACAAAGTAAAAATGTTAGCGATAGCCATGTAATATTAGAGTATTGTTTGTGTACCTTTTATAATAAATAAATAAATAAATGTCTTTGCAATTGATATTCTCGCGTTTAATTTAAATGCTTTTATTTGAATGATTTATTTAAATAATGGAATTATCGATATTCGACTTAAAATAGCTTACACTAGTCGTTAACGAAACCAAGCTGTGAATGGTGTGAAGCTTAAGGAATTTCGAAAAAAATCAGTCCGGTTATACATACCTACCCAAAGCCACCAAAACAGTTATTGTTAATTAAGGCCTTTATTATTACATTCGTTATTAGTAAAAAGTATGTTTGATTAATATTATTAGGTGAAGACGTTAGATTCGTATACATTACCTTATGGGAGTATACATTACCTTATGGGAGTTAATGGACCCTTGCTGAGTTGGCCACGAAGACACATTCTGTTCAGGGTTGGTCACGCTCACACCTATCGGATGGCCTCCACGCATGAAGTGCGAGCCTGGGTAGGACTCTGGCCCTTAGGGTTAGTTTTCCCTAGGAATCAAACTTCTGGCGCTCCTGGACGGTCTGCGCACCGTGCGACATAAGCCAATCGATTGCGTACTCTGACTAACGGTCGGGGGAGTCCGGAAGCAGTACTGTTTCCTATAGAGCGGGGGTGGTTGCGGACCTTACGGCGACTGCTCTTGAAACGACCGTCGGCTACCCGGTCCTGGGTGACAGCCAGGCAAAGGATGCCGTGGTCCGCGATAGATTCGGTATACACCGTTTCACCACTTCGTAAGGGTGATGACCGCGCAAGCGACCTCGAACTCGTAACCAATCGAGAGACTGTAGTAATCTGATCGCAATTGGAAGTAAGGGCGTGAGTGTAAGCCCGCTGGGTAACACTCCTGGCTATCTCGCGGTTAAGGCGTTGACCTCTTACGGGTGTGTGGCGGAGCTTGACGGTGGACTGTTTTATCCAAGGCTGTAGTCGACATCCCTAGTTGTTAGGAGTAGACAATAATGCAACATGAAGCAAAAATATTTTGATATGGCGACACTTACCCTTACAGCAGGCGAACTTTTCCTTTTGGTTCAGTTCATGAAATTATGTTCATTTTGTCATTAATCTCTCAAAATAAGAAATCTTTTTCAGTGTCTCAAATATACGTCTAGGTATATTTTATGGTTATGTTTTGTTTGACATTTCGTATGTTTATTTAACCACAAATTGTTGATACCTACCTGTCTCAATTAATGATTATTTAACGAAGGCAGGACTAACGTTTTTCTTTTTCTTTAATGCTCACATTATTTCAAACGACGATGTTATGTGATAGACTCAGTAAATGAGCAGAAATACTAGTCTGAGTACAATACGCCTCTTGGGAGACGGTTCTGAGGCATGTCCCTATATTATTTAGTCTTACTATTCTCACATTACTGTGTTGCAATATAAACATTTCTTTCCAAAACGTAGGATCTACTCTTTCTGGCCAGACTGTACTTTGTTCCATAATTCTGTCGCAAATGCCTTCCAAACGGATGGCAGTCCAAAGGATCCGTTAAGAATAAAATGAGTTTTTTTCTGCATTGACACGCATGACAAAAGCGCTCAAAGTTTTCGGAAAGATCGTGGGCCAAATAAGATTTCGAGGATTATGGGATATCAATGGCGTTCAGGTGGACTTTTTTTGGACGCGGTAGCCGGAGAAACGTGCTCCTCGGTGCCCGGCATTCAACGCGCAATAAAATTAAATACCGTCTACATTTTCGGTTTCTCTTATTCCAGAATGTGTAACGAGTTGTTTCTACGGAGATAAATAAAGAAGAAACGATTGTTATATATTTTTACAATCGTAAAAGTTTTCATTAGAAAATAAGTGCAAGACAGAGATGATTATTTGATATTCCTGATCGCGGATATCGGCCTAATGGGCCCTGTTGGAGTTGGCCACAACGACCCATTCGTTTAGGGTCGGTCACACTCACGGGTCAATACCCATCCGGCGGCCTCCAAGCAGAACGAAGAGCCAGGGTAGGACGCTGGACTGCGGGCCAGTCTCCCCTAGGAGTCAACCCTTGGGCGCTCCTGGACGGTTTGCGCCCCGTGCGGCGTCAGCTAATCGATTGTGCACTCCGACTAACAGCCGGAGGAGTCTGGGAACAGAAATGTTTCCTATAGAGCAAGGGTGGTTACTTATGGTAACTGCTCTTGAAACGATCATTCGGTCACCCGGTACCGGGTGAATAAGCCGGGCAAAGGATGCCGTGGTCCGCGACCGCTTCATAAGGCAGAGGGTCTACACAAGCGACCTCGATCCTGTAACCAGTCAGGAGGTAGGAGGTATCCTGAAGGTTAATTCCAGACGGAGATATCCTTCTAAACTGGTAGACAGGGGGCGAGGCTGCCAGCTGGATACCTTTCCCGGGGCCTCGCCGTAAGGCGTTGGCCTCTGAAGGGCAGGTGGCGTAACTAGATACTGGATTGTTTTTTTTCGTCCCAAGTTTTCTGCGCTCACCTCACGGGAGGCAGAACGATGAATATCGTTGAAACTTCCAGAGGTGATGGGTTCGCCCGTTGTAGTTGACAGCTCTAGTTGATCGCTGATATTTTTTTACCATCCAATTCATCGCGTCTTGGACATGCTTCGAAACTCCAATCAAAGACTTAATTAATATAGGAACGAAAATTTAGAAAAGAAAATCCGCAACAATGTTTCTGTGTGATCCCGCGTTAAGTTCTTGGGAACTTGTTCCGCAACATGTTCAGGGCAATGCCCTTAATAATTACGCCGATTTATAATGTAGCTACATCATAAAAATACGCAATGTAGCTACGTATACAGCAATTACATCCTATATGCTATAATGAATGTAAGTAAGTAGGGATCGGGCCTTTTGTTCAATTTTGCACTGGGGCCCCATTTTGTTTTAGTTACGCCACTGGCACCTCATAATCCTGAAATTGTTGGTTTGTTTCAGTACAAATACGCCTAAAATCCGCAAGTATCAAATATTGTTATTCGTACCATAAATACAGCACTCTTAGCTATAGCAGACTGTAATCCCATTTATATAGTAAAAGTGAATCTATCATTGTTAGTTCTTCCAGGGCGTTTTCCTCGACTGAACTTACCTACACGATCTATTTTGAAACAGCTGATAATCACCTATACTACAGTATACCGAAAATAGACAATAACCGTATTATTATATTGATATCCCGAACTATTATATTGATACTTACAATAAATAAACTTACTACCCGGTAAAGATAGGCTATAAATAGTAGAAGCAGCTAAATATTCTTTGTCTCAAAAAGTATAATTTTCTACAAATATCTATGTTCTAAAAACCACAATCACCATAAATATAGCATTCGAAATCAGCGAAATGAATACACGCATCTTCATAGTGTAGTGACAACTAATACTGTTAAACATATAAAGTTTACAGTCGTTGTAATTAAGTCGAAATCACTATAAATATAATATAAATCTTTCTAAATTTAGTACTCATCCATCGTATGTTAGTGGCAAACAAAATACATATTTTTAACATCACTGTTTAATATTGTAATAATGTATAATATTTAATATTTAATGTTTAATATTTAATACCGTTTAATATTTAATATTGTAGATGCAACCGCACACAATAGGATATACAACTTCATTGTTGCATTCGTTGATATTGCCAATTACTACTATATAAAGTCGTGATTTATCCGGCCCGAATTTTTTTCGCTATGGTAGTGATTGAATACGCCCACTGAGTGGGTTCGGTAGGTACGAATATGCAGTTTGGATAGGAGCATCGAACCCGCGACCTCCAGGCGGACTTATTGCGTAACCATGGTGACTTGTCCGCCGTCTGGGCGTCTGCTGACGTCATAAAGCGTCTCGGCGCGACGCCTCGCCTGCCCACCCCACCCCATCCCAATCCGCCTGCCCAGCGCAGCCCAATCCAGCCCAAGCGGTGTATTATTTTTCCGCCTCCTCCGCCCAGGCCGCTAACACGGATTTGCTCTTTCTAGCACTTCAGTTTAGGTGCGTTAATTCATCGATGTGGTTATTTATGGTATTAGATTGCTCAATGCCACAGTACGTTTTGGCAACCCTTTAAAACGGCGAAATGCAGGTGTGGCTGATAGCATTGACGGCCAAACTAATAGCAATTCATTTGGCTATCTATAATAACATTGATAATAAATAGGTTTTTTATAAAGGACTTATTGATTATAAAAACCTAATAATTTAACCAATATTAAGAGTAATAACATTGCATTGTTAGTGCCATGTATCGAATTTCTGATATAGGCTAATGACATCACAGAAATAATACGGAGAGATAGAATGCCATCTATTAGTCTATCTGCACATTAAAGTGAGTAATTATTACGTATTAAAACCTGTGAATCAAAGTAAAAATTGAAGTTTTTATGTAAATAATATTAAAATTATATGAGCTATGATTAAAAATTTTTTTGTTATTATATTATTATTTTATTTTGGGATACGATATCGTTACGGCGTGTTTAAAACGCCATCTGTTAGACTACTGAACATACGAGAAGATTAATCCATTGATTAATTATGTACATTTTTAGTTTGGTATATATTTATATCAAATCAAAAATTTACATTTTTATGTTAATAACATTAAAATAATAAGAGATTTATAAATTCGTTTGTTAATGCAGTATTATTTTAAACGTATATGCGTGCTTATAGCACCTTCTACAGTGCGCCGCTTTACTGTTATACTACGAAAGTCGCTATATTGAAAATAAAAATATAAGAATAATCATTTTTTGGAAATATGAATGCCATCTACAAATTGCGTTTCGTATTAAAATCCTAGGTGCCAAATTGTAATACGACATTGAGCAATCTAATACGCTATATAGTCAATAATATTACATAAGATAATTCAACTGCAAAAGTAGGTACATAATATTGGTTTCTATTCTAAAGTATTAACCAACATTGATACATTTTACGAGGATGGACAACATTATAACCTACTGAGTAAACTCAAGAAGTTCGCGAATATTTCCATGTCATCAAGCAATTTTAAAATGCCTTCCAAGATAAGGCCTGGAGCCGCACGCCCGCGAATCTGGAATGCTCCTACAAAGAACTTAAAAAGGTCAGCATAAAAAAGGGGCACTGCGGTATGCACGAGGTCCAAGAATAAACGTTCCTGCCGACTGCTGCAGCTGCCTCCACAAACACATGAAAGCTTTAGTTCTGCAATATTGGCCAACTTATATGCCAACGATATAGTAGTTCAATAGGAGGAAATCAATGAAGAATACATAAAAGAGGAATACGAGACTTCTGAGGAGGAAATAAGAAGACTAAAGGAAGAACATAATGTAATAAAGCATCATATCTTATGCATGTGTATGGATCATATCACACCGAGTTGTTGCCAATGCTGAGAACTACCCGATGTTTCTACACCTAAAATGACATAAAATAGTAGTAAACGCCATGGAAGCTCTATATTTAGCTAAGTATGAGAGTATGGTCGCTTTCATCTCAAAGTGATCATTTAACTGTTCTATTACGTTATTGTTGATGACGAGTATAAAGAACGCTCCACCAGCTATAGTGAGTGAAGTATCATTATGTTTATAACTACTGTTCGCGTGCAAGCTCCGAGAAATCGGGGCCTGGGTAAGCGGGCGGACTACGCCGCCTCCGACCGTCGGTCGCTTCATACCCCGCACTCTCACAGTACTAGTAGGTACTCTCCCAGTACTGGGAGAGCGCGGAAACAGCGCGGGGTACGACGGTCGAGGGCGGCGTAGTCCGCCAGCTTCCTCAGACCCCGATTCCTCGGAGATGGCGCGCGGACTGTAGCTGCTACCCACGGCTTCACTTCGCTTGGAGTTTCTTTAACGTAGCCGCTATTCTCAAAGACGCCACCGCCAGCGAGATGCTAATGCCACCGCCTTCTGACTTTGGCCGATAGAACTTTCGTCAAATGTCTTTCCGGTGCAACAAGGACATATATTTCGCCCTAGTCAATTTCTTCGTTGTTAAAAACTTTCTCGTCGATTCCTCCCTGTTCGAGAATCGGAAACTAATGGTTCCTATGCAGATTAGGCCGTCCTTCTCGTTCTTTGGTCAGCTAAACTCACGGTTTAACACCCATCTGGTAGCCTCCTCGAAAAAGTTCGAACCTGATAAGGACTCTGTTTCCCCTGCCACGGCAGGAAGATCAGATCCACTAGGGAATGACCTTCGGGCGCTGCTGGGCGGTTTGCGCGTCGTGTTGTGTCAGCCAATCGACCGTGCACTCCGGCTAGTAACCGGGGAGGGGGGGGGGGGGGGGTAAGGCTGGAAATGATTTTATAGGTTTCCTAAGAATCGGCGGTGGTTGTCGACCTCATGTCAGCTACTTTTGAAACGACCTATTACTGTGTGAGCCGACGAGCAAATGGCGCCACGGTCCACGATTTCGAACTGAATTACCGCTGACATCAGATAGAGTCCGCGCAAGCGTTTCGAACCTGTGACCAGACTGGAGGACGGAGAAATCCTGCTAAATCTGGTAGTGAGTGCGCGAAGCTACTCGCTGGTTCATTGTCCACTTCCCTGCGCCACGCGGCAAGGCGTTGGACTTTCACGGGCTTTTTGGCGGAGTTAGACGGTACACTGTCTTGTCCTATGCGTTCACCCCACTATTGACTTAACGATTATATTTATATCGTTATAACTTCCTGGGGTGACGGGTTCGTAAGTAGTGGACAACAACTCCAAACTCTTCGGAATCGTGATTAACAAAGTGAAGTATAAGAAAATATAAATAAAAATTCCAATTTAAAAAAATCGTCTATAAAATGAAATCAAAAGGAGCGTGGAGCACAAAAGAAACCACTTGGCTGTTGAAACGAAAAGAATAAACGAAATAAAAGTGCTCAAATATTTTTTTTCTATGGATGTAACCAAGGAAAAACCGCGAAAGGATAAAAAAATACGTGTGGAACTCGGGGACTGCCGCGGTAAAGCTATTGCATAGCATTTTTAACAACTTATGCATTTATAATTATTTTTTTTTTTTTTTCTAATATCAGATAACTGCGCTCTATCGGAAAACGTTGAAATTATTCCGAATCATTTGCGGCTGCGGTAGCAAATGATTCGGAATAATTTAAACGTCTTCCGATAGAGCGCCGCGCACGAATTTTTTATTCGATAAAGCAAAAAAACGGATTATTCGAAAAAAATCGTAGATAAAAAGATAGATAATTAAATTATCTTTAAAATGGTGCAGGTTTCATAATAATACGCCAGATAGTATTTGCGTAGTAGTCGTTTTTGTGTTCGGTTAGACCTAATTTCACAAATTAATTACACTATGTAATATAAACAAAATCTAAAATATTCAACGCTAAGAATATTACGAAAATGTTCTTGTTTAACATATATTTTTTTCGAATCGTAAGCAGTACTCGTTTAGACGTACTTATCAGTTTAAAATAATTAATTTTCGTTAAGAAATTTCTTCATTCGGTCGCCGCGCTGGGCTACTAGGCCCGCGATAAAAGCTATGCAATAGCTTAAAAAGTCGAAGTTCATAAACAACATCAACGAGATGCTCCCAGCTCTCAGCGTCCTTTATTGTGCGGAAAATTAGGTTTAATAATCAGCTTTCAGTTTTTACTGGTTTGAAGGCGCCGATCACTAATTGATATTCGTATTCAACTACCACATTAAGTTTTCGTGGAAATTGGGAAAACGTGATTGTTGTATAATGACTCATACGAGTACATTTATTACTTTCCGACAGGAGGAAAGTATTGTGATCGCACTTCTGTATGTGTATGTGTGCAACCCTTCACGATAGCGCCCAAACGCTTCATCCGATTGAGCTGATATTTGGCATACAGGTATTATTTGCTCATGTCAAGAGATAAAATATAATATGATTGAAATCGGTCCACAGGGTGCACGCTAGTCATACTTCGATATCGAAATATCAAACTTAAAACATGAAATTTGGTACACGGGTGTGTTGTTGGGGCAAAACTACACTGAACAATTTTGGTTGGAATATCTCATACACAAACCACAAAAATAATTTTTAAATTCCGTCATATTTAATAAAATACTACATAATATTGGAATAATACCATCTTAATACCACTGAAAATACCACAAACATAGTACGAAAATGCTACTAAAATACTACGAAAGAGCTACTGGGGAGGGAGGAGTTTGACATCCGGGGGTGGGGGTAGGGTTTAATGCGTGCAGGGTATGGCAATGGGAGAGAGAGGAGGCAGGAGAGGGGGGGGGGGGGCAGAGGGGCGAGGAGGCTGTCTACTTACAGGGAAAGTATTGAGGTGACCCAACCGCTTCTTTTTTAATGAAATATACATTCTTTCACATAAAGTATGTATATTTCCTACTACCCTCATTCGTGTATGTAGTTATTTTTCCGGGCCTGGGCTTATGTCAGATTTTGCAAATCCTATTTTGAAATGTTATTTAAGCTTGTAAACCATAGGCTTCGCTGGATTATTACGTATTGACTTTCAAATTCGTCGTCCTTTTATTTCATACGTGAAATTTCTGTTCATAGTACGATATATTTTCGTAGTCGCTTGTCAGCAGCGCCGCTTTCACTATTCTGTCCGCTCGGCGGCGTCTGTCGCATCGAGGCGCTCTCCTCATGCTAGACGCCAAATTTAGGTGCTTTGCGACCATTTTATATCGTAAATTAACCGGGATGGCTCGTCGTATCCGGCCTTATTTGAAGAACACACTTCGAGAGAACAAGCATATCGTTCGTTTAGATGTCTAATATAAAGATAGAACGAATAGACAACCTCTGCCTTGATTGCACTTGTATTATATGGGTGTATAATATTATGGGTGCAATTGGATGTACTTACAAAATATTTTAAGTTGCAATGTCAGGCAGTATGGGTGGCATCTGTCACACAAAACCGCTGAATCGAATATTAGATCGAATTGACAGATAATTTATTGTTAAAAATAAATAAGTATATGTACTTAGTGATTTTCTTCTCTATCTAATTAGTGTTAATTTGCTTGGTGTGTTTGTCTGTATGTCTGTACTTACTGTATCTCATACACTACAGGATTACAACTAGAACCAAATCCGTACCAAAATAGTTCATTCTAATGCCTAGATTTCAAAAGCTCAGGACAGATATCTGCCTTTTCTATTCAATATTGGCGGCCTTTCCAAATTTAAACAAAATCATAAATCCATTATTACTGGCCCTACAAAATTTATAATTTAAAGAACATTGCCTACAAATCTCGCGTACCTACATCACTTTCAAAATCCTAAGCGGGTCTTAAATTAAGAATGCTTTAATCTGAAAACTTAATACTTCGGAACTCCGTTAGTATTGCTAGAATGGAAAACAAAGTGCCTCAGAATGTTGGGTATTAATCTCTACAACTTTGTTGTATTTTTTAAATATCTTTAGTGGTTTACGAGATCCATAATTAAAATTATGGAAAGAAAATGAAGAATTTGACAATCGGGCCTAGAGAATAATGATTATTATAGCCAATAAACAATCGATTAAATCAAAGAGTATTTGAAAATCGACAACAATAGTATTTGAAAATCGAATGTCAATAAATTATCGCACTTAATTTATAGCAAACTAGCTGACCCAGCGAACTCCGTACCGCCTAACTGTCAATGAATATCGTGTTGTAGATTAGCTGACCTTAATTTATGATTTCATAAAAATAATACAATGAATACAAAATAAATATTAAGTTCACTACTTTATTAAGATAATAACCCAAAAAGAAATATAAAAGTACAAAAAAATAAGTATATCAATCGCGTTTCAGCAAGACATGATTAAATTAAACTATTGTTAGCATAGGATTCTTCATTGAATCACCTTGTGATATATGATATTTTTTGTTTTTTTATCAGGCGCAAAAACAAATAAAGCGGATGATTTGCTGACACGTGAACATGCCACGTACAACTGACCATGAGAAAAATACGGATTTACATTCTGTTTGGGAAAATGTTTTTTCTTTTATTTAAATTTTTTGTCAATTTTAACATTTTCGTTTTTAACAGTTATTCTGCTATTCGGGACGGAGACAAATACTACAAAACAAAAACCATAAAAATCGGCCCAGCCGTTCTCGAGTTATAAGTGTTCGAACAAACCCGACTTTGTTTTATATATATAGATACCTAGAAGAGCGACGAAACTTAAGTCGCTACATGAAGACGAAATTTCGAAAAGTATATGATTCGGTGTATCTTGTTTATATATTTATCTGCTTTTCAATATGAGTTGCAACTGCATTACATCAGAATATGACTCAAATAATGATTACGAAGCCGTTGCATAATAAATTATTTTAAGGACAGCTTTAAAGTGACCTAAAAGGAGAAGTATCAACATTTTAACCCACGTTTAGTTGCGTCCATGAAAATAATAATAATTACTAATTCAGACAACAATAGGACTTGCGGATTTGATTTGCTGTTAATGCACCCTTAAATGGTCAAGGTGCAGAGCTGCGAGGTTCTTGAGTAGCCTTTCGATTGTACACTTATGGGTGATCAAGGTTTCATACGAATAAGGCTTTTCTGTATGGTGGTAGTTATAATATATTGTCATTCCTATTGTTGCTTTCTTGGAGTGACAAACGTTTTTCTTACTCTTGTGCAACTTTTCACAATCCACAATGTTGTAGGGGATAATTTACATATTTATAAATGCCAGACTGTAATTATATATATATAGAATACATAGTAATGGAATACGGTACGATAAAGTGCAATAGTTTATATACATTGAATGAATATCCTAATATTATTCAATAGTTTGCTTTATATCATTTGCCAACAATGTAGCATAGGTATTTTTATATTCAGACACAATAATATTTTTTTACCTTAATATCTGGTCCCGGCAGTTTGGAGCTGTCATATGCAATGGGCGAACCCGACACCTCAGGCTGTTATAACGATATAGATTGTTTTTTCAGCCGTGAGGTGATTACACAGACTCATGGACAACACAGTCCACAGTCTAGCTCTGCCAACATTCCCATAAAAAGCGACGCCTTACCGCGACGCACTGGAATGTGAATCAGCGGGCCAACGTCACGCCCTTACTACCTACCAGATTTGGCCGGATTTTCCCGTCCTCCGGTCTGGTTACGGTTTCGAGGTCGCTCGCGCGGCCTGTACCTGACGTAAGCGGTTGTTCAGTTTGAATATTTTGCGGACCGCGACGCCCTGAGCCCGCCATGGTTACTCGGGATCGGGTGGCCGACGGATCGATTCAAGGGTTGAAGACTCGTAGGGTAGTTTAGAAAACTATATGAAAAAACATTTTGTTTATTTATAAAATCATCGCTTTATTTCCGAATTTAAAACAAGTTAATAAAAAAAGTCTTTGTTTCCGATTTGGCCTTGGAATAAGACCAAATCACCTTTTACAACTTTTGGTGAAATGTCCTTTTTTGGCCAATATATATTCACTGCCTATTTAGCAACTTCAATTACAACTTTTCGATTATAATTACACTTAGCTTGCGGATTATCGCACAAAAATTGAAAGATACGAAATATAACATATTATGGGTAACGGGGAAAAAAAGATATATGTTTTTTTTGTGAAAATGGGATACTAATGCCATCTTGTGACTTGTTACCAAACGAATTAAAGCATGCACCGATTTTGGAAATAAAGATAATAGTAAGCCCCTAAATGAAGGAAGAAGAAAACGTATAATTGGGAGGACTGACTAAGGTACAAGCGGTGACGGTGGATTTGATCAACTACAACGGGTTGTCAACTACAACGGGCGAACCCGACACCTCAGGAAGTTTCAACGATAGTGATGGTGAGCGTAGATGACTTAGAGAATACAGAAATCTTCCACCTAGTAAAATGCCCGACAGAGGCCAACGCCTTATGGCGAGTCGCCGGGAAAGGTACCCAGCGGGCAATATCTACCAGTTTTGGGAGGATATTTCCATCTGGAGTTAATCATCAGGATACCTCCAACTTCCCGACTGGTTACCGGTCCAAAGTCGCTTGCGCGACCTTTACCTGCCATATATTAATAATAATAATAATAAACTCTTTATTTGCACTTAAAAAGTATACAAAAAAGGCGAGCTTATTGCCACATGGCAATGTCTTACAGCTAACCTAAACATAGTGGTACATGCGCGCATTGTGAAAATAAAGATTATTACATAACATACAGACAAGTGGAAGAATTTAAGACTAATAGTACCCGAGGAGAGGAAAATTGGGAGAGGAACAGGAGAGAAAGGGAAGAACTGGTTACTTCTTAGAAAGGTAGTAATCCTTAAGGTGAGTCTTAAACGATGGTAAAGAAGGCGAGTTTCGTATATTTGCTGGGAGATCGTTCCAGAGTCTAGCACCATGGACACAGAAAGAATAGGAATAGAAATCACTATTATGACTCGGAATTTTTAATAAACTGTCAGAGGCTGACCGAAGTACGAGACCGTGGGAACTTAGTGGTTCAAAAAGCTCCTGGAGATAGGATGGTGTTAGTTGGGTGAGTACACGATATAGGAGAGCCAGTATATGAACATTTCTTCTTTGGCGTATTGGCAACCACTTTAACTGTGCCCTATAGTCGGACACGTGATCATACTTACGTAGACCGAAGATGAATCGTATGCATACATTTTGCAAACGTTCAAGTTTGTTGAGCAGTTCCTCTGATAAATCGAGATAAGCCACATCTGCATAGTCAAGGAGAGGCAAGAGGAGAGATTGTGCAAGAGATTTTTTTGTGTCCATAGGAAGAAATCTTCTGAGTGATCTTCTTCAGCGGTGATTGAGTTTGAATCTATCGCGTAATGCCATCAAAAAGATTAAAACTATATAAATGATTATTTCAAAATGGAACTACGAAATCACTGCATTCGTTTTTGTTTTTGTTCTGTTCTGTCACAAACAAAAAAAAACAAGCGCTCGTGGTATTCAATATTCGTTATTAATATGGTAATTATTGAATAAGCTAACATTCCTAGTTTCTGAAATATTCATACGTTGAGGTTGGTATCCCGGATTCATTGCTCTTGACTATATATTGAACAACGTGAATGAATGTCTACATCTACAATTGAACAATGTGATTTATTTTCCATTAAATAGTCTCACATTTTGTATGGATATCATTGGCATTTTTAGAAGATGGGGCCAAGTCTGTTAGTGCGTCTTAAAAATATTGCGTAAATATTTGGCGCCCGTACAAAAGTGGCGTCTTTGATCCGCCCGCAATTAATCCCGTATTTACGTTTGATTCGCCGGCGGATTGTTTGCTCTACGCGAACACGAGATGCCCTCAACGAACCAATTTACGAATTCGCGGAAAATGATCTTGAACTGCCGCCGAAAAGAACGGAAGGCGCCGAGGTTCAAGGCTCAGACTGCACTGACTACGTAACCAACAAAATAACAAAACACCCCCGCTGAAATGCCTATGTTCATAGTTCAACGGCCAAAAGAAATCAACCCGCTCAGACAGGTTGAACAATCTATCTATATATATATATATATATATATATATATATATATATATATATATATATATATATATATATATATATATATATATATATATATATATACACTTAAGGGTTTTTGGTTAGTAAAAGGGATAGAGTTGAGTACCTTAGCCGAACGTTTCGGAGCCCGTGGCTCCTTCCTCAGCGGCGAGAAGAATACATATATATATATATATATATATATATATATATATATATATATATATATATATATATATATATATATATATATATATATATATATATATATATATATATATATATATATATATATATATATATATATATATATATATATATATATATATATATATATATATATATATATATATATATATATATATATATATATATATATATATATATATATATATATATATATATATATATATATATATATATATATATATATATATATATATATATATATATATATATTTGATAAGGTTTTGTAAATAATCCGTTCATAGGATGATGATTCGCAGTAAAATAAAATTAGTAAAAGCTACTTGAACAGCAGCGAAGGAAATCCCAGCTTGGATTGGGAAACGCTTATGTTTGAATGAGATATACTTACGGATGTGCACGACTTTCGATTGTGCATGTTAGTTTATGGGTCCCTTTACCGTCGACGAACGATCACTCATCATCCATGTATCTCAAAAATCGAGCTTTTTCTTTTGCAACACAAAATGCCTCCAATTGAGGCGAATTAAAGCGAAAAAACTAAAATAAAACACTTTGATCACATCGGCAAAGGCCGTTTCATAAATGGAGGATGACGTTTCGAAATAATTCAAAATTTCGGACGTTTCCAACATTTAAATGTCATATTTTAATTCATTATAATAATACCGAGTGCATCCCATGCTGCACAATATGTAAATACACTTGCGAGCAACTAAATCGACTCACCCCCTCAGTGCGGAAAAAAACTATTTTTTTCCAAAAATGGCTAAGTAGATCCATATACTCTTTATACTTTATAAAACCCTTATTTTGTTAGTTGTCCGTTAATACCATAATTATTAAAATCCGCTCAGGATTTTTTTTTTTTTTTTAATTTGAGTAAAATGGATGTTTAGGAGTAGAAAACTGGGGAAATTTAAAATTAAATTAAAACGGAAAATGCAAACCTAAGAAGGACGTTAATTAAATTAGTAATTAGTGTTACCCCCCTTGCCCAGATGACAGCTCGCATGTGGTTCCTCAACGTCCTGATCAGTTTTTTGGTCAAGTCTTGAGGAATCCCATTCCATTTCTCTAACAACGCTTTCTTGAGCTCGTAGATATTAGAAGTTGCCGGATTTCTGGCTCGGACTCTTAGTTTCAGCTCGTCTCACAAATTCTCGATGGGATTCATGTCTGGACTGAGAGCTGACCAGTCCATCGTCTCCAAACCAACTTCATCTAAGAACCGCCGAGTGATACGCGCGTGTGTCACCGTGCATTATCGTGTATTAACACAGAGTTTTTTTCTGATAAATCCTTCATACGGAATGACATGATCCAGGAGAATAATTTGATATAGCGTTCAGCATTCAGGCCTTCTCTCCGGCCTCCCCTGGCACGAAAACGAGGTTGTTCCTTCCCTCTAAAGAAATGCCAGCCCACACCATGCAGGAAACGCCGCCGTAGGAGACTATTTCAGCGAAGCAGCACTGCGAAAATCACTCACCTGGGCGCCTACTGCTCTCGTCAGTAAATAAAACTGACCGTCATTGCTCTATGCTCCAACTGACGTCCTCTCGAGCAAATTAAATGAGTGATTAATCTTGCTGGTGGCGTGTGGTCAATTTAAGGCCTGTGACAGGTCTTTTTGGAACGAAGTCGAATTTTTTCAAGCGTCTTCTGATCGTTCACTGACTGACAGCTACCCTTGAACTTGTCTCAGCTCCTGCTGTACATTAACGCCAGCGAGGTCGCGATTCTGCAGTAAAGTCGAAGGGATGTAACGGTCGTCTTTCTCAGAAGCGCACCGGAGCCGGATGCTATTTAGTCTCCGATTGATTATACCAGTTTGTTCAAACCTCCTTTTTACTCTTGAGATGGCAGACTGACTAAATTCCACTTGCCGAGCAACTGTACGCTGACTAAGGCCCTGCTGCAATAAAGCAATAACCTGAGCGGTCTTTTCTGGCGTAATCCATACTTTTACCATAATAATGAGTTCGGCTTACAGAGATGTTTTCGCGTCAACTACTGATAAGTGACTGCTAAAAATAAACTTGATCCGGGGGGATTTATGAGTGATTGAGACACGGTAAGTTTTTGCCTACTTTCCAATACTTCCGCTCAGATATTATTATTTAAAAAATTTCTCAACCGATTTAAAAAAAAAGGGTGTCATTTGAAAGCTAAATAATTTAGCTTTCATAAAAGTATATATTTAGTGTACATTCGGTTAGTCATTCTAGAAAAAAAGTGGTTTATATCCGAACTGAAGGGGTGAGTCGATTTAGTTGCTCGCAAGTGTAGTTTAATTCAATCATGTCTTGCTGACACGCGATTGATTTACCTAATTTTTTTACTTTTATATTTATTTTTGTGTTATTATCTTAATAAAGTAGATAACTTAATATTTATTTTGTATTCATTGTATTACTTTCATAAAATCATAAATTAAGTTCAGCTAATCTGTAACACGACATTCATTGACTGTTAGGCGGTACGAAGTTCGCCGGGTCAGCTAGTTAGTAAATAAAAATACGAAGGGGTAACTTCTATTTTTATCAAAATCTCTCTGAATATGCACCATTTAATCATGTTTGATTAAAAAATATATAGAAATATATAGAAATCAAAATCAAATACTACAAAAAAATCTAAAATCTAAATAATCAGTATTAATTAAAATACACTATAGAATTGTCTTCAATAAATAATAATGGTAACCGCGATAATTTGGTCGATTGTGTGCTGAGTATTATTTGTTGGGTTGTTAATTTTATTGCCTTTTTTTGCAATGGCGATCGGTTCAACGGTATAGAAGTCTATTGTATAAAGGGCTCTCTAGACGATCAAGCATGCTTGTTAAACATCGCGTCGCGGGCTGGAAGGGGATCGTAAACCTCAGGAAATATGCATTTTTTTTTTATATTTACTAAATACGTCTTATTTTTGTAGTTTTATACCAGGGAATCACGTAATTCATCAATCAATTACGTCTAATTAACATGACTCCCTGGTATAAACTACAAAATTAGGAATTTTTGGTAAATATTTGTATGTTCCCTGCGGTTTACGGTCCCCTCAAGCCCCGATTGGCCGATATCGGCCACAAACTGATTCAGCGTGACGGGCCCGTTTTAATTTAATTTTAATTTAATTTGCTTTATTTTATTATATTTTATTATGTTAATATGTTTCATTTTAATTATGGGTACAGTGGTTTGGCAGTAATTAATGTTTTTGGTGAGACAGTGTCATAATTCAATTTTTTTACTAATTTTTACAAAAAATTTTTGGGACATCAACTTGTCAATCGGCTGAGGGGCCGAGGCCTGAAGGGTTAAGTTCGGACAGACACATATACCAACATAAATTTTTATATATGAAGAGTGACGGTATTATGCCTTGTATAAACCTTAGTAGTATTGTACCTTATACAGGGTGAGTTTTTATTAATCGGCATCCTTTAATGAGGTAAATCAGTACGAGCTACTAAGCAACTTTGTATATTTTTTTTTGGGAAAATAAAAGAAAGAAATTTTTCATTTCCTTTTTTTTAAATTTATTATTTTGAAGAAGAGTCCATGCTAGTAAAGCTGAAAGGGCAGAAAAACGACATCCCTTCTCTAAATCAAAGTCATTTATTGCTTCTTCGCCTCCATCCAGACATCCTTTTCAAGTAAATTGCTTAGCATGCAAACAAGCACATAAACTTTATGAATGCACGGTATTTAAGTCGTTGCCTGTAGAGGAACGAAATGCAAAGGTATCTTAGTGGAAATTATGTAGCAATTGACTGTTAAATAAAAGTTTGACGCCACCTATCGGTAGGTAAATATCGCTAATAAGTAATATCGGCAATATTTTATTTGCCGCTAGATAGCGGATCGTACTCTGCGCTTTTCAAATATTTTTCAAAATATAAAAATGTTCAAAATTTGAAATTTTTTTTTATAAATAAGTTGTTTTTGATTTTCCCACAATTTTTTATCAACTGTTGCTCAGTAGATCGTACTGATTCACCACCTTCAAGTTTGCCAATTATAAACCTTCATCGAAAGACGCTCTAACAAACACTGAAAACTACATCGAAATTCGTATAAGGGTTGGTGATGTAAGGACAATCAAACAGATATACAGAGAGACACTTTTTGGGTCTTTGTTTGATAATTGTTTGCATTACATATATATTACAATTTAACCCTGAGCATAAACATTTTGAACCATGCCTCGATCATCGGGAATAGAGTAGTTGTTGTTGTTCTCTTTTGATCTAAAATGAGTTACACTATGTTAAATCTTAAGCATCGATATTTTAGAAAGCACTGGTGTAACCATCGACCGACCGACCGGATGTTATAGTGCTTTTACGCACAATTGAACTGTCTGTCTCACATCATCCATGCCATTATAATATCAAGTAATATCGAACGGAAGGTAAAAACAACTGAAGCAAGTCACTCGACGAGGGTTAAAAATATGTAACCTTGTACATAATAAATAGCATTGAATATATAGTGTATTAGTTTGATCAACGTCGTACTAAAATTTGGCAAATATGACACTTATTGTTCCACTCCATTGAATAATATTCTATTATTATGTTCAATATGGCGACTTTTGTGGTATGACGATATGACATCGCACTGTAGATGGCACTAAAACACGCGCCTATACTTTAAAAAACAATAATTTAATACCATATATTTTTTAAATCATAGCTTTTATGATTATATTATGAATTACATAAAGATGTCAATTTATAATATAGTATACAGTTTTCAATTCGTAATAATTTCGTACTGTGATGATATCAGCCAAAAAAAAAACTCGATAGATGGCATTAATAATTGAATGTTATTATAGTTTTCATTAGTTAAATTATTAGGTGTTTACAATGAATCAGTCGAATATAAAAAAAACTTTCAGTATCTATGTTATTATAGATATCTAAATAAATTGCTGTTATGACCGTCAATGCTATCAGCGCCACCTGTATTTCGACGTTTCAGAAGGTTTGCCAAGTCGTACTATGGAGTGGGGCAATCTAATACCGTATACGTATAATCATGGATATTAGGTAGCTTACGAATAATAAAAATACTTTCAATTATTTGATAAAATTGGTTATTCAGACACAGGGAGAGTGCGAGATGGCCTATGAAGTATCTAAACAACCCGAACTTTCCCTAATGCTGAACGTCAATAGACAACAATAGTACATTATTTTATTTGATTATTCGACGGATTCTATTAGTTTATCTTCTGGAAAGAGACGCGAAAAAACAATAAGCCACTTTTTTATTACTATTATTTTCAAAACCCAGTTATTTTTACCAAATTCCCTTGGATGGTCCACTTGAGCAGTTGGCACATGAAAGAATAGACTAAGAAAAGAACAGAAAATAGGAAATTAAAAAAAACTTTAGATTTAATAGAATTATATATGGTAGCGATTGAACCTGAAAAATAAGTAGGTAAGGAAAAATAAGAATTAATGGAGTCTCATGAAGGCTTTTATCTTATGGTATTGTTTTTTTTATAAAGAATTTATTTACTGCGATGTTCATGTCCTTTTACTGGTAACTCTAAGATTCCCTGTGAAATTCTTTTGTAAAAATGTATACACTGTCCCATAAAAGAAGTTTCGACCTTTTTAATCGGAACTATAAAACTGAAAGCCTATTTCTATTTCTGTTAATTATAATAAGGCGTTCCCCAACTTTATTCAACAAATTTATATTTTTACGGACAAGCATTATTATGCAAAAATAAACTGAATGAGCGAGGATATACATTTCCATGAAAAGTTCCCGCGGTGTTTCTCTAAAAGCTGGCTTATTAATCGAACGAATAGCCCTCTTTGCAGCACGAAAATGCTTTCAACATCAGCAGCCCTACTCCATAACAAAATGCCTTATGACATGATGCTATGACTGTCACTGAAGTAAACTAATCTGTCCATTGCCGCAGACTGTTGCAACTCCCTGTGTTTATAATTTTGTTATTTTTTAGAAAAACTACACCATCTTGCAATACCATTGATAATTTTTGGCGATTAAAATTTTAATATATTTTTAAGTAATATTTTTTAAAACGTCTTTCTAGCAATTATATCAAAAATTGCACAACTTATTTTCTTAACCCTCCTGTATTGCCTAGGATCATTATGACCCGGATCAATCTATTCTGGCTCGCCCTTCACCCCTGTACACATCAACGCCTTGATATTTGCAGTATTTTCATCCGTCCTTCAAGGCATTGCAGATATCACTATTTTAGCTGTATTTTATCTCAAAAGAGGCTTCTTCCTGGGCAAAACGAGTCATGGGTAATGCACTCGTGACAATTCTACGAGTAAGCCATGGTTTGGATGGTCATTTTTCAAAGTTATTTTAAATTTATTATTACCCACTCCAACTTTTTGCTTATTACTCCTACTAAAACAAGACACTCATGTTACTCGTATACTATATAGTATACCATATAGTATAGTAGGGTTGGTTGTATCATAATAAACCCGGCCATTGTGAAATTTCGCAAAAAAAGAGTAGAAACCAACAAACAAACAACACACCTTCTCGCTCTATTTTATGAAATAGGATCCTAAGCACTGTTTTGATTAGACATTTTGGATAGTCGAAACTATGTCATGTTATTGATTAGTGTACCTATACATACCTTATTAATATAATACCTAATGAAGAATCTTGTGCATTACTGCAGGATGATATAGACGCCGCGTATCTTTGGAGCATAAACCATAAGTTACACTTCAATACCTGTAAATGTTCTGTCATAACGTACTCGCGAGGTGATGACCCGCTTGTACATAGTTATGACATTGATGGAAAGCCACTATCACGAGTGAATCAAACAAGGGAGCTAGGAGTGACACACACATCTACACACCCTAGTTGATAATTCTTACAAATTGCTAGGTTTTTTAATGAGGAACATGAGGCAGTTCAACAACACATTTGTCATGTGCCTCCTATTCGATTCCCTAATTCGGAGCAGATTAGAAGTCAACGCGGCAATATGGAGTCCCTACGAAAGTAGCTACATATCCAGGATGGAGACTATACAGAAACGCTTTTTGAGGTTCCTGTACTTTAAACAGCATGGACATTATCCATTCCTATATCCTACGGAATTTATTCTGGGGATGGTTGGGTACAACTCACTAAGCGTAAGAAGAGATTGGCTGGCAATCTGCTACATATATAAACTGCTTAGGGGGTTCGTTGATAATCCGACCATCCTTAGAAGAATCGGTCTGTTTGTACCCACCAACTACAGCCGTGCTGTAGTTGGTGGTATGTATTGTTCGCGTTACCGCGAGCTAGAACTAACATCGTTCAACACTGCTTCGCGGTGGGGACGCTTCGTACCCTAAATGCACTATGTTCGGCTGAGCCAGAATTGGATATTTGGACGGTGAACTTAGCACAACTGCAAAGTACGGTAATGGCATTCCTTAGTAATCAAATAAATTAGGTAAATATGTAGTATGCAGAGAAAATTTGTTAAAAAGTAGAACCTATTGTAATGATGGTAATAGAATAATTTTATTATTATTAATAATAATAATGTAATAATAGTAGAAGAATAATAAAAATATCTAGTAGAATAATTATTAATTAAATATATATAGAATAAATAAAAATAGTAGAAGAATAATAATAATCTCTAGTAGAATAATAGTATAGCATAGAACAATAACCTAGAAAAATAATTAACGATTTGGAATTATCTGTAAGGTTAATTATGGTTTGGAAAATAAATAAATAAATAATATTTCATTTTATTTCGCAAAGAAACCGCTATACGCGGTTCAAATTTAGCTAAGTGGCATGCAGTGGGCGATGTTCGCCGGCTAATGCGGCAGATGTTTCCAAATCGTGGTGTATCGAGAAGTGCTTTCGCGGCACAAACTGCCGCTTTCCTCCTAATTGTACCAATTTGCCAAATACGTATTTTGGTTTTTGCCGTACGGCCCAACGACTGCAACTGCCGCGGCCCGTGCCAAGGGAATCGAACCGCGCATCTGCCGATATGCCCACGTGCCCTACGACTATATACAGGCTGTATCAGAATAATTATATATTCCTCGTTATTTTTTTACATGATATGCCAGAATCTGTTGCCAGTGATAATATTTTAATGTCACCTGTTCTAAGGAGGACATTTAAATTTATATAAATACGTGTATAACCTACATAAAACCAATAGATATAAGAGCTAATTATTAAAGAAATGTATTTAAAAGTTAACAATACATGTTTTTTTATTTTCGCATAATTACTTAATAATAAGTAATGGTTTTTTCATTTGTTTATAAATTTGTGTCGTGGTTATTAGATGTTAAATATTTTGATTTTGATTTTTTTGATTTTTGGCTTTATTTGATTGTGATTATTGTGATTTTATTTAGATTTTTAATTTAGTTTTTTTGATTTGTTTGATTATGGATATTTTAATTTAATACCATTAAATTGTGGTTTCCTGTATGTACCAATAACAAATAAATGTGTACTGAAAACCAAGATAAGGGATATACAGAGGATACTGAGGATATCATGTGTAGCGTTTGTAGTTTTATTACAAAGTCCTTGTCTATTCACAGTTTAAATGTTTAAATTTTGTGTTTTTCTCTATAATTTTTTTGTAATAACAGCTGCAATATAATATTTAATTTTCAATTTTCACATTTAATTAAAGAAAAAAAACACATTAAATTTGAAAGGATGTATATACCGATTTGCCTAATATATTTTTTAAACGTTCGTAATAGTCCAAATAAGGTCCGTTAAGAAACGGAAAGGAAAATTGAAAAGGTGCCTGGAAAATTGGAAAACTCGGGAAAAACTAAAAGTGCTTTTTTTCTACTCACGATTTGAATATCCGATGGATATCTGTAATTCTTTTTATAATAGGAACGACATATTAAGTTGATTCTTTTTTTGCGTGATCGCTATGCTCTCGGAATGAAAATATTTCAGTCAATTGTATTCAATTGAAAAAAAATCTGTAAGATCTTGAGAAATATCCGGAAAAAAGCATTCCAGCATAAATTAAAATAAAATTACATTTTTCAGCTTTTGTGTTGTTTTGCGATCTGTTCAACAAGTTTTCAATGTACTTAGTTATTTATTCTTCATTATAATTACAAGCTGCGCCCCGCGGTTTCACCCGCGTGATGATGGAAAATTGTGATAATGACGATAGAAAACTATATATTTTAATAAATTATAGCCTATGTGTTATTCTGATGTGTAAGCTATATTATTGTAGTTTCATCAAAATCCATTCAGTAGTTTTTGCGTGAAAGAGTAACAAACATCCATACATACATTCCAACTTTCGCGTTTATAATAGTAGTAGTAAGTAGTATATTCTTTATATATAATTATATGATTATATTCATTATTATAATTATAGTTATTTATTTATTTATATTCATTCCAAGGGGGTTGAGAGGGGTGGATTTTGGGGGAATTGGTGGGAGTGGTGTTTGGAAGGAGGGGGGTTGGGGGGTTGGGTATGGGAATTGGGGGGGGGGGGGGGGGGTTAGGGGGAGGGTTTTAGGGTTGAGGGGTTTAGTTCGGGTGGGGGGGGGGGGGTTATTTGATTGCCGGGAAAGTCTTGGGATGAGGAACCCTATTTTTTAATTTTGTTTTCATATTCCAATAGCTTTTTACAAAGTCACAAAATGATCACGAACACATTTATTGAAATTTGGACAGGACATCGCCTGTCGGGTAAGCTAGTTATTCAATAAATATGAAATGCTGTTCGTTGGTAATGGCATAATAGGTTGAACGGCTGAACCGATTTGGATAATTTTTATTTTAAATGTTCGTAATAGTCCAACTAAAGTCCTAACGGAAAGGTTGCCTGGAAAATCCGGGAAAAACTAAAAGAGTATTTTTCTACTCACGATTCAAACGATGGATATTCGTAATTGTATTTTTTTGAATGGGAACGACATATTAGGTTGTTTTATTTTTGATCGCTATGCTCTCGGGATGGAAATATTTTCATCGATTGTATTTATTAAAAAATAAAAAATCTGGAAGATCTTGGAATCAACTGTAAAAAAAAACAATGACGGAAATAAGGAAACCCTACTTCACATTATCCGTATTGAATTTTCACCGATGTATTAGGTCGTTTTTTTCAGTCCATTCTACAAACCACGAGTGTTTCTATTTGTGTTTGCTATTAGTCAAAGTGCGTGGCCCAACATCATTTCTACATCTACGTACTGGTAATGGTGAATTGTATATATAGAGAAAAGCCTGTCAACGTTTGCCATTGCTAGAAAATGCTACCCATTGGGAATACACCCTCCGAGATGCTGTGATTTCATGAAATTCTCATGAAATACGAACATTGTTTTCGATAATTATCTCAACATGCTTTCCATAGAAACCATTTGATTTGAGGACCAAATACAAAAAATATATATCTAATGATATTTTGATTGCAACTGAGCGAGAAAATTCACAACGAGGCCATGATATTAACTGACGACATGTGCTTGATGATATCAAACAAGGTCAACTACGTATGACAGCGCCCAATCGTCCGAGGCACGACGCATTTAAGAAAGAGTTAAACCGCGAAAAACAATATGATTGCGATCCATTGTGAGAATCAATTCGAACGAACGTTCCGCCGTTGAATCAGCAACAAAAATATGCAAACGAGACTCTCATGAATGTTGTGAACGATGGAACAGGAGGGATTTTCTTCTTAGAAGATTCCGGTGGAACTAGTTTTATTTTTGATCGCATTGATTTAGGCAACGATTCGCTTGCAGAAAGAAATTGCACTTGCACTTGCTTCATCAGGAATTGACGACATGTGATTAATGATATCAAACAAGGTATTAGGTCAACTAGGTATGACAGCGCCCAATCGTCCGAGGCACGGCGCATGTAGAAAATAGTTAAAACGCGAAAAACAATATGATTGCGAACCATTGTGAGAATCAGTTCGAACGAACGTTCCGCCGTTGAAGCAGCAACAAAAATATGCAAACGAGACTCTCATGAATGTTGTGAACGATGGAACAGGAGGGATTTTCTTCTTAGAAGATTCCGGTGGAACTAGTTTTATTTTTGATCGCATTGATTTAGGCAACGATTCGCTTGCAGAAAGAAATTGCACTTGCACTTGCTTCATCAGGAATTGTAGCTACCTTGTTGGAAGGCTGTCGAACAGCTTATTCAATACTCAAGTTGCCGTTGAATATTCAAATCAATAAAACTCCAACTAGCAACCCTTCTAAGAACTGTGCAATGGCCAACTTTGCAGCAATACAAATCGATTGTTTGATATGAGGGGGGGGGAGGGGGGGGTTGGGATTTGGGTTCGGGGGGGGGGGGGTTCCTCCCACCTCCCGCTAGTTTGTGCGGGGAAGGGTTGGCGTTTTAAGGGGGAAGGGGTTTGGAACTTTCTTGTGTGATAGAATACCATCAGATTTGAATGGCTAATACATACGAGACTTATAATGCATGAGCCTACAACGGAGATATAATGTTTGTACGAGTTTGTCGCGTAGGATGTGGTTTGCCTGTGACGTCATTGCGGTGGAACACTTAGGGCGCTCCTGGACGGTTTGCGCCCTGTGCGGCGCATCAGCCAATCGATTGTGCATTCCGACTAACAGCCGGGGGAGTCTGGAAACAGTAATGTTTCCTATAGAGCGGGGAAAGTTGTTAACCTTACGGCAACTGCTCTTGAAATTACCATTCGGCCACCTGATCCACCACCTGACCACGGGTGAACAGCCGGGCAAAGGATGCCGTGGTCCGATGCCGTGGTCCGCTATAGATTTGGTAAATACCGTATCACCGCTACGTAAGGGAGAGGACAGCGCAAGCGACCTTGATCCTGTAACCAGTCAGTAGAAGGTATCCTGATGGTTAATTTCAGGCGGAGATATCCTTCCAAACTGGTAGTCAGAAGCTAGGTTGCCCGCAGAGTACGTAAGGCGTTGGTCTCTGACGGGCGAGTGGCGTAACTAGACAGTGGACTGTTTTCGTCCCAATTCTTCTACGTTCACCTCAAGGCAGACAGAACAATCTAATATCGTTAAAATTTCCTGAGGTGGCGGGTTCGCCCGTTGTAGCTCTAGTTGTCCCTAAGTCTGGTAGTGAACGGTTTCGTGTATACTTGGGCCATAAGATCCAATATGTTCTCGGGTCGGCCTAACTCACGATTCAGCTCCTATTCAGATCCCTCCTCGTGTGAGTGATTACCCCGGGAAGGACTCTCGTGTCTCAAGCCTCACGGCTGGTGGGTCGGTTTTCCCTGGGGGATTGCCCTCCAGCGCTACCACGCGCGGGTGGTTTGCCTACTGCCTATGACTACTGAAGGGGTGTGGCGACTATGGAAATATACTGTTTCCTAAGCAGCGAGGGTGGATGTTGAGCTGTTGTCATGCCACCCTTAAAACGACCTATTGGCCACCCCATCCCGAGTGAGCCACCAAAATAACTATCATACACTATTAGTATTACTTGTTAATTTTAAGTTTGTTTAATAATTCGGCGTAACAAGCTTTCCGCAAAATTAATTTTCTGTGATATTTTCACATTATGCTCTCGTCTATCATAATTACATACTAGATTGTTCAGCGCCGTACTACTATTTGGTAACTAGGATTTTACTACAAAACGCAACGTGTAGATGGCACACATAGTTCCAAAAATTGTTTAATTCTTATTATGTTCAATATGGTCAGACAAATATACTTTTCTTTTAAGGCAACATGAAACCTCAGAAAAATATCCGAAATGGGCGGACGCGCGTAAAAATAGGCGGGGTCAATTTTGTAGGGTTCGACTAATAAAAATCCAGCGTTGACGAAGCGTCATGCGCAGATTCCACGTCCGATCGCGCCGGCGACCAGGCGCATACTAAACGTTCTATCGCAGCGCTAGCACTATCTTTACGCGATGGTGGTATAAGGGTGTTAATGGCGAAGCATATTTAGCGTAACTCTCAGGGCGCTCTCACTTTTTAAATAATTGTAATTAATTTAGGGCCAAAATAAAAAATGTGGCTAAGTGCTACGCTACAAATTTAACCAGTCAATATAATGAAATTATAAAAAAACACATTCACCGCTTACATTGTAGGAGTAAACGCTCCTGAAAGTTTTCGAAGTCAGTTTAAAGCCTTAATGTCCAAGGCTATGAGCAACTTTTTTGAGTCCAAATTTTATACCCTTTTTATAAATTTTAACCAGTCAATATAATGTCCAAGGTAATTAGCTACTTTTATTAGTCCAAATGTTAAATTGGTTCCTTATCGAGGGATTTACTCAGAAACTTTTTTTTAAAATTAATGCTTATATTTTTCAAAAAACTCATAAAACTTAAATTCTTTAAATATGGTCGTTCCCAGGTATCATTATGCCTTAAAACCACTTTATTAGATTCGTGGAAGTTCAAAACATGTAAATCCAATTAAATCTCAAAATATACATTTTCTGTTTTCACATTAACTTAATAGCATTGATTATTATAGTAATGTTAATATGTACATATTTTATATGTTATTAGTTTAGTACGGA
This sequence comes from Micropterix aruncella, assembly GCA_944548615.1. Taxonomy (NCBI): domain Eukaryota; kingdom Metazoa; phylum Arthropoda; class Insecta; order Lepidoptera; family Micropterigidae; genus Micropterix; species Micropterix aruncella. Next base: position 26,961,240 of record OX155956.1, read on the forward strand.
AAGTAAACATATAGCTTTGACCAGGCAGAATGGAGCGTTTTACATACACCTTTACAGTCGAAACCATAGGCTGTCTATTAAAACCGTCATATTTCTAGTATCAAAGCGTAAAGGTGAACGACCTACTTAGCATTAAAACTCAAAATAAACTTGACATGATATTTCATGGATTTAATAGGCACTTCCTGCCTCGTAATGACCTGAGAACCATCTAATTAACATAGATAAAAACTAAAAAATCCAATATTTATCTCATGATTACGTAACGTTACAGCACCTAAAATAATAACATTAAATTACCGTTTAGAAAAAAAATAAATTTAAAAAATCTCTTGAAACATCTATTGACCGTTGCATTAACTACTGTGAGTAACTTGACAGCGCCCTCTGTTGATCGCTAGGGTAACTGATACGGCGCAGTCTGACTAAACGCTTAGCAGGTGGCAAGAGAAGACGCAAATAATATGATTTATTTAACATAATAATTTGGTTTTCATCCCAAGCCTAATTTTTTAATCAAAGCTTATTTTTTTAATCAAAAGACCATTCATATCGAGCATTGAATAATAATAATTATTATTTTAATAATGGTGTGACACGGTGCCCTCTGTCGATTTAGAAGAGAATTATGTGATAACTAATAGCAGTTAATACAACAGTTAAACAATAGATGGCAAAACGAGAAAGTTGACCATATTAATATTATACATATCTTGATTTTAGATTATTATCAAATATTTATATACAAGTTGGGTTTTATAAAAATCAGATAATTTTATTTTTGTAAATTGTTTATTGTATTTAATTCTAGGGTGTAAACGTGGTCCTCTGTTGATTCCGAGTGAAACTACAATCGACATTATTAAGACATTTTATTTGCGTTCCGATTAGTACATTAATAAAATAACAGTTGGCGAGATGGGACAAAAGAAAGAAAAATTAGTTTGCGTAGCCAAAATTATTTGCGTCTATAAATTTCCCGTAGCGAAACTGAGGCCAATAAAGTAATAACGGCCAATGCTAGCAAGCATGGCGGGGGTAGGGGCGCAGGGTCGTCCCTGGGGCATAGTTGGAAAGAATCTTAAATTTTGAAAACTATTCTCCGAGAGCAATATTGGTTAATAAAGCAATAATCGTTACACTGTCGTAAAATTCTCGCCGAAGCAAAGGCGGGAAATATTTAATTTCAGTCTGACGGGGTTTTGACGCCAAGAATCAAGTCGCTGGTTTGTAGACCGGAAAAAAATCTAATACAAATGTTTATTTTTTAAATTTAATTCGTTTATTTTGATGATGCTTGGAATGTATCCAGACATACAAGACAGGGTAGTTGCAGAGTAAGTTGAATGATGATCTATTTGTCGCCATTTAATTGATTATTATTTATTATACATGATATCATGTCAAAGCGGCACTTAAGAAGTTAATAGTAAAAACACATATCTAAAAACAAGTTTTTATTAAAATGCTCTGTCCCGGGCCGACCTTGGGTTCAGCAGCCATGAATGAATCATAATTGAATGCGTATCCGAAATTTCGTTTCTGTGCTGTCGACCGTTGAGGAGTCCCCCTCGTTAGAAGCCAACCCTCGGTGGAGCAGCCATGTCATGGTGAAATTTAGACAGGGCTATCATAATTGAATTGCTATAATACCCAAGCACAAAACTACACATTTCCAGTGCAGCTTTTCCTATTATTCTGCGGTTGTCAGGAATCGGTTAGGAATGGCTTTGCGATCGAAATCAATTGCAGTAGGTATTTAAAGACACTTTAAAGGTTTATTATTACTTTAAAGGAAAAGATTTAGATGTCATAATTTGATTTTATTTTAAAATAATTATTTGTTAATTTGTTTATTACTATTGTCTTCGTTTATTCATAAATTTGTAACATGATTATTTGATGTTAAATATTTTGATTTTGATTATTTTGATTTTTTATATGTAGATTTTCAAATTTATTTAATTAGGTTATTTTCTTTAAATATCATTTCATGTTAAATATTTAGATTTTGATTATTTCGATTTGTGTTGATTATGATTATGATCATTTGATTATGATTATTTGGATTTTTTATTTTAAGATTTAATTGATTTGGTTATTTTATTTTAAAATCATATATATACCAATAATTAATAGGTGTGTCCTGAAAACCAGGATAAGAGATATCCTGAGGATACCCCTAATTTGCAGCGTTTATAGCTTTATTTCATAGTCTTTGTCTATTTACAATTTCAATTTTTAATCTGTGTTCTTGTTTTTTTTGTATATGTTTTTTATAACAACAGCTGCAAATAAATATTTTTCAAATTTTCAATTGTGACCGTGGAAGAGTATCCTCGTCAGGAGCCGATCCTGTGTGTAGGTAGGTTATGCTCAACATAAAAATGCATTGTCATCGGAACTGATGACGGATAAGAGGAAGTAGTTCTAATTCAGCTTCTGTTGTGATCTAATGATCTAAACGATCTATAATGATAAATAAATGATCTAAACAAACTTACAAACTAACAAATATTGCAAGGACAAACAGGTTGTAAACGTAATTTGTTGGAAAATATTAAAGTTGTACATCTGAGTTTTTCATGGAGAAAAATAATATTATGTATAATAAAATGTCCCATCTTCTAAAAAATAATTTACTAAAACCATTTCTATAGTTATTCTTGTTCAATTTAATGCACAGAATCACGCCTTGAAAAATAGGTTTTTAGGTTCCGAACATTCTGTATACTCTTCTATAGCTTGTTGTTAAACGCCGCTAACCATAGAATTAAGATTTATTAATTTACCGATAAATGAGTCGTGTTATTCCAAAACGCTGTCAAGTGACTTTACTGACACCATCGGAATAATAACGAAAGCTTGAAACGGCAGAGACAATGCTTGGTGAATATTGCCCACAAAACTTTTCGGCAACTATAGTCGCTCTTGAACAGCCCGATTCATTTTACAACCTCCAACAAACAACTGTTATAAGGGTAGCTACTGTTAGAGTGCGATCCGCCAAATCATACCATAACCAAGCATTTATTTTTCTTATTTTAAGCTATCACCGAAAAATAATACAATAATCTTATTTTTCCCACATACATAGTCCAGTTAGTGTATGGCATACCTATACTACCTACCCATACAAAGTATTATTTACGAAAAAATAGAGAAGTAGGGTAGACTGGAGACAGTAAAAACATTTTAGAAAGTTATTATATTACTTTCCAGTCATAGGGAAAGTATTGTCAATGCGCAAAAAATTTTTTTCGAGATAAAGACGAATGTTTACATTTTGACCCCTACTGAGATTAAGGTAAGATTAAGAACATCAAGCTGAAGTCTGTCTGTGAGTTAGTGTGTATGGGTCGAGGGTATGTATGTGTGTGTGTGTGTGTGTGTGTGCATTCATCCGATTGAGCTAAAATTTGGCATGCAGGCATCATTTGATCATGGCAAGAGTTGAAAAGATTGTAGTTAAAATCGGTCCACCGGAGGGCGCGCTAGTCATACTTCAATATCGAAATATTGCAGTTAGAGACTTGAAATTTGGTGCACCGATGCCTTGTTGGGCCGAAATCACGTTGTGAAATTTTGGTTCGAATATCTCGTATACAAGCGACGCAAAAAAATATATTAACTACCGCCTTATTAAGTAAAATACATTTTTAAAAAAATACCATGGAAATACTACAAATTACAAAAAAATACTAATTTTGCTATCATAGTCACTTGACACAATCACTATCGATTGCGGAAGTGGCTGAGTGCGGGGGTGGGGGAGAGTTAGCTGTGGGGGGGGGGGGGGGGTTGAGGGATTTAAAGGGGGGTTGTGTCTGCTTGCCTGGAAAGTTTTGGTGTGACACAACCAATTATTTTTCTCTTGATGCTTTTGTTACCTTTCTACGATAAAATGGTATATGCAAGGGATATACTAAATGTATCGAGAATCGAACATTTCTAGTACCATTTAAAAAAAATGTAAACAAGGAGGTTTTATTATTTGAAATCCATTAAAAAAAAGTTACAAGAGAAATGCCACAATGATTTTTCAATTTTGACAAGTTGGAGTGAAAATGGAATTGACACGAGAAAATTCAAGAGCAAAGATTTATTGGGATTTTCAAAATGGACTAAGCCCTTCGGCTACTTAACGACCAATATTGGCTTGCTCCCGGAGCGCACAGTAATATTATTTTCTAATTCGAATGCATCCTAAAATCCATACCAAATATCTCATTATTACTATAGATACATAGACGGCCGCTAGAATAATTTCGCGCTTCATTTCGCGGATATTTTTGGTAAAATTCTGCTGTCAAACATCATTTTTTTTTTCGAGAAATCATCAAAATTTTTATTGGTTTTTATGAGCTAATATTTAAGTATTTTTGTATGTAAATAAGCAAAACGAAATATTACCTTTTATAGAGAATCTAATAGGGATCATGATAGTATTTAAAATTCCTAAATAGGGTTCCGTATTTTTCCGTAAGACAAGTATAAGTTAGAAATGTCGTTTTTTTTTCACTTTTTCGACTTTCTCATATTTATTTATAATTATCTAATTGTTTTACAAAATTAAATTTCAATATTCTATATACGATATTTCAATGCGATCATTGCACATTTATTTTTTTAGGATTGCTATAGTAGTTCCATAGTTATAGTACTTTTTGTCGAGCGCGGCGATATTGCAAGTAACTCCAATAAATTGCCGCGGTCTGCCATGAAATTATGCCGCTACTCGAAGGGTTAACACAAAAACAAAAGTCTTGATGGGATGGTTTCTGCATTCGGTCATAAAGCAATATCAAAAACCAGAATTTTAACGTGACCCTGTCAACCTCAGCTACGATCTGTGTATAGATCGCCCGAAAACTGCAGTCACCCATGAAAACATCGATGCCGTGCGTGAGATGATTGACGATTGGGAGATAGTCATGTGACATATCGTGGAATTCAATGGGGCAGATACAAACAATATTGCGCTAAGAATTCTATGTAAAAAGCTGTTTTCCCGCTGGATCTCTCATTTGATGTCTGAGGAACATATCGGAAAGCATATCGCGTTACTTTGTGATTCAAAAGTCTGCAAAACTTCCACAAAGGACATTAAAATGCTTTATATAGCATCGTATCAGGTGACTAATCCTGGATATACGCCTACAAGACCGAAACGACAAACCTGTCAATTATTCCCTTATACTCTCCCCGATCTGTCTTACGAAGAATACTCGTAAAATCGACATCAAATACAATACTTTCATTCCAAGATTTACGATGTTTGTACATACTTTTTTCAAGACGCCTTCTTCGTCAGTTTGTCGATCAAATAAACGAACTTCTATAACTATAGGGGGAAAGGCGGAAACTAGTCTTAAGTCCGAACGCACTTTGCAGATAAAATGGCCGTCCATCAATGACGCAATAAAGCCTTCATCGCTCTCTTGACCGTTATTTATCGACTACAAACAATCTTGGACGCTCTCGTTTTCGTGTCTTCTGGAAATGGTTAGCAATTTGCGTCAGCTGCGACGGGATTGGGCTTGAATTATCGAGGACAAATAAATGTATGAAAGTAATATTTTTGTTGCTCGAATTTTATACCTCGGCCTTGTAACATTTAAGTTATTCGTCGTGGGATAGGGCTTTCATAAACCTGGGCACCATAAGTTTTTTTGTTACTTGATTAATTTTCGATATGTAACAAGTTTTATTCTTTTTTTTTTGTTAATTTTTATCTCTTGGCACCTAAATTTTTACACTTTCAAGAAGGTTGGCTGTAAGAGATTGTATTTTAGGCAATAAGTCCGCCTTTTGTATGTTTTTGTCTAATGTGCAATAAAGAATCCCTATCTATCTATCTATCTATCTATAGCTTTGCAGTAAATTATGGACATTTTTGATACAACCACGGGCGTAGCTATAGCTTTCACATGGGGGGGGGGGGGGAGGGGGGGGGTCCGCGGGTACGAAAATGTACAAAGATAAACTAGTTATTGGCCGGACTTCTAGAAGAAAGAATCAAAATTCTAAACTCAAATCTCAATTATTTAAAAATTACATAAACATTAAAATATACGCAAGTTAATCGCGGACAAATGATAGTTACTTTAAGTACCTACATTTAAATAAAATAAGTAAATAATGTCGGTAGAGCATTTATTTATGACATTATATTCTACTTAATATTATAAACGTGAACATTTGTGAGGATGTATGGATGCGCTTTCACGCAAAACTTTAAAAACTTTAAAGTATAACATTTAGCATTTTACGCCTTATGGCCAACATATTTATAATTTCGTTAGGATTCAGTTGGACCGCTATATCACGATGAATACTCATCAATGCAAGCCCAGTCAGTCGTTGATCTCCCGTGCTATTTCTCAAGTAGTTTTTCAACCTCTTTAAGATTGAAAAACACCTTTCTGGGGTTGCTGTGGACACTGGGAGTGTGGCCAAAATAGTGAGCAGCATTTTTATTGTAGGAAAGAACTGATTCTCGCACTGGTCGAGAGTTTCTAGTGCGGTGGATGGTTTTTCCGTCATAGATTTCCAATGATTCTGCCATATTTCATATTCAATTCGCTTCAGTTTGTCCCAAAAATAATGGCGCTATTTTTTAAGGCTTTCTTTTATCTTAGTCATCATTGGTCTCTTCAGGCAAAATCATTTGAATCCCTTCGATTGTCTCTTCATGTGGCTTAAAGCGTGCATCAAGTACTGTAACCACATGTACAATGAATGGGTAAAATACATTTCTACCGTAATATATTTCGGCAGTTTCTCCTGGAGCATTGCTGAGCATTCGTTGTCACATGGTTACAGCAAGAACCGTTACACTCACAGATATTAACAGTTCTATCTGTCCAATATCTCTTGGGAGCTAACGGGCCCATGATGAGTTGGCCACGATGACCCATGTGTTCAGGGTCGGTCACACTCACGGGTCAACACCCATCCGACGGCCTCCACGCACGGGGTGCGAACCTGGGCAGGACACTGGGCCAACCAGTCTCCCCTGGGAATCAAACCTCTGGCGCTCCTGGACGGTCTGCGAACCGAGCTGCGCAAGCCAATCGATTGTGCTCTCCGACTAACAGTCGGGGGAGTCTGGGAACTGTATTGTTTCCTATAGAGCGGGGGTGGTTGCGTACCTTACGGCGACTGCTCTTGAATTGACCATGGCCATCCGATCCCGGTTCAGAGCCGGGGAAAGGACGCCTTGATCCGCGATAGATTCGGTGTACTCCGTTTCACCGCTTCGTAAGGAAGAGGACCGCGCAAGCGACCTCAAACTCGGAACCAATCGAGAGACCGGAGAAATCTGGTCACAATTGGAAGTGAGGGCGCGAGTATCTCGAGCCCGCCGGGTTCATTCCTGGCTAACTCGCGGTAAGGCGTTGGACTCTCACGGGTTGTGGCGTAGCTAGACGTTGGATTGTTATTGTCCAAAGTCTTCTACGTTCACTGCAGGTCGATAGAACGACTAATCGTTAAAACGTCCTGTGGTGACGGGCTCGCCCTTTGTAGTCGACACCTCAAGATGTCCAATATTCCACGATTTTTCTCGTCGTATGCTAAGGGAGGGGGGGGGGGGGGTTCGGACCCCTAACCACCCCCCCCCCTTATATACGCCCGTGCATACAACTGTTAAAGAACGCTGAAAATAACATGTATGTTAAGTTTTGTGGACATTGGGTCAAAAGATTTTGAATAAATTGATGGTATATCAGAGGCCCATAAAGATGTAAAGTTACAACTTTCTCCAACAATTGATTATTTCATTACTCAACTCAGACATCATATGTACTAAAACATGTAATGAAAAAAAAATAGAATTGAAAAAGTCGCCATAAATATATTATTTATTAATTTAAAATCACCAGAGTTTGTTGGTCATTTGCGATATATTAAAAAATATATATTTTTTGACAATAATTTATTATATCTTTGCTAATATTAGGATTCTGATGTCTCAATAACACGGTTATTTTTTTAATATAAATTATTCGTATTCGATAACTTATAAAAAGATTTTTGAATTTATGAATCTTATAGGTCTCATGGTCCGTAAAGAGTCAACCGGGACGTCGAATCTTCGTGGAAGTTTAGGAGAGGAGAGGGGCAGTGGGGGGGTGGTGGGGGAGTCAGGGATCCCCTGTTGCGCCACAGGCGTAAAAAACATTGGCTCTAGAGGTAATTTTAATATTATCAAACCGGCAGTTGACTCATCGATGTTGAATTGTCATTATCCATGTCTAACTCAGCTGGTCTACTAGATTCCGGAGTTTCGTCATAGTTTGGATGAAGGTTATTTCCGGATCAGGATGAGGGTGAAATGGAAAGTGTTATAACTTGAAATCGAAGACTCTCGCAATTATTTGAAGTCATAAATAAGATACAAACGATTTTACAGCGTAAAGTTTGTAGCATCCGATATTTCAGCGAATTCACAACCGCCGTTGTCCAGAGTAGACTGAGAACTGATAATAGTCTACCCTGGATAACGGCGGTTGCAAGATCACCGAAAAGTTGGGTGCTACGAATAAGAGGTGAATTAATTTTTATCTAATTGATAAGTGTCATATTTTTTATACCAAATTGGCCCATCTAATAACACGTTTGTTTGTTTGTTTTCAATTATTTATCGCACAATAAAATATTATACAAATGGCGGACTAATCCTGTAATACTTATATCTTACAGCAAACCATAGAAAACCCTTGAGAAGTTCTTTTTATAAGAACGTGTTTTTATAAGAATTCTGTTTTTAATCATATAAGTGAAGTGAGAGTTTAAAATGATAGCATGTGTCCATCATCGTATAATAAAAACATAGATAGAGTATCGCGCGCCTGTTTCTGACCCCATACAAACCAAGCTAGTTGAATTAAAGTGGTCTTGACGCTTGACAGTCAACTGCGGTCAGGCTCCGGAATGACATTACATTTTTTTGTCAGCTTTAAGGATTTCTTTTCACTTGTAACAATATACCGCTTGGTAATTTGACGTGTGAGTGCATCACCATCAAAGTGACGGGATCGTGTCGCCAACCAAGTGTTCAAAAAAGCTGGAGAGAAATAGCGAAATAACTGTAGAAGACTGGTTTCGTTGATAACAGTAAATATTTTCTTTTCTTCAAATGAAATTTAACAATATTTTTTTTTGCATTTGCTATGAAAAAAAAAAACTAATATATTTGATGTTTTGTTCGTTGTTTATCGATACCGTTATAAGAAATCTTCAGTCGCAGCCAACCTCTAATAACGATAGTCAGTACAGGGTTTACGTATAAATTACACGAGCTATAGCTTAAGGCTCCCACTTACTTCGGGGCCCCCAAAAAAAGTCGGAGTGAGCATATGTCATATATACTTGTATATACTTACTGCAGGAATAACTCAAATAGCTTAGGGCCTTATGGTCACGCTAATCTATTATGGCCTTAATAGCTTAACGTGGGGTCTGAAACTTACCTTATGCAATACTTACCATAAGAAATATATTATAAAATATTATAATAAAAATAAACAATTTCAACTGCAACCTATACAATGACTACGGGATAAAAATCAACTTTAGTTTAAAGTTTTAAATCTTCTTATAAATACATTTAAGTATTTATTATTTATGTTGTCGCTCAAGCCGGTGTAAATCTTTGGTCAGGGAATATTGATTTATTTATTCATTTATTTATTTAATACAAAGAAAATTAATTAAATTATTACCGAAGTAAAAAACTTATACATTGTAAAGAACAACTTAAAATTAACACAGATTACGTAACAATTGCACTATGCACATCTAACAAGGCTTCTCAAGCCTGTATCTAGATGCACATGATGTATATAGTGTAAAATCATGAATAATATTATTAAAGTAATATAATTCGAAAAGAAAAAAATAAGAGAGGAACGGTAGACAAAATACAAGATAATACCGTTTGATATTTGGACACGCCTGGTGTATCCTTGTCTTATTCCTCCCTAATCCTAAATAAATGTTTTCCGATATATTTTATTCCTACGCTGTTATAAAATATGTACCTACGAAAAGTCATCGCTCGGACCATCTGCGCGGTTGACGATTCAGTGATAAAATTTACGCGCTGCGGATCGTATCGCACGTCGTGAAGTCCCGTCTATCCGAGATAGAAAAAAATCACCAAAAAGTAACTTCGGAAGTGCCGTGCATTTAGGGAGTTTGTCATCGGGATCAGCACCAGCGTCTGGGTAGCTACCCATCAGCGAGGCAGCCATAGAAGATTAGGAAGGAAGCGGTTTTTTGAGGTACTCCTTTTCTTAATCCTTGATCTATTTCCACTGTGGCTGTTCAGCGCCCACCACACCTTAATTTTTAAATACAGTTCATTGCCTGACGTTCAGGATATCGACCAATATTAACAAATATGAAAATATTTTTTATAGATGTAAGTAATAAAATTCACCACACATTATGTGATATAATAAATACAATGCATGAATCGATACAAAATTCACATACATCAATACAAAGATTTTTCTCCTCATACTATAATTTGGAGCAGTTCATTTTCAAACGTTCATTTTCTAAACGCAGTTATCCCAATTCTATCAACTAGGTATTCGGACTTCGCACAGTTGGTCGCGAGATCGTTTCTGGTAGTCATGATAAATACCATTGACGTCAAAATCTGCAACATTCTTCCTGGCTTATAGTGCCATTTCCATGAAGTGATGGAAGATAATGTAGGAAGAAATTATAGGAACGGCACAGACAGGATAGAAAATTTACGGAAATACAGTCTCGCTTCGGGATATTTGCAGGGATCGTACGGACAGCATGACTACCACGCGATTGCAATAAACAGTGCGACCCCAGAGTTCGGTACCGTATGATAGCAGGGCGTTCGCGTATGAAAAGTAGCACATTCGTGACGCTTGCATTATGAGCTGCAAGAAAAAGAAAAAATCTAAAAGTTATTTGATACAAAGCGGGCACCGCACTTGAGTTCTTCCATCGAATATTAGTAATTTATCACCGCTAACAGATACCCAGGCGAAGCGTCGCCTATTTATTATCCGGAGAGGAATTATGTAAATTTATAGGGAGGGCTTATTTATGGTGGAAGTTTGGCAGTGGAGCAGAGAGACACAAGAAATCTGATTCTACGCAAATAACGTATTATCACAGTATTATAAAGATACAGTAAGCCACAGCTTACGCTCGAGACAGGGCAATAGTGCGAGGCCGAGAGAAGAGGTACTGCGTACCCGTCTGACGTACAAATTTCAGTATGCAAACGGGTACGCTCGGAAGGGCTGTGTCAATACGTGCCATTCGCCCTTCCGAGTCGGGCCATTCGCATTGTAAATTTATGGATAATTAAATCAAAATCGTTAATCAAAATCGTTTAATGCTGATAAAAAAATTATAGAATGTTGGTAATTAAGCATGGTATACAGTGTCAGCTGAATGTCCGCCTCTGTTAGCCTCACAAATGCATCTCTTTCTTCATATATTTATTAATTTCAACCTGTATTTCATTAATTTCGTTACGAATACTTTGTTTAAGTTGCTCAAATATTTCTGGTTTGTTGTCATACATCTTGATATTTAGATATTCCAGCAAAAAAGTCCAAGGCTGTTAATTCGCCAACCTTAGAGACCAATCGACATCATCGTTGACTTCTTATATTTCACTTGACTCACTAATCGTCACAATAACTGACGATTTCTTTTTATATAATTTTTCTACAAATAATTTGATCTATTTTATAAAATTTCCCATCATAAATTTTCCACTTCTATTCATCACTACTGTCGAAATTCATGGTTACCAAAATCGCGACCAAACAAAATACCAAATATCACCGATCTAAACCTTTCCGGTAAACACCCGGTATAATTACTAAATTTAAGAAATATATTCTGCAATATGGATAGAATAAAGCTTGTGATCCGATTACGGCTGTTATTATCAGGAAGTTTAAATAATTATAGTAGGGAAGTATTTTTATTACATATTTTCAAATTTCAACATGAAATTTCATTAAAAAATATCCAGTATCGTAGATATATAGTATTAAATCCTAAGCTACCTAACAAAGAAGCATTGTATGCCATTTCGGTTAGATTTCTCTTTCGATAGAAGCTGAAATAGAATTATCGAATAAATTTCTTTGGATTTTTTTGGAACGTCTCAATGCATAATAGTATGATAGATAAAGAAACCATATTAAATTGTCCTTTTCCAATATACTACTAACTAATTTTGGTATGAATAGCTTCAATTTGTGAAAGAAAGTTGAACCGCGTGTCAAATGTTACAACTAAATCCTTCCTAATATTTACCCTACTTAGGTTGCGCTCAAGCTAATCCGTTCAAGGTAATACGTTCAAGGTATCCCATTCAAGGTAAAGGCAAATACCACCTAGAATTGATCGACCTACTGAATGACATGGAAAGGCATTTCATCACATTTAAATTTATATTATTATTCTTGGCTTATTTGGGTACAGGATTTAAATCTTATTTATTTATTTATTTATTTAAAGAAAAATATACAGCGTAGCTTTTAACTATTTTACATACATGATTTTAACGATTACATGTATGATTACATGTATTTGTATTTGATTACATGTATGATTTTACTTGTTCCCTGCGTTTACATTTATTTTTAGTTGTACAGTTTTCCTGAGAAGTTTTAATTAACGTTAATCTCTTAATAATGAAGAAGTGACTAATAGTGAAGAATAGAAGGAATGGAGGGGAGGGGGGGGGGGTGTTGTCTGTTTTTTCTTTGTATGTATTTTATGATTTGTGGTAAAGTAATTGATGGATTATTAATGAAATAGAAAAAATAAAGTAAAAAATACTGTGTATGTAAATATTATTAAAATAAATTATTATGCATATATACATTATATTAGGTATATATTGTAAAATAAAATAGGTAAAAAAATAGATTATAAGATATATTATGGAATAAAATTAATTTAGAGAAAATAATTAAATTAAATGTAATTGTTGGATGTCATTTCTGTAGTTGTTTTGAATGTCTAATAGATCTCAAGCATCGGCGTAAATGAGAATTTCACTGCATAATAAGCCAAAAAATACAAACAGAAGGGCCCTAGATTTGAGCCCACATCAGATAAAGTTTTAATTGTTCCTTTTTCAGTAACCCCGAAGTTGTCAAATTGACAGCGATTATAAAAATAGCTACCGAAATATTCAAAAGATTTGAAAAAAAAACAGGTAATTTACTCAAACGAATGTTATTGTAAACTTTATCGAACGCTTTAGGGTGCCCATAGACGGGCAGCTTGGATCGGCCGTGTCCGACAGCTTCAAGCTGTCGCGTTTGGGCGATCTGCAGTTTCAAAACAAAATTCTCGTTTTCCATACACGGACCGCTCGAGCATTTCGCTTGCGGTCGCCAACAGAAAATGCGGTCGAGTTTCGCCGTGCTGCCAGCAGCAGAGAGCTGCCCGACCGGCCGTAGACGGACGGGTTCAAGCAGTCGCCTCCGACTGCACGCCACTTCGTATAGTATTACACAGTGTTGCGCAACACTGTACTGGGGAGGAGTTTTACTTAATCGGCATCCTTGAAGTGGGTAAATCAGTACAAGCACATTAGCAAGTTTTAATAAAAAAATGAGAAAAAAATAAAAAAAACTGCTTTTTCTGAAAAAAAAATGTATTTAAAGTGTTATTTTAATAAAATTACTATAATAAGTGCTTTTTATAGTAATTATTATTACCTTTATAGTAATTACACGTACTACGTCGTTTGTTACGCCCTTGTTTGCGCAATAATATCAGAAGAAGCAGTCGCGTTGCTGCCGAACCGTACTGATTGAAGCAGTCGTGTTGCGGTCAAACCTGACTGCTTGAAGCTTGTTGCAGTCGAAGCCGACCGCAACACGACTGCTCTCGAGCAGTCGACGACGACTGTTTGAAGCTGTCCGTCTATGGAGGCCCTTACTCATGTCGCTTTACATACATGTATGAAGGAAGACTAGGCGAGACAGTGGTGGCGGTATTGAGCGCCAACTTTAGTAATTATTAAACTGTGGTATTATAGAGCAAATATATCGCGCGCGCTGACGTTTTATTGATGCTGCTGGTCCAAGGGGCTTACGAATCGCGCATTTCGCCCGCCCCGTTTCTCAACCCGCGGCGCTATTATAGGTGCCATAGAACCCGAACGGGGCGTTACTTATGCCAGGAGGCTTCGCTATTTCAATACGTGAATGAGAATGGTTCGATGGCATAGGTAGTTTAACGGTTCTACCAACCGTTCGGGTATAAAATCATACAAACCAATAAAATAGATAATATAAGAGAAGGTAGTACGAAATAGGGGATAATAAGCACACATGGGAACAATACATGCAGGCACGTATCCATATTTCAACTTTTCATAGGAAGTTTTTAATTGGTCGACTAATCGAACTTAACGAGGGGTTTAATTCGACATTGGCTTATTTTTCGCGTCATCTATGTGTGCTCTGAATATAGCTGAAGCGTGTGTTAAAAATGTATGTGTGTATGTTTGACTAGCCTTTTGAAAGTATTTTAGCTACCTACAGTGTATACAGTGTATATAGTCTAATTGTATTATCTATAGTATTATGTTTTTTTCCAGTAACAGCTCGAAATATCAGCGGGCAATAAAAGCTGCTGGCCACTTTGAAACTATTGAGGGGAGATTGCAAATTTGATATTTTGCATGGCGATCCTAAATCTGTCTAAATCCAATAAACCGATCCTAAATCGAAATTTCGCAGTGCTGACTCCCTCAAGGTTTCGATGCTCCTAGCGCAAAATGCTTTTATTTTTTGAGTCATATCCTAAATCACTTTTGTTATGCTGTTTGTACACTTTTGTTCTTATTTTTTTTATAATGTCAATTTGTTTCAAATAGATGAATAGATTTTCCGTTATATTGTTTCACATCCATACTTTTGTATTGGAAATAGTTACCTTATTATTTTATCTATCAGTTTTTATTCATATCATGACATTTAATATACTTTGTTTATTTTCCTATTTTACAATGTTTTTTTTTACTTAGATGCCGTGATTTGATCGTAATTGTAGAAAGACGACATTTCGCGTGCTTATGCTCGGTGGACTGTCACCGAATCCCACATGCAATTCGACTGTAGATCGTTCGCCAATCGTCGTTCGCCAATCGTCACCGCACGCGTCGAAATAAAAACTCAGCGAGAGTTATGCACTTTCTTTTATTCAGCGTGAGCCTTGAACTTTTTATCTATGTTTGAGAGGCTGCCCTGGGCGCTGAGAACGCAACTCGTCAACTAGACGTGTTTTTCTAATCGACAGTTTTGACCAGATGTCTGTGTGTGTTTTTCTAACCGACAACGATAATGACAGCCTCTCAACCCGAATGGAATTCCAGCTCCTTGAAAGAGTTGTTAATGTGCCTCGCGACTGACTTTTCCATTCCAAAGAATCAAAGCAGTCAAATAACAGATTCCAAATAACAGATTAATTACCTAAGCTTATTTTCTATGTTACGCCAATAAAAACAATATTCATTTCGTCGAATGTTTTTATTTCATCTCGAAAAATCGCAATTATTCTCGATAATTAGGTGAGGGGAGAGGCGGCGGGTCCCGAAAATTGCAACTGGTGCTGAAATGGGCTCGATTGCGTTTCTTAGTGAACTGAAATTGAAATTATTTCGAGCGAACGAGATAGAGCAATATCTTAGAGCGGAATATTTAAAGAACGCTCCTCGATTTTCCTGCTTTAAAACTACCTGTCGAACTTATAGTGGTCCGAATACGTTTGAGCACATTTCGTGCGGTATTAGATTGAGATGCATTATCTTTGGTATGTAGTTTAATGCGAAAAAGTGACAACCGTTCATTTCACATTCCGCTCTAGCGTATTGCCCTGTCTCGTTCACATGAACTAATTTCCGATTTTAGTTCACGAAGAAACGCAATCGAACCCAATCTCTATTCATCTTACACCTCTTATGACAGTGATATATCCCTAGTTGCATATCTACAGACTTAAGATTATTATCTAATATACTATGTTGGACTCCTTGAAGTCCAAATTGGACTCCTTGATTATTACTATTATTATTGTTTTTTTTATTTAAAGATTTATACTTTTTTATTTTTTTTATTTTTGGATTTGGTATTTCTATTTTTGATATTTCTAAATGATCTTTTTAATATTTAGACAATGTAATGGTTGATTTTGTATAGTTTATTGACTTTCAGGTTTCTAACGTGATTTAATTTTATTTTTGCCAGAAATATGATATGTTTAAAATATGAATATTATAAAAAACGTATTTATTAATTGTAAGTTCTATACCCTTACCGGGTTTTTTGGAATAAATAAACTTTGAAATTTGTTATATCTATGGTATATCTATATATCATATCTTATATCTAACTCTCTATGGTATATCAATATTGTATATCTATGGTTTACCTGCGCGCAGGGAGTTTGCGCATCCTACCACCGACAATACTTTAAGAAAATTAAAAAGAATAGAAGGACTGGGTGATAAGCAAGGAACTACTCAGTTTAACAACACGAAAATGTTTTTATTTTCAATCTCTTTTAATCTTTACGCCTTTAGTCCATCTGCGCTTCAAAACAGTTATGCCCTTCATTAAATGACTTTCCTCAATGCCTGTAAAATACTCCTCTACAGCAGCCGTAACATTGCCATTGGTCTCCAATTTCTGTTCATTACAAAAGGTTTTGAGCTTGGCGAACAAGTGGAAGTCTATAATTAAACGAATAAGGTGGAAGGGCAAAAAATGGTAGTGCAAGTCGTTGATTTTATCCATAGCCCTAAAGCATCTGTGAACCGTTGCGTTGTCTTGGTGGAAGATGATTTCTTATCGAGCCACACCTGGTCCTTTTCGCTGAACGCCTTCCTGTAAATTGAGTAAAATATTAGCGTTGTGTTAACCAGTAAGTTTACCACTTCGGATGGTAATCTAACACTAAAATTCCGTTAGCATCCCGAAAGACGGATGCCATCACTTTCCCAGCTGTTTTCAAAGCTATAGCTTTCTTTGAAGCCGAACACACAGGATCTATCCACTTTGTTGACTCACGTTCCATCTGTTGTTACATACCGCAGCAAAAATCCAGTCTATTACTCTTGAAACGGTCCAAAAAGTATTCAGAGTTTCACGTTCGTATCGTTTTTGGATCGAGAGTTAGCAAACGGTGGAGATCATTTATTTTATATTATTTTTATTTTATTTTATTTTCTTCGGTAGGCAGACAGTTTAACAAACCATATTTACCAAATCAAAATTACACCAACATAAACTATTTATTTTTCCACGTATTAAAAGTTAATATAATGCGCTGTGCGATTTCAAAAAAATATTACCAGATTTTTAAAAATTAATGTGTAATTGTTAAGTTTTTTTAAAGTAATGCTCAAATAAGTGCTAAATTAGAAACTAATTTCCGGCGACGTGACGCTTTTTGGATATGCGGGTAGGAGTTCATCTTGTGCGGCCGCGTTTAAACTCAGCCACCCAGTTCTTGACTGTAGTATAAAAAAAAGAGAGAGAGAGAGAGTAATTTTATTTAAAACATTTGTAAACTCTTTAAAAATATCTGCTTCCTTCTAACCACTAATATGAAAAATATCACAGCTCTTTGTACAGTTTTCATTATTTTTGAAAAAAAATAACCTAAGACATTTTTTATAAATAGCTTCCAAAAAAGAAAATATTTCATCGATTTCCAATTTAGAACATTGGTATTTAAAACCTGTTTTTTATAATTTATTAGAATTTTTAAACATTTAGTCTTTTGAAGTAGTAAGGGCCAGGTATTTATCATCCCATCTTACGTCTGTAGCACCACATATTCTCCCATATCTCATCACCTGCATCTCATCTCACCTCTCGTCTCTCATTTTATCTGTTATCTAACTTCTCATATCATGTCTCTCATCTTTTATCTCATCTATCATATATTCTCTCATTTCATATCTCATTTTATCTCTTACGTCATCTATCATCTTATCTCTGATTTAGTCTCTCATCTCGTCTCTCATCTCATCATCTACAGCACAACAGGTAGGTGCGTCATGACATCTTTATAGCTAGGAGAAAATATAAGAAGCAACAGCTTACACAGACTAGTTTTAATAATATTATTGAAGTTTCATGTTAGTTGAAAATAGCGAACCTTAAACTAACGATAATATAAAATGGCATAAAACCGATTCCCTGTGCTTATTAGGTATTTTTTTAGTTAAAGAGTGACAGAGAAAGGTATATCCAAAAATATTATTTTTTAAAAACGCTTACCTACACATTCCAAGAACGTGAGTATATAAATGGAATTTCATATAATATAATAGGTTTCCTAAATAGGATCGAAAATTTTAAAAAGCGTAATTTCAAAAAAATCTATTTCATAATTTTAAATGCTTTGCACGTTCCGCAATGAAAGGTTGGGGGTTGTTTGAACAGACATTTCGCAGTTTCATGCGGCACGTAACAGTAAGATGTTTCTTATCTTTGTCACGCTTCCTAATTAAAGAATACCCACAAGTCTCGTTAACTGAAAATAAGACCTGGATTTTAGAGGTAGGTAGGTACCTAAAAACACAATCAGCAATACGGAGAGGTAAATATTTATATTGAATTACCGAAATAATTATTTTTGTAATAAAAGTAAAACCCATGTTAATCCAATTGATTGAGGACCAAATGAGAGCCAACAGATAATATTACTACCCATACCTATATAAAAATATATCGAGCAGTATAAAAGAAAGTGTTAAGTATTACTTATGTTTTCCTATTACAATTAATAACATTTTGGATTTATGTAAAACATCCCACTAGTGCTTTTTTAACTATTTTTATTTGTAGACTAGATATTATTAATTTTGAAATGGATTTCTACGAGTATTTTATATTGGTAAAGTTGACTATATAATTTGATAACTCATAATTAACTTGATTACGTCAGATTAGGGTAGGTTTTTAATTATTTTAATTTTGTATTATTTTTTTTATAGTTGATTATTAAATTTGATCATTTATTATTAATTTAATGAGGTACTTATATATTATTACCATTATTAAAAAAAATGGTTTTTTATTTAATTTAGTATTATTTTGTATTATTACTTTAAATTAATAAGTTACTTAGTTGTAGTAACAATGAATTAATAAGTTACTAGTAACAGTTGGGGACTGAGCTAAATGTAAGCGGTGGCTGTGGTGCGGTACTGGCGTTCTGTCTCCCCACCACAGACGTTAGTGCTGTGACATCACTCGCCCGGTGCTACGCGACAGTAATAGGTATAGGTATGTTCGCTAACGAAATAACGCGTGTTCTACGAACGCCAGTCCCCGCACCTCAGCTACCGCTTACATTTAGCTCAGTCCTAACAGTACATACACACCGATACGGTGGCATGGTGGTTAGGTTGCCTGATTTTACATTGTGAGGTTTCGGGTTCGATTCCAGGCCGTCTCACCATTTTCCGTTGAAATAAAATTAACTGTATTTCATTTCAACTCTGACGATCTAATTAAAAAACAAAACACACAATGTTACACTTATACGCACTTACACACCTTTACACACATGTTACACGTTACATACATGCACACTTCATAGTAGGGTTGGTTGTGAGAGATTGTCGTGTGATAATAAACCCGCCCATATTTCAGGACAAACAAACAAACATAATTTTAGACAAATATACCTACATTCTGCAACGTGGGTCAGGGCCAGTTGAAAGAGGATATCCATAACAAGCACAACATATAAGACAATAAGGAAATGTATGAATTTTAATTTTGATTTTGTAATGAATACATGAAATTCTTAGGCAAATCTTCATCACGTTATCACATGCAATAACTTTGGCTATCACTACATGAATTATAGTGGCAATAGAAACGTGATTTACTCAAAAATATATTTTGTGGAATTAGCTAACTTTGTTTCTCCGTGACTCATTTGAGAAATGAAAATACGATACACATTTTAGACTTTTTGTTTCAGATTTAAAAAAATAATATAGATAATATTATATAACAGAAAATAGGTGAATGTTTTATATTATCGCTTACTGTTACTTTTTCGTAAAAGTAGTTTTTTTTTAATTTTTAGGACTATTTAATTTATTGCAAATATAATATGTTAGTAAACAATTTCAGTTTAGAAACTATGAACAAAAATATTTTAAACATGGAATCAATAACAGAAAAAGAATATATTGCATAGTCCAGTGGCAATTTCACCTAATTAGGACGGCACGTGTTCTAAAGTAAACTCTTCATTTTGTATGTATTTTCTTAATACTGTGTTTGTAAAAATGGCATAAATCCTTTCGTCAAAGAAGTTAGTATTAGTATATAAAAAAATAAAATAATCGTTTTATCATTTATGCACAAAAGAATCAAACTGCACAAACTATTTTATAAATTTTATAAACCGCACAAATTTTATAAACTGCACAAAATATTTTATAAACCCACCCTAGAACGGGCTAGTCCCAGTTGGGTGACAGAAACAAATAAGCAAAAGCTTAAGGTTTTGCCATTCGGTTCCTGTTATTTTTGTAAGCTAATCAATGTTTTATAGTAATTAATTCTTAAATAAATAAATAAATAAATAAAATTACTAAATACCTACTTAAAATTGGGAAGGACAACTAAAATGTCAGCCAATTAATTCAAATCAGAATTAAAAAATAAATTTAAAATGAAACAGTCAAATTAGAATTATGCAAAAATATAAATAAAATATACTCGCACTGTACTTAAAACAAAAATAAAAAATAGCCTCTAATATATTGTAAAATAAAAATTTAAATAAATTTAATATAAAATTAAATATAATATGAAATAAAAAATATTGAATTATTTTGCCTTTGGCCAAGAACAGCTATCTTATTCACTTTCAATGATGTGCCATAGCCCATAAATCTCATTACTTGTTGATGTTTTTGCTTTTTGTAGTGCCTCAAGTGACAATTTTCGAATTTATTTACCCACTAATATTTGTCCACAGTTACTGTTTTCACCCATTATTCTGACACATTATAAAATATATAAAAAATAAAACAGAATTTAAACTATTCTATTGTATATAGGTATGTATAGGTACCATTTCATGGAATGATATAAGACGGGGCGAAATTTGAAGCTTTTGTCTTGGTGGAACAACAGAGGAAGGAAGCCGGCAGTTAAATAGAATTACCGCCGATTATGAGGACGATACCGCAATGGCGGCATTGAGACCGTAAAGTGTTCTTTGCCTTTATCTACGCGCGGGCAGGGAAACGCGGACGTGACTGTCATCTGTTCCCAGTACTGTTTGAATATTCTCCGCTTGTTCTTCCCTCTTACAGCGACAATGCACTCATTTTTGTCCGTGAGGTACCTAAGCTCGAGCCTAAAGAGATAAGGACTCTATGCCTTTCACGTGGAAATTGTTTCCGTGGCTGAGGAAAGTTGTAAGGATGCTTAATAGTGTAACAGGAAGTCAACCCTATTTAATTATTTTAATCTAATTTATATTTAGATTATACTTTTATATTTAAAGGGGTCAAACTGAAGTGAAATTTCTAAAGTTTGGGTATTATTACTACTATTAGTATTGTAAGGGGTCAATACCAATTACGGCCAAATTAGGTAGGTTATAGAGCGCTTAGATCGGACAACCTTAATTTCAAGTTTTGGAATTTTTTAATTTATAATGAAATACTTGCTTTGAAGAGATTAAAAACACGGTTTGGGATCGATTCGGGATTGATTATCGCCTTCGGGATTGATTAGTATTTCTTCATCTGTTAAATATTATACAATATTTTAATGATTTTATATATATTACATTATAAGTATTTTGTTATATATATATATATATATATATATATATATATATATATATATATATATATATATATATATATATATATATATATATATATATATATATATATATATATATATATATATATATATATATATATATATATATATATATATATATATATATAAAATTCTCGTGTCACAATGTTCGTTCCCGTACTCCTCCGAAACGGCTTGACCGATTCTCATGAAATTTTGTGAGCATATTGAGTAGGTCTGAGAATCGGCCAACATCTATTTTTCATACCCCTTAGTGATAAGGGTTGTCCACCCTAAACATTTTTCTTTAATGTTTAGACATTTTTTTTAATTCTTTATTTTTTTTATTATGTCGCATTAAAAAATATATACAACCCTAAATTTTTACCCTTTTATCACCAACCCTTATTTTTTAATAGCCATTTTAGTAATTTAATCATTTTTCATCCCCGGTCGATAACTGATCAATCGTCATTTAATTAGTTATCCCCGCCAGTTGTCTACAGGTGTCACTTCTCACCCAGTAAACAGCACGGAGTAGGGATGAGAACGAAGCCGGTCTCCTGTTTCTCTCACACAATAAGACTTCTCTCACTCCCTACACAGTTGTCGGCCATCATTATTGTTTATGCATCAAGTGTAGTAGTAACGTTGAAAATTATTATTTTGCTATCTCAGTGTAACTCTCATATTAACTATTAATCATTCCTATTTTATTAATAATAATAAAATTTTCAATTTAGAGTGTATTTTGCACGATTAGTTAATCAAGTGATTTTCATAACCTCAAAAGTACTCAACGCGTGGCACGAGCTTCCACCAACAACGGCTTTTGTGTGTTCTTTTGTGTAAGTATTTTTTTAAAAATTAAATCGAAAATGTTGTTGGAAACGGTCAAAAAAGATTCGGTGGAATTTAATTTTTATTAAAATTGGGCAAACTTTTTTTTGTATTCATTTTTTTTTTTACCATTTCTAACCATATATTTTCGATATGATTATGAAAAATAAAATTTTTCGCTTTTGTAAAACAGTCTAATGTTTACATGAATATGTAAATGAATGTGTGTACAACCAAATATTAAATACATTATAACTAGGGCCAAGATTTTTGCCGTGATTTCATTTTAACATTTTACAATTAATGCTCTTAAGGTGACGCTATTGGCTAAATCAAATTCAACTTTCTTTTGAGATAGGCGAGGGGTGAGATGAAGCGGGGTACGATTACGTTAGGGGTATTTTTTAGCGCCCTCTATGAGTACACGGTTATACCTACTTGATTGCGCGCGACCACCGCGTAAAATTAGCGCTGTCGTCGCTCACGGCGCCATAGCGACATGTGACGTCGCCATTGGGACATGCGCTCGCAACCTAAGGTCGCGATCGGCGCCGCTGTGGAAGCAGTTTTAATCTATACTAATAATATAAAGAGGTAAAGTTTGTGACGTTGTAGGAAGTAATCTCTGGATTTACTGAACCGATTTTGAAAATTCTTTTACCAATAGAAATCCACGTTATTTGTGAGTGTCATAGGCTATATATTAATCCGAAAAATGTAAAGACTTTTTAGTGGTAGTAGGATTTCCAAAGTAAGTCGGAAAAAACGGTCGAACGAAAACGTTTCTAACTAACGCTGCCTTAACGATGAGAGATATATGATTAAGTTTTAGAAAAAAGGTGTAGAGCTTGATAATGCCTACAAAAAAGTCAGCGACAGCATATATGTAACTTTTATATTTAAGTCACAAAAAGTAGTTTTTCAAATTAAAAAAATAATTTAAATCGTTAGGTCATGTTTATTGGTCATATTATCAACAATTATGAATTATTATCAAAAATTTATCGTATTAAGTGTTTAAAACAAAACACTTTTTCCTTTTACTGCATAAATAGTTAAAGAGATAATACGACATAGGTATGGAACCGCGACCGTGTCGTCTATCTATACTAATATTATAAAGAGGTGAAGATTGTGAGGTTGTAGGAAGAAATCTCTGGATCTACTGAACCGATTTTGAAAATTCTTTTACGAATAGAAAGCCACGTTATTTGTGAGTGTCATAGCCTATATCTTAATCCAAAAATGTAAAGACTTTTTCGTGGTAGTCGGATTTCCAAAGTAAGTCGGAAAAAACGGTCGAACGAAAAGGTTTCTAACTAACGCTGCCTTAACGATGAGAGATATATGATTAAGTTCTAGAAAAAAGTTGTAGAGCTTAATAATGCCTACAAAAAAGTCAGCGACAGCATATGTCAAACTTTTATATTTAAGTCACAAAAAGTAGTTTTTCACATTAAAAAAATAATTTAAATCGTTAGGTCATGTTTATTGGTCATATTATCAACAATTATGAATTATTATCAAAATAAGTAAATTTAACGTCTCAAGTATTTAAAACAAAAGACTTTTCCCTTCTACTGCATAAATGGTTAAAGAGATAAGATACTCACAAATAAGACACTCACAAGAAGACACTCACAAATAACGGTAATATAGTCAAATTGGCATGCAAATACATACATACATATGCAGTAAAAATATAACCCGTCTTTTGCCAGTCAGGAAATAAATCATAGCACTCAGTACTAACCAAACCACACTCATAATTTCATAACAAGTAGGTAAAATGTTTTACCGCCCAACGAAGTGGGCACGGGTCAGCTAGTATATATATATATATATATATATATATATATATATATATATATATATATATATATATATATATATATATATATATATATATATATATATATATATATATATATATATATATATATATATATATATATATATATATATATATATATATATATATATATATATATATATATATATATATATATATATATATATATATATATATATATATATATATATATATATATATATATATATATATATATATATATATATATATATATATATTATATATATTTATATTAGCTATACTTCTTATATTTTATTATTGTTTTACCTAATTATTTATATTATGATATTATTTTATTAAAATTAAATTTATTTATTGCAATTCGTTAAATATATTTACGATTGTATCTATCTAATTAAATATTTCTATATAATATCATAGTCAGTCTTCTCTATCTTTTTCCTCAAATTTTACCCTATTACCCTCTTATGTAGGTAAAAATTCTATTTAATCATAAATAATAAATATTTTTGGGGAATATAAAAACAGATTTATTTATTTACCCCAAAAATATTGACATTGCGTAAGACATCTCTTGAAATATAATTGTAAAATTAAGTTTTTAAAGTTGTATTTTTTTTCAAGAGATTATAGCTTTCAAAAATCTCACGAAGCAAATATATTAGGTGATTTTTTTGCCATTTTTAATCTTAATGTTTACTTAGTACAGGATGGGCCAAAAGGGAATGGCGGTTTCAATTTGAAATTTAAAAAAAACTACGAAGCATATGAAATTTTAATTTTAAATTTTGAAAAATATAAATCTTTAATTTTTATGTCTTAAAAATAATGTTTTCTAAATGACTACTCTCGGCTGCTTGGCACTCTTGAAACCGAATGTTGGTTTCAAGAGTAATATCTTGGAATATTTTGTTTTACCGTATAATATTTCTTTTGAATTGTTCCAAATATATCGGATTATTTTCATAGACCACCGATTTAAGGACGCCCCAAAAAAAAATCACATGGAGGTAGGTCTGGGCTATGTGGGGGCCATTCAATATCTCCTCTTTTTGAAACAAGTCTTCCCGGGAACATTTCCTTCAGCAGGTCTATAGACACCCTAGCGGTATGGCATGTAGCACCATCTTGTTGGAAACATGTCCTCGAAGTATCGTCTTGAATTTTTTGCAAAGCCGGGGACCACGAACTCTCTTAACATGTTGCAATAATTGTGGGCTCTCATGGTCACCGCGCGCTCTCTTTCGTCCTCGAAAAAGTATGGCCCGACAACACCGTTTGCCAAAATTGCAGCCCATTCGACAGTTTTAGGGCTGTAAAGTGGACGTTCATTCAGACGTTGGGGATTGTTCTCTGACCAGAATCGACAGTTTTGTTTGTTCACTTAACCATTAAGAAGGAAATTCGCATCGTCAGTGAAGATCACGCAAAAATCGTTGAATCGGTCGAGCACTAGATTAACAAAGTTAAGTCGATTATTGTCGACATGCTCTATTCTAAGAAGCAACGCGTCTAGCAATATACGCCCCGCCTCCCTGCAATGAGCAGATTCCGAGAAATTAAGGAATCAAATCGCCAACACCCTTTTGGCCCACCCTGTATATGAGAGTGTGGCTTCTAAATATAGTTGCCTGCCTGGTATCCAAAACATTATATTCCTTGAATTTGGGACTAGCATTTGTAACGTAAAATATCCTTCGCGCAATCACGGGAAATATGTTGGCCTATATAAAATGTGAGCGGAAACTTTTTCATCAGCACCTTTGACCAGTGATTGCTACCTATCTACCGCTTCGGAACCTTTTTCCAATACGGGAGCATATTACCGGGGGCGGGTTTGCAAGTAGGTAAAACGCCGCGCTCTCAAACAATATTTCACAACAGGGAGAGACGGAGATAGAATCTAGTCGTTCGATGCAATCTCTTCAGTATTGAATTAACAGTTTATTTATTATTGCCAGGGTGCGGACACCATTCTTTTCCTTTCCTTATTCTCTCCGTCCTGGCAACTCATGCAAGAAGAATAATAACAAGAAAATTATCCGGCGAGAATTTTGGAGCTGTCATCTGCAACCTGACACCCCAGGCTGGTATAATGATATATTATAGATCGTTCTTTTAGCAGTAAGGTGATCATACAGGACAACACAGTCAAGCTCCTCCAACGCGCCCGTAAGAAACTGACGCTTTACCGCGAGGCACTGGAATGTGAAACCAGCGGGCCAACCTTACGCCCTTACTACTAGATTTGGCTGGAAGACGTCAGGTCGACGACTACTCTCCGCTTTCATAGGAAACATCCACCCCCCTGGCTCTTCGCCGGCTGGGATTTCTTCGTTTTTTCCGCAAGTGCAGGTAGTGCATCAACCGTCCAGTTCTACCCGGGGTATTCCCCGGATCCGCACTTCTGATCCCAACCGCCTCCGACTGCGGGATTACAACCATGGCGGAGCTCATAGCGGCCCTGACAGGGTGAGCCTCTCTTCGAGGAGGCTACCAGATAGGAGATGAATCGTGAGTTGGGCAGGCCAGATGAAATAGAGTTTGGCCAACACCACCCAAGCTGCACGAAACGGTTAGGAACCGCGAGCCGTCCAGATTCTATTCGAGCACACGGTTGTTACGACTACACACAAATGAAAGGTTGTTGGAAAAAACGATCAATTTAAAACTGATTGAATTTTTTGGTAATTTCATTTTTTAAATTTACTCACTTAAAAAGGATATTTTAGCAAAGGTTTGAGTGAGATATTTGAGTTTCTAAAACAATGCTTTTTACTTAAATTCCAGAAAAAAAAGAAACCTATAATATAAGAATCATACTATGAATCCCGGGTTAGGACAATTTTTGGTGTAAGCAGAGAAACACATTGCGCCCCTTTTTTATTAAAGCTGGTATCCTTACCATGTCGTCCATGTACATATATCAGTGCCTTTTATACGTGAAAGAGAATCTTTTAAATTGCGAGCTTCACTCCACTCGGCATAGCCATAATACGCGACATAAAAACAATGTGCCTAAAGTACGCTTGACTAAATATCAATAAACATTTTTATATATTAGTTTTAAATTGTTCAATGCTTTGCCATCATCGACGAAAAGACTTGAGATGGCAGCATATAATATCTGCTTGAAAAATCAGTTAGTCAAACATGCCCTTTACAAACTGGACGACTTTTATGATATTGCGTCCACAATTGCTTTATTATAAATAACCATATTATGACTATACTTTCGAACTAAGTTTTAGATTTTATTGACATTGTTTTTAATTACGCATGTTTCAGATTTTTTTTTTATGGTATTGATTATTATTTGTTTGATTATTGATTATTTTGTAAATTCGACTATTTTTAAGTAATCACCTCTGATTACAATTATTTTTTTTTCTTTTAATTAATCAAAGCGGTTTTATCATCCGGTAAATTATGATTGTAAAATTTGACATGTTCCTCAGTATTGTGAAATGCTTTTATGGAATGAATAATTGATGATAATGATGATGATGTTGATGATGAGTTGATAAAGTCGAGAGAAACTATGAGTTGTAAAGTACAAACCTCAGTTGAGAAAGAAACTCTCCTTAGTATAATGGCCTAAATCCAGATAATTGCAATGCTTGGCGTCTATAAAACAGCATCAACCTTAGCACTACCGGTGAAGGCAGCAGTACTTCCAGCTAACTAAGAAGTCCTCGAACAACAGGGCAAGACCTGTCTTTGTCGGGTTAAAGATATCCAATATTTAGAGTCTCTTTGCGACTCCCATTTAACTAGGTACAGTTAAAACTGCAGAGCCATCAGAAAAGAATGTTTGCGTGTTCAATAAGAACATTGGGACTACGAGGAGACCAGGCGATCAAAATACCATTTCTTCCTATCGGTTTCAGAGCGAATTGTAAGAGATTTCTTGCATATCGATTACCATACTATTCAACTTGTTAGGGGTCATGGAGACTTTAAAGGCAAACTTGCCGAACTAAGACAGAACTAAAACAAAACACATATATTTATTTTTCAATCACTTTTTCGAGATTAACGCAGCCCCGATTTAGAACCAGCTCCCTTCTATTATTACAAGTAAACTTCATTATTTATGCCATCAAGCTAATCACTATTTATACCAACAAAGCAAACCCCTCTTATACTCCTGTTCCCATCCCTCTCCTCCATGACCACAAATGTATAATACCTGAATTGTCGGTTGGCTGTAAAATATTGCATAGTCAATAAGTCAGCCGTTGTGAGCTTTATATGAACAATTAAGAGTTATGGTATTATATTGTATTGTACGATTCTCATACAAATGGACGGCACCTGATGATAAAGTAAATGAAACTAAATTTAGTGTACAGTGACTATATCGGTGTCCCTCCCGTGACCACGTTGCGCCCTCTTAGGTCAATATGTAAACAAAACGCGCGCCTCTCGCTGCTGCGGGCCGTTCCTGCCTCGGGGGACCATTTTCATACGAAATCACTTCTCGATAAACCAAAACACGATATTTTATGCTCCACACCCGTACGGCGTAGCCCTCTTGGCCGTGACTGCTTATTTAGAAGAGTCATCCAAAATTTTTTGTTATTTTAGCGCTGTTTGAGATGTGGTAGTATTGATATATTATTCGTATAAATTGAAATATATTGTCGTATACACATAATATATACTAGCTGTTACCCGCGGTTTCGATTCGAGTTGTTAATTTAAGTAGTTTGGCGTTTATTTGCCTTTTCAGACCTTTAGCTACCTTTAGATTTATAGCGCAAAAATTAAAGTTGTCCCCTCTCAGATGCACTGTCATGATTTCAGTCAATTTTATGATTTTCATCTTCTTCTTCTCCAAGTGCCTCTCCCTTACTGGATGTTGGCCGTTGGCCTCCATTACTGGAGGTAGCTCTGAATACTTTTGCCGGTCTTGCACCATCCGGAAAAGCTGTCCCGTACTGGTGATTTTCATAGAGGGCCATAATGAAGACCTTTTCAGGCATCCCCTAGTTTCATTACCACGCGTTTTTTTTGCCAAAGTTTGACGGTACGTTTGACTGGTGTAGTTTGACTTTCGTGTTGTTACTTCATACGTCCTGTAGAGTTCTATTTAATGCCTAATTACCTCTCTGACGTGTCATAGTGCTTTAGTCCCATACTATATTTTTTCTTTACGCAAGACTTCGGCCATATGCTTATCGTTGAAAGGTTGCGTTACTAGAGTCGCTACATTGGTAACATTAATGGGCAGTTTCAAAGCAGAGTGCGCAGTTTGACCGCCTTCCAGTAAAGTAGCGGTGATCCCAGAAGATATTGCCCGCTGCTTCGCTTGCGTGGAAGGCGGTATTTTATGCGTGGAACTACTGACGATTACTTTTATTGCTTCTTGCTTCTTCTTTAGTAGCGAATGGTTTCGTGCAGCTGGGGCCATAAGATCCACTGTGTTTTCGGGTCGGCCTTACTCATGATTCAGCTCCTATTTAGTATCCTTCTTGAAAGAGGAACTACCCCGGGAAGGACTCACGCATCCCAGGCCTCACGGCTGGTCGATCGGTTTCCTCTGGGAAAGGCCCTCCGGCGCTACTGGACGGTTGACGCACCGTGCGGCGTCAGCCAATCTGTTGAGCACTCTGACTGACTAATTGCAGAAGGTGTGTATAGGTTATGGAAATATACTGTCTCCTAAGCAGCGGGGGTGGATGTTGACCTGTTGTAATGTCACTCTTGAGCCGACCTATTGGCCACCCGATCCCGAGTGGTATGACGGTAAAGGAGGCCCAGGTCCACGATAAATTAATATCAGCGGTAATTCTATCCATATATATATAGAATTACTGCTGTAATACAATAGGTAGAGGCCGTGCAAGCGACTTCGGTACTGTATCAAGTAGGAAGGACGGAGGTATCCTGAAGGTTAATTCCAGATATACTGCCAAAACTGATAGCCAGGGGGCGAGGTGGCCCGCTGGGTGACCTTCCTAGTGCCTCGCCGTAAAGCGTTAGACTCTGGCTGGTTCGTGACTTTGTTTATTTATTATTTTTATTTTTTAATTTAATTTCAAATTATTATTTTTTTATTTTTTTTATTTTAAATTATTTCAAGTTAAATTCAGATTATCATCCCGCCTAATCAAAATTTTCGCAGCGGCGGATGCCAATATTCTTCTCGCCGCTGAGGAAGGAGCCACCAGCTCCGAAACGTTCGGCTAAGGTATGTACTCACCTCTATCCTCTTCCTAACTAAAAACCTTCAAGTGTAAACAAAAGTACAAAATTTTTATTAAAAAGTATAGTTTAGGGATTCTATATCTCCGTGTTCACCGATTTCCAGCTTAAACGTCTTAACCGATTGATTTGAATTTGGATCATACACTCCTGAAGGGCCTCGAGGGGTGCCAATAATGGTTTTCAAAAAAAAATATTCTTAAAAGGCACTTTCTCTCTTGCTTGCTCGTTTGATTGCTAGTAGAATTTCAATTCCTAACTACGCGCGAACTAGTGCACATATAGAGCTCGATTGCGTTTCTTCATGAACTATAATCGAAAATTAGTCCGTGTGAACGAGACAGGGCAATACGCTAAAGCGGAATGTGAGATGACCGGTTGTCACTCTTTCGCATTAAAACTGCCCGCCAAGGTCAAAGCATCTGAATCTTACACCGCACGAAATATGCTCGAATTTATTCGGACGAATATAAGTTCGACAGGTAGTATTTATCGACGATCGTTCGTTTTATATTCCGCTCTAACGTATCGCTCTCGTTCGCTTGGACCAATTTTAGTTTTAGTTCACAAAGAAACGCAATCGGGCCCATAAGGTATAAAAAAGTTTATTTATGTATCTTCCTTCATAAACTTGCATCTATTGTATCTGTGTTCTTGATTGCAAACTCGATTACGCGTAATCGTGAATTTAAAATACCACAAAGCTTGCTTTTAGCACATTTACTAACGACAATGACCCCCATTGTCTGTGTTATCTGATTTTATGATTTAAAAGAAAAATATATATTTGCGACCATGATGACACTGCAACAATGCTTTTTATGCAAAGCGGTGATGTTTCGAACAGATCTTTGAAATAATCACTAATCTTTGCTTTAACGCAAAATCACTCATATTTTGAAACATAGTGTCTCTGACATGTATGAAATGTTTGGAATCGATGCCCGTCTATGCCATGCATTAAAACTGATCAAAATGTCAAAGATTATAAAAAATGACAAATGAGGTTTCGAGAAAATCGCCTAAATTGAATGTCAGAGCGTCGCAATGTCAACAGTGCTAAAAATGGTCATTTGTTTTTCAATACATATTGTCAATTTGAAATATGCTGGCTGCTTCTGTAGACGATGTTAGGTGTCGCGTAGCGGCTTTAATCTTTCACAGGGTAATCTGTCTCGTGAGGAGTTTTTGATGAGCTTGTATTTATAATATACTAGCTGCGCCCAGCGGTTTCACCCGCGTGGTGATAGAAAATTGTGATAATGATGATAGAAAACCATATATCTTTATAAATTATAGCCTATGTGTTATTCTGATGTGTAAGCTATATTATTGTAAAGTTTCATAAAAATCCATTCAGTAGTTTTTTCGTGAAAGAGTAACAAACATCCATACATACATCCAAACTTTCGCGTTTATAATATTAGTAGGATTAGTAGGATAGGAGGATAGAATTTAAATTTCGAATGTTAATTTCTTAGATTTTTTTCCTACTTACTTGACAGTTATCGTTGTATTTTAGATAATTCACGCTATATCTTTATAAATTATAGCCTATGTGTTATTCTGATTTGTAAGCTATATTATTGTAAAGTTTCATAAAAAATCCATTCAGTAGTTTTTGCGTGAAAGAGTAACAAACATCCATACATACATACAAACTTCCGCGTTTATAATATTAGTAGGATGTGGTCATATTTTTGGACCAGTGTTCGTCGGATCTAGATCTTTGACGTTATTTGAGCTTTTCGTTATTTTAGTGCAAATTGCAACAAAGTGGATCTAAAAGTCACAAGGAACTCAAGTATACTCAATAATCAGGCAAGTATTCAGACTTTACGTTTGGTGGGAGATATTAATTAAAACAACGCGTGTGGCACCCACCAAACTTGAATTTGCCCATACAATGAAAACACACTGGGGGGGGGGGGGGGGGGGGTTACATCCCAACTACACCCCCCCTCCCCCCCCCCCCCCCCCCCACCCCCCCCCCCCCCCCCCCCCTCTTAGGTACGTGCCTGTCAAGAATATTGACTGTTTTACAATGCCACCTGCGCGACGTCTATGTTCATGTCATTGTAGATTCGACATGCATGATTTAGTTGCTAACATCAAATAAAATACGGATCAATGTTTTTTGAATAGACACTAATTACACTAACTATTGGTTCTGCGAGGATTAGTTCTGATGATTTTTACCTCACATCAAAAAATAACAATCGCAATAGATAGGATTAGGATTATAAATTATTCTATTTTTCGCACATATCATATGCATCATAAAAACATAAAAAAAAATTGTTACCATATTGCAGATCTATTTCAAAAATATACATTGCATGTATTTTTTTTATTTAAAAATATTTTTGTATATATACAGGGTGAGTTTTAATTAACCGTCACCTTCAAGAGGGTGAATCAGTACGAGCTATTAGGCAACTTTTGAAAAAAAAAATGCAAGAAAATAAAAAAATGTATATTTTTGAAAAAAAAAATCGAATTTTTTTGAAAACTTTTAAATTTTAAAAATTGTATAAAAAGCGCTGAGAACGATGCGCTGTCTAGCAGTTGGTAAAATATCGCTAATATTGCGTATTAGCGATTTTTTAACTACCGATAGATTGCGCGGCGCGTTCAAACCCTTGTCAAACTTTTATTTAACAGTCAAGTTGTTATTTTTATTTAAATTTACAAATATAAAATTAATAAGTAAAAAATCATAAAGATAATCCAGAATATTATCAAAATAATGAATAATAATAAAATAATAATACTGAAGAGAAAAACATATTCAAAAATAAACACGGAAATATTATTATATTAGGTATATAGTCACTACATTGTTTCAGTTTATTTAAAATTGCACTAATTTAAAATTGTTATTTCTCTCTATACCGATTTTTACCTATGTTTTTATTTTAAATATTCAATTATCTAATAAGATTTTCAATATCTGCAATGCTATAATTTAGAAGGTATGCACTCAATCTAATTTAAAATGCACATGAAATTTTAATATCTTTAATGTTCAGTGGTAGGCTGTTGAAAAATTTGAGGGCAAGATAAGAGTACCTAGATATGCCGAAAACAGGTCTCCTGAGAGGTATTGCAAAATTAGTTTGGTTGAATATTTTCGTCACACAAGTTTACTGGATTTTACTTTCCAGGAAAGGAAAGTATTGTGGATACCCTTTTAATTTTTTAAAAGAAGAGTTTTTATGAGATTTCTGTGAAATTCATTACGAGATCCTGATTATATGTATCCGTTATTGTGAAACGGGAAGCCTACGCCTAAAGGGTACTGTCGCGGTGATAATGATTTATTATAGGACGGTCGGCAACGTACGAGAACAAAGAGCGGACCAGTGGCTATATATGATATAAAAAGTGAGGAGGCGGGTCAACCTTTTCCATGCATACGTAACAGGAGAGCGGCGTCGCTCTCGCTCTCGGCGCGCGGCGTCGGACGTCGGGTTCAATTTTTCATTTGAGCCGAAGCGGGCGCATATTTTGATAAGAAGCAATATGGACTTACGGGCCGCCGCGGGACGGTCGGCGCCCGCCGCCGCAGCCGCAACCGCAAAAGGAAAATGAAAATGCTCTCATAAATCAGCGGACATTTTTGTGAATATGCTTCATTCGTGGAATAGGCGGTACGGTGCCATTTTAATGCCTTATCCAGCAGTCGCAGACCCCGGCTCTGATCTCTGGTAATCACTGATATAAAAAAAGTATAAAGCCGGTCAAGTGCAGGTTTGACTCACACGCCGAGAGGTCCGTAATTTATTACAAAAGGGCTTCTGCTAGGAAGGGAGTTATAGCAGTCAATTAATATCTAATTTTTTTTCAACAATGTACTACAAAGACATTACACGCAGGCAATAAAGTCATAGGAGACCTATTCATGTGAATTGCTACTCACGAGTCATGAGTACACCACACCTACTCAGTGCCTACGCACTCACTGTAATAAATTGAAACTCACACTCTCGTTTATTGCACTATACGTAATTTATTTCTCTTCTCTTGTTCTCGATTATAAACAATTCCATCAATTCACTAGGCTGAATTGATTCCGCCTTTAGACATCACGTCCTAATAATGCGCTCAGCGCCATCTGTCGTCATTTCAGTAAACTACTCTATACATCGGTATTTTACACATTCCGCCCACCAAGGACTTGTCCTTCAATGACTGAACTCAATAAACCTTACTTATCTAATCCGATCACCGTAATTTGCTTGTAATACATAGTAAACAATAATATTAAATACTAAAAGAAACTAATATAAACTCAAAAAAACACATAAACATTTGTGATGCTAATGCAAATTTTACCGCCCACCGTGACAATGTGCGTTAAATTAATTTAGTCAGTACACAAAGCTTATTAACAGGGCGTTTAAAGGAGCCTCCCTTAAATTTTACGGTTACAACTCTCGTCACATTGTCCGGTCCGGCATGTTTCTCAAGTATTTTTCCTAAAAGCCACTTAGCAGGTGGAATGTTGTCGTCTTTTACTACGACTATATCACCAATATCAACTTCTGGTTTT
Organism: Micropterix aruncella; assembly: GCA_944548615.1. Lineage (NCBI taxonomy): Eukaryota > Metazoa > Arthropoda > Insecta > Lepidoptera > Micropterigidae > Micropterix > Micropterix aruncella. The sequence continues at coordinate 26,996,572 of OX155956.1, forward strand.
TTCGTACACCACTTATTTCTCTGATTTAAATTACTTAAAAATTCTTTGGACCATCGTTTCCAAAATGAGTTAAGCATTTTTTGTATCATTTTCCATCTGTCTAAGCCAGTTACATTGTGATCTGAGTAATCTACATCATTTATATTTATTAGCGGTTCCCCTACCAAAAAATGACCAGGTGTCAAGGGGAGAGGATCGTCAGGACTATCGCTAAGAACTGACAATGGTCGTGAATTTAAGCACGCCTCGATTTGTGCTAACAACGTAGAAATTTCTTCAAACGTTAATGTACTATCTCCTATGACTCGTTTTAAATGAGCCTTAGCACAACGTACACCCGCCTCCCAAATCCCTCCGAAATTGGGTGCTCTGGGGGGAATAAAATGCCACGTTGTTGACTCTAGACTTAGTGTCTCAGCTATCTCATTAGGAAGCTCAGATTTAGCTCTGTTAAACATGTTACGTAACATAACATCTGCTCCGACAAAATTAGTACCATTATCGCTATAGAGATCTTGACAATGACCTCTTCGTGATACAAATCGCCTAAATGCTGCCACAAAACCCTTGGCGGTTAAATCTGTCTCAGCTTCGAGGTGGATTGCGCGGGTGACAATGCACACAAATAAACATATGTATCCCTTATAGGATTTGGCTCCTCGTCCTGGCGAAAATTTTATGTTGATAGGACCCGCATAGTCCACTCCTGAGGTTTTGAATGGTCGGCTTGGTTTTACTCTAACTTCTGGTAATTGACCCATCAATTGGCTGTTTGCTGCCTTGGAATATCTCAAACACGTTGTGCAACTTCTGTAATGTGTTTTAACCATAACTCGTGCGTTTAATATCCAGAATTTGGATCTCAAAAAACTCATCATCACTTGCGGTCCACCGTGTAGTGTCTTCTTATGGGCATCTGCAATTATTAATCTACTAAGATGATTCTTAGCGGGCAAAATAATTGGGTGCTTTTGATCGTAGTCCACATTAGCCAGATTTAGTCGTCCACCAACTCTTAAAATGCCGCTTTGGTCTACAAACGGATAAAGAGTATATAACGCGCTCCGTTTTGAAACATACCCTTTTGTTCTCAATGAATTAATGTCTTCATCAAACTCGGATTCCTGAACTTGTTTGATGCACATCTGAAAGGTTTTATTCATCTCATTAGGCGAAACAAATCTTGAAAATTCAGTCCTCTCATTTTTTGGCAATATTAGTTGGAGAAACCTTCGACACCTCGAAATTATATTTAACATTTTATTTAAGTCCGAAAATTTCATCCATACAAAATTGCACTCCTTGTTGAATGATAAAAATGCTTTAATTCTTTCTTCTTCTTGTGTATCAACTACCTCAATACTCTCTACGTCAATAACTTGTTCTGAAAGCCAACTTGGTCCATTCCACCAGAGTTTGTGATTGTTCAACTCGATAGGGTTAATGCCTCTTGAGGCGCAATCAGCGGGATTCATGTGAGTTGATACATGTCCCCATTGCTCGACATCCATAATCGTATGAATATGTGATACTCGATTACTCACGTAAGTAACCCATCGATTAACAGGCCCACGTAACCAAGCTAACACTACAGTCGAGTCTGTCCACGCGTACAAGTCTTGTTTAGAGATAGACATTACTTGTGAGACCTCGTTAATTAGTTTTGCAGCTAAAACTGCCCCACAGAGTTCTAATCTAGGGATTGATACCTCCTTTTCGATTGGCGCGACTTTCGATTTAGCCGTTACAAGCTTCACGTGTACTTGGTTATTTATGCCAATTACTCTCAGATTTACTGCAGCTGCATAAGCTACACTCGATGCATCTGAAAATACGTGTAATTCTAGTTTGGAAGCTTTGGTCGATCCAAGCCACCGAGGAATCAATATGTTTGTAAGTTGTCTTAACTCGTTTCTAAATTTTAGCCACTCAACCATTAGCTTATCTGGTAACTCTTTGTCCCAATCGAGACTTGCCTTCCATAACTTCTGTATGAACACTTTAGCAGTAATCACCACGGGTGAAATCCAACCAATAGGATCATACAGCCTGGCAATATCTGAAAGAACCTTTCGTTTAGTAATAGGTTGATCTGGTTCATTCAAGTTAACTCTGTATTCAAAATTATCTGTAAGTCTGTTCCAACCAATGCCTAACACCTTCATCATATTGTCACTTTTTATTGTCATCAATTGTTCATGACTTAATTTCTCCCGTTCAATATGTTTTAGAAAATCTTGATTATTGCTACTCCATTTTTGTAATTGAAATCCACCATTGTTCATTAGTTTGCTCATTGACTCGTAAATTAGGAGGGCTTCATTTTCAGTTTCACAACCTGTCATTAGGTCGTCTACGTAATAATCACTCTTTGTTATTTGTGCTGCCAATGGAAATTGATCTTTCTCAAGTTCTGCTAATGTTTGTAATGTTTTCACTGCAAGGTATGGGGCACAAGCAGTACCAAACGTCAAAGTCAATAGTTTGTAATGTTGCATTGGCATTTCAGGTCTAAGTCTCCATAAAATCCTCTGGAAATCAGCATCATTCTCATTTACATACACTTGCCTATACATTTTTACTAGATCAGCAACAATGCAGATAGGATGCCTGCGCCATCTAATTAATAGATGACGTAAGTCCTGTTGAAGTTTAGGTCCAATATGAAGGTCGTCGTTTAATGATACGTTATTTAATCCCTTACTCGAGGCATTAAATACTACTCGAACCTTGGTTGTATCTTTATCCTCGCGTACGACCGCGTGATGAGGCAAGTATACTGCTTTCTGGTTATTAATCTCGTTGTCGTCAACTAGTTTCATGTGGTTTAAAGTGCTGTATTCCTCTAAAACTTTATTATACTCATTTAAAAATATAGGATTTTTACTCAGTCTTCTCTCTGATGCAAGTAGTTTCCGGGCAGCTATGTCGTACGACTTACCATACTGACATTGCCGATCGGCTGATTTAAAAGGTAACCTTACAATAAATCTTCCGTCTTCTCGTCTTATTGTAGTTTCAGCATAAAACTGTTCACAAAGTTGTTCATCGCTCGTTAATTTTTTCTCAATGCTGTTAGGCTCGTTCTCAATCTCCCAAAATGTTTTTAGTAACTCGTCTTCTTTTATTTGCACATGTAAAGTTTTAATGTTTTCACTGTTTAACTCTTGTGAGACCTTTCCCGACAAAATCCATCCGAATAAAGTGTTTTGCGCTATTAAATTTCCGCGCTGACTCTTCTTTATTCCATCTCGTAATATTTCTCCATAGACGTCGGCTCCTAGTAATAAATCAACTTTACCTGGCGAGGTAAATCCTGGATCAGCAAGAGGTAATTGTTTCAGTTCCAGCCAATCAGGGATCTGCACTTCGCGCGAGGGCAATATAGAGGTTAATGATTTTAATACATACGCATTAACTCGTACGGTTTTTTCAGGTTCGATACGCGATTTGACTTCGAGACTAACTACGCTTTTGACCATCATTTGACCGTCTCCCAAACCTGATACCTTACCATTTACCTTTGTTCGTTTTAGACCTAGTGATTGCACAGTATCTTCAGAAATAAAAGAGGCTTGTGAGCCTTGATCAAGTAATGCCCTAATTACAAAAGAGGAACCGTTTTTACAAATAGTTTTTACAACAGCAGTTGCTAATAGTACATTATAAGTCTTTAAGTCGCCTCTCGAAAAGTTTGCTACCACAGTTGTCTCGTTCACGTTTTTAGTTGTTTCACTCTTATGTTGTAGTACTTCTCCTTTGGATCCCTCATTTTGTCTCGAGTGTTTGTATGCTTGTTTGTCTTCATCTTCAAAATGCAGCAATGTGTGATGTTTCTTACCACATTTACGGCAAGAGGTATTTTGGTGACACTTGAACACTGGATGCGTGGGCGCAAGACAGTTGAAACAAAGTCTTTTGGTTTGCACAATATTTTGTCTCTCAAGTACTGGCTGCTTCTTGAATTGATCACAGTAATATATGTAATGTCGTCCTTCACAAATCGCACAGAGCTGTTCAGCAGAATTTGTCTTCACATTTACAGCGGAATGAAATGCTTTAGCTTTGACAACTTGGTTTGAATGTTTATTTTGCATATTTGGTTTTGCAGTTGTAGATTGTTTACTCGTATCTACCATCTCCAGGCTTCTAAATCTCGTTTCTAAAAAATTCTCTAAGTGTGACCATTTAGGTAGGTCCTCTTCTATGGTACTCACATGATTTTCCCATTGTCTGTGTGACTCAGTGTCTAATTTTGAAACAACCAAGAATATTATGATTGCGTCCCATTCTTTCGTTATAACGTTGAGGTTATCTAATGCCTTTAGACACGATGTCGTTGTATCCAAAAGCTGTCTTATAGAGTTGGCAGACTCGTATTGCAAACCTTTCTGTGAAAACAATGTCTTTAAAATGGTATTACAATTGTACCTTTTATTGTTATATCGTTTAATTAATTTCTCCCAGGCTTCTTTATAATTTGCTGATGTAGTGGGAAAATTCCTCAAAAGCATTTCAGGTTCTCCAGATAGACTCGTTTTTAAATAATGCAGTTTTTGTACTGGCGAAAGTGTGCTGTTTTCATGTATTAATGAAACGAACATGTCATAAAAAGACTGCCACTCGGTATATTTCCCTGAGAAAATGGGAAGTTTAATTTGCGGTAAGTACACCTCAGAATGGTTGTTTTTTGTAGTGAGCACCGCTTTCTCATTCACCGTTCCAGAAGTCCTTGGCTTCGCCATAGCCTCGTAATCGTTAAGAAGGGCTTTATAAGTGATGACACCTTCTTGAAACGTATCCTGCATATCCTCAGTGAAGTATGGCAACGCTGCCATCTGCTCCATCGTAGCTATTGAGACAATTTGTATGTGATTTTGACTAAATGTTTTTTCTAACTTATCTAACGCCTCCATTCTGGCAGTTAAATAGCTATATTTTGCTCGAATCTCATGATTTGCCTTTTTGAGATTTCGCTCAGCTTTTCCCAATTGGTCAAGAAGCTCCTTTTGAGTTTTAAATAAACTCTCCATTTTGATGTTGTATAACGCCACAAAATTTTTACAAGTCCTTTTTTGTGTCCAATTTTTCTAAGTCTTTTTTTTTTTTTTCTCGAAATTTTCTAAGTCCTTTTTTTAGTCGAAATTTTCTAAGTCCTGTTTTATCGAAATTTTCTAAGTCCTTTTTTAGCTCGAAATTTTCTAAGTCTTTTTACTTACGGTTTCAGGTCCATTTTTTCAATCACAATTCACAACACTTTGTATTAGTTTTCGTCTCACTTACTCCCTGGTTTCGGCACCATGTAATAAATTGAAACTCACACTCTCGTTTATTGCACTATACGTAATTTATTTCTCTTCTCTTGTTCTCGATTATAAACAATTCCATCAATTCACTAGGCTGAATTGATTCCGCCTTTAGACATCACGTCCTAATAATGCGCTCAGCGCCATCTGTCGTCATTTCAGTAAACTACTCTATACATCGGTATTTTACACACTCACAATGAATCAAATGACGTTATATTTTGGCAGTTTTGTGAAAATCATTTATTAGCAAGTCCATCTTCATGTAAGACTCATCCATAGAGGGTTGTAGTTAGTTTATATTTTAAATTTCATTTCATTTTAGGTTTGTCTTTTTAGGTTTTGTTTCACTTATTAAATGCAAGTAAGAATTATTCATATTATTACTTGAATTTCATATTATTACATTATATTGAAGAAATTACATTTCTAAGCAAACTTTTGAAACAAGTCTTGGAAGGAGCACAGATTCTTGTTCAGGGCAGAGGTATCGGATAAGTGAGTAGATGATAGTTATCATACGAAGAGGAGAAATTAATCTGGAGATGAAGACAGTCCCTCATGGGGAAGTACAGACATACAAATCTATGGGGAATGGGGGGGGGGGGGGGGGGGGGAGGGTAAACCTGGGTGCATGCCCCGGGCTAAATTCATTTGTTTGAAAAAACTTGTATCGCTAGGGACTCTATTTCACCGGGACCCCATGGCGGCGCAACCAGTCGCGCACCATGGTGTCTTTGAGCTACCAGGCCTGTACACTAAATTTGAGACCAAATAGACACCAGAATCGAAACATTTATTTTCAAAACTCTATTAGAAAATTCTGGCGAGGAACTATCCCAATTAGGTGGTCTGCTTTGAATTTCGATGACAAACTTTTCTGTATCGAAATTATTTATCGTAGCTTACGCTGCAACTAAACAAACGTCTTGACAACAACAGTGTACGCATGCGAAAGAAGAGCACTGGCAGCGCGACTGGCGGCCGAGTGAGTGACACGCCATACAGCGCTATACTAATTGATGGTGGCGCGACCAGCGTGGTGGCGCTGCCAGTAATAATCTGTGTACGCGTCCGTGCTGGTAGCGCCGCCAAAGCGGTTGCGCAACCAAGCGGACACCAGGTGAGATACCCTCCATAGAGCTGTATACATTTTTTTGGTGGCGGCGACTGGTTGCGCCACCATGGTGTCCCTGTAGAATAGGGCCCTAAAGCGCCTAGTATCCAGAGCACATCGTACTATTGATTGTTTATTTGATTTTGGAACGCATCTAAGTTGATTTTTGAGAGCGTGCTCATTGTGTGTGATGTGTCTTTGTTCTGTCTCGATGTCTTTTGTTCTATAATCACTTTTAAGAATGCATGTGGTGTCATCTGCAAGTTGGACAGTTTTGGGACAAGTTATGTTAGTTGCTAAATCGTTACAATAGAGTTTGAAGAGGAGAGATCCTAATATTGAGCCCTGAGGCACACCGATGTTTACTATTTCACATATCGATTGCTCAGCCTTTTCCTCAATTCCATCAATTATTTTAATCTCCACCACTTGCTGCCTATTTTGTAGGTACGATTTAATGAGTGAACTGGCCACTCCTCTAATTCCGTAATGGTTTAGCTTGTCTACCAAGGTTCGAATTAAATCTACATTCGAATGCTTTGCTTGGATCGCAGAACAGTCCTGCTGAAAGCATCTTCTTGTTTCGACTATTCTCAATCATGAAACATGCAGACAACACGGCGTCCTGTGTAGATTTTTTTGTCCGAAATCCATAATGACTGTCTGAAATGACCCCAAATTTTTCAAGGAAACCATTTAGTCGTTTTTCGATAAACTTCTCCAAAATTTTTGGCAAATTACTCAGTAGGGCTACGGGTCGATAATTTTCTACGCTCGTGGGATCGCCCTTTTTTATATTTCGGTGTAATCTTGGCTACTTTATAACAATCTGGAAATATTCCCTCTGAAAAGCTTAAATTGTAAAGATATGTTAGACAGGGTGCCAGTACACGTTTATGGATTTTAATTACACTAACAGGTATGTCATCGAGACCAGTTGATTTTTTGTTCCTAGGAGAGTCGATACATTTTTCTATTTCTTGATTGTTGATCGATAGTTTGATCCTTATTAATTGTAGTTTATGTAGAACTCTTTGGATGCTTTCTATTTTTCTAGTTTTTATATATTTTTGTTATTGAATTGCTGATTCTCTATGTTTCCTCATTATTTCTGTTGATTTTTATTTTTCTAGTTTTTATGTTTTTGTTATTGATTTTTTAATTTCTATATTTTGTTTTCAATTATTAGTTTTTTATAGACTTTTTTTATAATTTTATGAGTAATTTGAAATGTAATTTTATTTGTAGAAATACCACTAGATATGTAATTTCTATACCCAGATCGGGTTTTTGAAAATAAATTATTCTTATTATTCTTATTCTTATTCTCTGCCAGGGGAACTCCCGTAGTGTCTAAATTTTTTTTCCTTACAGTCAGAAGAGGACAGGGCTTCAAGAGCGTAGCCGATTAAACCCAAGTGACCGAATGTCAATAGACAGGCAGTATTTATGTGGCTGATAAAGCGTGCGAGTAATTAGACTTGGTTTTATTTGTTTACAATTACTCTTTTAACGTGTCACTATAACTTTTAGTTGATGCAGTAATAGATTATTTTGTGGAAAGGAAAGCCTGTAGTGAAAAGCAAGATTAGAAAAGTAGCTGAGGCCTAAGGATTGAAGGTTGTGTAGAGTCTGGCTTGCGCGTTGTCTACACTGGTTGTATGTATTCTATATTAATGTCACATACAAGAATAAAATAGCAAATAGGTAATTAAGAGTGAAAAATTATTTAAGAGTTCTTATTACCATCACAAAAAATAGCAACTAGGTTACTTGTTTAATTACTTTTTTTTAATCAATAATCTGACGGGTTAGAGGGGAGGGGCAAAATTTTTGCCTGGGCTCGAAAAAATCTTAGATCCTTGCCTGGATGAACATAAAGACTTTCGCTTCACATCCAATCTTTAGCTTAGACAATCACCAGTTTCTAATGGTTTTACTGTTTGAAATATTTGTTTGGCATGTCTTCTGTTCTCCTAATACGATGATATTAAAGTGTGCCCCTACTGCTACCGCCAGCGAAGGTCTTCTGCCTGCCATAAATTATCTTCTTATGAAAAGCGAAAGTTGTTTCAGTAATGCTTCAGTATAATTCGCCTATTTTTACATTTTTCTTTCATTCTTTATGCCAGTATGTATTGGTTGGTACTGAGTAAATTATATTAATCTAGGAATATAGAGTGAAATCATTGGACACTTTGAACGAGGACTCTTTTTTTGTACGTGTGTAGTGCAGAGTGAGTGATTAACATTGAGTTCGAAATCTCAATGTCAACATTCCAAGATTTTGAATTTTTCTGCGGTTCAATAACAATAATATTATTATTTTTAAAATTGAAAACTGTGAGTCAACATCGGTGGCTACTACTTTATGTATCTTGCAGAGATATATATATATATATATATATATATATATATATATATATATATATATATATATATATATATATATATATATATATATATATATATATATATATATATATATATATATATATATATATATATATATATATATATATATATATATATATATATATATATATATATATATATATATATATATATATATATATATATATATATATATATATATATATATATATATATATATATATATATATATATATATATATATATATATATATATATACATACATATATATATATATATATATATATATATATATATATATATATATATATATATATATATATATATATATATATATATATATATATATATATATATATATATATATATATATATATATATATATATATATATATATATATATATATATATATATACATATTCTTACAGTTAAGGATAAGGTTGAAATATTTTTTAAAAATGAATTTATTTTTAGTTCAGTTGTATTTATATATTAGAACTATGGCACTTAACCCCTCTCCTCGCGGAGTAAAAATTCAGCTGTCCCTCAGCTGTCCC